>CM061042.1:74854209-75454209 GCA_030762985.1 Adelphocoris suturalis
TGCTTAAAAAAATGATTTGAAAACAGAAATAAATACTTTATACTCGTAACTTGCCAAGAAGTTTAGCTCAAGTACGAAAAATTAAATCTCTCGGACGCTCTCTATCACCACCCCATCTATTTCGTTTACTTTTTCATTAATGTTTCATATTTCTTCTTCGTATGTGTGAGGTTTCGATTCGTAAACATACGCCTTTATGTCGGTATGATTAACAACTTCTTTCACCTGGAGCTTCGAATAAGATGGATTAACTGACGCAATGTGTAGTTTCAACCAGATGGGCCAACAGCCCAAACTGCAATTTGTACGCGCCACCTTATCTCACGTTTCTGTGATGTTCCGTGGTATCTCCTTTTCGCACAATATAGCCACTTGTGATTTCTTTATATAGGGAAAACCTAAAAGCGCCTGTTTAAGAATCGAAACCTCACACACTCGAAGAATTCAAGAACAGCATTTGTAAAAAAGTAAACGAAATATACAGGATGGTGATAGAGAGAGTCCACGGCAATTTCCGATAACGGCAGAATCTTAGTGTCAACGAAAAAGCCACAGTGATGTAATTTTTCGCACATGGGCTAAATTTATTGGCATGTTATTAGGTATCAGTATTTCTGTTTTCAAATAAATTTTTTAAGCAAAATTGACCGAGTTCTAGTTTTTTTGAAAAATGTCCTCTCATTTTCCCCTCTCTCTATAGTTAAGGAGTGTGTCAGTGTACATTTCACACAAGTTCTGACCTACACTCATGTTGTTGATCTTTGATTCTGTCAAAGTTGTTGTCCTTAAGGAGAGCAAACGGACCAATGTATCGATCCGGGAGGGTACATTCGTTTCATTAAAGTAATCTGAATCAATTAAACAAATAATAATAAAATAAATAGGGTTCATGTGGTTCACTCCTAAAGCTTTTTAGCTCTCACACCTCTCACCAAAAATCAAACAAAACACCAATGTGAATCGTAGAGCGGCAATGGCCAGCCATACTACTTCCTGATCTTCCCATTTTCAAATAAATTTGAACGACGTCACTAGAAATTCCAAAACCTACAATCTGGCTGATAACGGCAGAGCCCATCATTTCATTCGTTTTTTAATGTTCCAGAGAGGCTCCCTTCTAAATTTCAGCATCCTAGGGTAAAAAGAAGAGAGAACTTACCTACTCACCTGATCAGTATGAATGCCGTTTTTAATTCGACTATTGTTGCCCCAGAGAGGCTCCTTGTCAAATTTAAATTTCCAAGGGTGGATCGCAAAGAATTTAGGTGACTCAGCTAATCAGAAAAGAGCCCATTTTTTTATTCGTCTCATAATGTCCAAAGAGGCTCACTTTCAAATTCCTTGGGTGGACAGGAGAGAATTTTGCTCACTAACCTGATCACTAACCCTATCGAATTTCATCTTCGTAGGGTGAACTATGTGAACAAATCTTAATAAATTAGTAAGTGCTTCATGTCGCCGAATACCAAGTAACATAAATCTGAGTCCGAGGAAAAAGAATACGCCTCTTAAGGCTGGGAGGAGGTTGACGAGGAGGCGAGGAGGTTGACGTCTCCTCGCCATAATTGAAAACATATGATTGTTGATTGTTGGAGTAGGGAGTAAGGGGAGGGGGAATTTAACAGAATGATGTTTTGAGGTAAATTGAGGCCTTTCAAACGTGTGGTGAACGATTTCCCTAGGATGAAAACTAACGGAGTTACACTCCCTAGCACGTAGTACGTGAAGATCTGGGGTGTGTTCGTGTGAAAAAAATAAAAATAAAATAAGTCACACTTTTTTTGGTTGAAATCCTCCTAAAATGACTTATCCATGTCAAAACGCTAAAGAAAAAATTGAAATACCACCTATTGTATAAAGAATCGTTCGATTTATGTTGCTATAAATCAAGCACATTCATCGGAATTTTAAATTTGTGCTACTTTCGCTTCTGAATAACTCCACTTTTTTCATCAACGCACATGATAGAATCTAGTTCGGTTGACAAGCCGGGTCTGTAATGAATCTTTCAGTTAAAAGAAAGTTTCCGCACGTCGTCAGAAATAGCTGGCTGTATAATTACGAATTTTAATTGAAAATTCTAACGGTGGCTAACAATGATTAGTTACTTATTAGCAATAATTTTTTTAATTGAAATTTATTAAAGAAATCAGCAAGCTACAGAGGTCAAAAACACTTCTCTAGTAAATATTCCAAATCTTTCCTTTCTTGTGCCAAAACCTGCTTTTTTACTCTTTTCAAGTCTTTCGCTATCATTGACTGAAAGTAAAACTACCCTGCCGGGGAGGTTAGAGTTGATTCAAGATTCTTGTAGGTTATGCGAATAACACTTATGCATAGTGTCACTCTAAAAATGTGACCGGAAAGTTGGTAATAGGTTTTCCTATACAAGTATATGGACTAATAACTCTGATGAAGACTTTAGCACTACTACAGAGCACTTTCCACTATAAACGTGTAGTTTTGTTACTTAATCTCGAGTAGTTTTTGAGCATCGGTATTTACTCCGAACCAACATGCTATTTTTCAATTTATATGTGAAACTTGAAGACATGCATCTTGTATTCACGAATGGTGCGATAAAATCTGCTACATAGGTACCTAAACTATTTATTAACATGTATCATGTTTTAGCCCTGGGGTCCTAGCAATTTTTGCGAGTCAATTTTGCGAGTCAATTTTTTTCCGCGCACGAAACATATAGTGTTACAGTGATTTCCGCCTACAACCGAGTCGTTGCTAGGGAAATGGTACTTCGTCGTTTTTCATCCCACAAAATTCGTTGACCATTCGTTCGAAAGCTCTCGATTTATCCAACAATATTATGTTAACTACGGCGAAGTGCGTGTCCAACAAACTGAGTTATGAGCATGGTTATATAAATAATTGTTTACACACAGGTGATCATTCTCAATAATTGATATTGTGAACATGATTGCAACTTATTCTTTAGAATTTATTCTATAATTAGAATCACAATCATCTGGTGTGAGGGTTCATACTGCCACCCTAAAATGTATTCAACTTGCAAAGGTTGCAGGTTGATGTTTCGGTGGCAAAAGTTATGGTAGGTAATCTATTACGAACTTTTAGTGGTACTATGGTTCTCTAGACTTTCATGATGCTGTGGGAGTATTGGCTCTCGTTCAACTTAATTAAAGAGTAGAGTACAAATCATAGAACTCTTCACAGAAATGTTAAGAAAACCTTATAAAACTACGTTTTTCTCATATTTCCAGTTTTTTTAAAGCCTTTTTAATTATGAATCATAAGACCTGAATTTTGTTGTGCTTTACTCTTAGGCATAGAAATTTCACCTGGGGTATAGTAAGTCGCCTTTGACATCATTTCTCTCACCAGTTGGCTGTTTTTGAACTTTGAAACTGTTCCAGATAATAATTTAGAATTAATGTGTAGTGGTTGAAATACATTTCTCAATTGAAATAGTCAAATTGGATGTCTTGTGGGGGGGAAAAATTGTTTTCACGAAAAATGTCCAATGTCTACCCGTCTATTCCGATCAATATGTAAAACCGTTCGATATTATTGAGAACTTAATGTACCCTGCCCCACTTCGCTTCGTTGAATACAGTGGTTCACCATTTGTAATTATACTGTAAGTTTAGCATTTTGGGTTGAATAGGAACAAAATTAGCTACAGAGCTCCCACCGCTATTTATTGTTGTCCACCGCTTATACCTAGTAGTTTACTGTGGTAACCTGTGAATTGCTCCGTTATTTCATCATCATTCATAGAGACCATTAAGGGCCGATTCCGCACAGTTCCAGAAAGATCCATCGAAATCGAGCGGTAACGTGGTACATTTTGCTCGTTCAGGGATTATTAATTTAGCCTACACGTAGACAAAAACACAGACACATGAACGTACCAACTGACGGACACATGAAACCAAGATTGTTTTAGATGGTCTAATTAGTCTAGTACCTATAACGTGAAATGAGAGTGAAAATTTTGATTTTTAAAGGGTTTTTTTCACCATCTGATAGTAATCACTGCTTTCGCTTCCTTTGAATACTCGTTAAATGAAAAATACGTCTGCCAAGTTGGGTGTGGCACATAGCTTCCTCGTATTCTTAACATGAATGTATACATCAGTGAAATGTTCTAAATAATCCTTAAAAATGCAAAGTGTGTTTTCTATGGTTGGGAGAAATGGTAAACAAGGCGAAGGGTAACACGGTAAAATCGGTCAATTAGGAAACGAGACAATTAGGCATAATGTAGTTCAAGTTTGCGCATGCGCATAGTGAAGTATTGATTAGGGGACAATGAATCTGAAAGAGGACCATCCATACCTCAACCCGCTACCAGCTACTAATGATAAAATCATGTTGAAATTGATATGGAATAATTAAATCGTCATCTAACAACTGTGCTTCAAATTCGAGCGAGATCGGGCAACTATAGGGCGTAAGAAAATAATTATTATGCTCAAGAGAATTTTCGTTTGCACATGCGCAAAAAATTATTGATCTGGGAACAATTTAGCCAACAAGGAACCATCTACAGCCTAACCTGCTCATTCCCTGAAACTTTTATCAAAATCAAATATATACTGGGGTAATCAAGCTTGTGATAAGGATTTTTAGACACACGATAAACAAACAGAGTGGTTCAGAATGGTCTAAAAAGTATAATGCGTGTGGAAATTTTGAATTTGGAGTCAAAAATTTGTTCATCTTCCGAAAGTAATAACAATGCCTCCGCTACCTTTAGGTAGACTCGAAAGAAAAGAAGGAAAAAAGGGTGGAAGGGGGAAATTGCGCAAGTGTCTATTTTCTTTGGTAATAAACTTAAAGCGTTTCTGTAAAGTTTAACTGTTGTTTTTAAGCCCTCTTTACTCCCATTTCTCTTTTTCTTTCCGTAAGCCTCTCACCTCCATCTATTGAAGCCGCAATAGCATGAACTCCATTTGGCATGATGTTACATCCAAGACAATCAGCAAGGCCGCTCTGCCGGCTAGATTTTTTAATTTCTTTCTTTTAGCAGAAGGAAATGATAGAAAGTGAAAATCCCATTAGGCGCAGCGCAGGAAAGTGAGGAGAGGATGAGGTCGCGGTTGCGGGGGCGCGTGGAGGATTGATGTGGATGATTAGGGTCCTTCAACGCCGAGCTGACTCCAACTCCAACCTGCTCCTGATCCTGAGCAGATGTGGGCCAGCGCAGACGGTTCATTTTTCGGACTTCTCCACCGAAGGCTTTTCGTAATGGGATCGTAATGTGGTACCAAGTGAAATGGGAGAAAGGGTTTCTGGACGATGACACGCGGATTATGGTTCCATGACAGTCTGAATCCAAAGCAGAGCCATGATCTTCTGAACGATTTATATCTAAAGGAAAGAACGATCGTTATCCGAACTCTAATGTTCCCATCCCTGAAATCAATTTCCGACAAAAACCAAAGATAATTATAAAGTTAATTTGCTTTCCAACTACTATGATCTATTCAATTCTTCATTATGGAAGGGGTGATTTCCAGTGGTGATTTATACTGAACTGGAGAAACTTGGCTGTATCGTAACACTGAGATTTATTTATAACTTTATTATCTAATCATATGAATATGAAAGAGGCTTAATTCCTAATTTTAATCTTCATGGGTTGGATACAAAAGAAAAACAGTATATATTTTACTGGTCTTACGCGGGGAACTGATTCTTATCGATCGAAAGCAGCACAGAGTAAAGATTTATACTTGTATCTGTATTCCTGCTATTCGGGTCTTAATTTCCCATGAATATTCTGGGGTTTTTAGTTTATTAGGAATGCCATATTATTCTCTTTATTTATAAGGTAGGTAGTGGGCAAATAGTATAACATTAAATTTTCTGTGCAAAGAAGTGCGATTCTTCATATATGAAGTATCTTTCTTTTTTCGATCCCAATTTCAGTCTAATCGTGCCAACAGGATAGAGGGTGGAGAGAGTAATGTTAGCTGAACCTTTAATGCGCTGCCCAAGCTACGATTCTCAACTGATTTCCGCGATTATTTTTCTTGAGCTCCCAATTTCAGGCTAGTTGTGCAACAACCCTTGTAAATTTCGGATTTTCCATCGTAGAGGAGGGTGGAGGAGGTAAAAGCGGGACCTAATAAGCTCAACCCAAGCTTATTATTTACCGATTTTCTTGTCTCGTTCTTTGCTCGATCTAAATTGGCTTTTAGTTGTGCAAAAACCATGGAAACTTAGGATTCGCCATCGCGATGGGGGGAGGAGGGGGTCATAGTCGATCCTCTAAGACGCTACCCAAACTACAATTATAAGCCTTTTTTTTTTTTTTTTTTTCCAATTAGGAATCTGGTCTAGTTATGCCACAAATCTTCGGAGTTTTAAATTTATTATGTGTGGGGGTAAATGTAATTCGGATAAATAATGGTCTTTTCGTATAGATGTGCAAAAAATCTTGGATTTCATTGTTCTTATTTTGCTTGAAGTATTTGGTCTCTTCCTGGAACCATTCTCAGTAAATTAATATTTTATAAGGAATGAGGGGGGGTTTAAACAGTACTGTTAAGTTAAAGCGTACAACCCGGGTACTCGACTTGATCCCTCCGATCCCTCTTTTCAACGGTATCAATAGGTTTGCGTATTGAATGAAAACTTAGGGAGTTATGACAGTTTTTATGACACAGTTGCAAACGCGAAATAAATCTTAATAGTGAAAGAAGTGGTCTTTAGCGTGAATTAAAAAATATATGTTTTAGGAAAAAAAGTCACAAATTAGTAGTAGAATTGGACCCTTGCCGGTGGTGTTCCCGAAACTGTGACACCATGTATATTGTTCAAGTATTAAATATCCTCATAAAATCAATCTTATCATTTAGTGGTGCTTATCGTAGCTGTGAAGAAAGATGATATTTGCATTCTTTTTGCCGCCATGAAAGTGAGCTCCCTGGTGGTAATTCTTTAAACTTTGTACTATTGTTTACTTCAGTAACGATCATGTTATTTTGTCGTTTTTCTTGTTTATTAAAAGGTTAATTTGTCCTAGGTCGTCTACAACCCGGAAGTTACAGAACTACCAAACTCGGACGTGAAAAACAACCCGTGGAACACGTCTAACCCCTCAAGCGATTTTAAAAAACAAAAGGAATTTGTTCATTTTTTCCAACGAAGACATAAAACGGAAATTACCCGGAAAATGACATTCCAAAAAAAAGCGAATGAATTTCGAGCATCGGACCTCAACCCTGCAAGCTAACTGCAGGGATGATTTTGGTACCTACGGATCATTTCTTATCAATAAGTAGGAACTGTCCCGCTCATTGACGATTACCAACTGCAAATACAAGCAGAGAAATAAATAGATGAGACATATTTAGATGTTAAAATCCAACTTTGAAGTTCCAATGAGAACCACCCTATTTTACCCTTGAGTGCCCTCCGATCTGCAACCCTTTTATACATTCATTGGTAATATTACCAAACTTTCATTTTGACCGCAACATACGTTGATATATGTTCCAAGGGAAAAGCTAAGGAAAAACAGGTAAACCATACCTGCTGATAGAAGACTATTGTTATTTCCGGAATCGTGGTAGATATGGGAGGGTCGTAGATTGAGAGGATACATCACCTAACACGAGAGTCCAAAACTGATCGAAGAATAATACTAAGGTTCTTTATAGATGGATCGACGATCGAATGGATTTTTTGGGTTCATACCTCTATGATATCTGTTTGCATCCAAACCCGCGTATTGTGGGAGTTCCTAGTTGTTACCTGTTAGTACCTACTTATCTCTTAGGAACTAGATTAATAAACTAAACTAATAGGGACAAGCGGTTGGGGAAAAGGTGACCTTATCTATACGAGTATGATATTCAAAGTAATCAATTTTAAAACTCTCGTGGAGATGCAAATCTATTAGGAAGTCTTATGGAATAAACGTAAAGGATAACAAAGATAAGATGGTTGATATCTTTTCTCAATATTCGGCAGGACTCTTGCCAAGGATGACGTTATCAGCCTAAATCAGCTGTTATGAAATGAGCGTCAAACTTTGTGTGATGCAAACAGTTGGGTACCTACTAAAAAGATGAGTTGTAATATTTTTTCTAGAAAAACGAATGGGTATACCTGTTATGGGACTAAAATGCCGCCGACAATAATAATTCTAAATTATAATATTATTTTCAGTGTTATGAGTGTTCATATGATTTTCACCCTAGAATTACAGTGGTAACTGATTTAGTTGTGATGATCAGGTATTAGTTGAATCTGAGTTTTGCTCAAAACTCCTCGTGCAGGTGCCTCTCCTTTCCCCTGCGGCTTTCACGCATTGTAAGGTGAGCGCTGATTCCCAGGGGTTCCCACACACCCCCGTCGTCACTTCGGACGTTTTTGTTTCCGAATCACAACCACCTGTCGTCAACGGCTGGTTTTCCCTCGTGCCGCGTTTCACTCCTTCGATTCCATTCACGGCTCCTCGATCTTATGCAACTTCGTGGAAGCTGAATCCGTTAATCCGGAGGGCGACGGAAATGACAAAAATATTATCACGCTAGTTAACTGTGTGAAACTACTTGAGAGCCTGGTGACGTACGGGGTTCGTACAAGGTCCTCCATGATTGGTCTGGCATTCACAGGTTAGATTATGCAAACGAAATATGATATCCTCAGACGAACAAGGACTGTAATACTATAAACAGATTTTCAACGTTTTGGTTTTTTAGGACTCTAATATCTTTTTGGCTACCTACTTTTGTTGTTAAAAAAAAAAAAATATATATATATATATATATATATATACCTATATACTCGGCGCTTCGCGCCTCGCCGGGGGGCTTCGCCCCCCTGGACCCCCCGGATCTTTTCTCTTTTGTACTGCGTAGAAAACGAGGATAATTTGCTATGCAAATTTCGGGAGTTGTACGACCAAAAAAAATTTGTCCAGTCAACAGGATTTGAACCCACAACCTTCGTCTCACGACACAAATTTCGTTACGGACATTAAAAAAAAATTGTTGGGGGTCGGCCTAAGAATTGCATAGCAGTTAATATATATATATATATATATATAATATGATTTGTTTCATTATTGACCGTTGGAGCAATATGTAGGTTTATCAACTGAGGCCAACATTAGCTTTGGGTAGGTGCTGGGCCTAATGAACCTTTTCGATCAGCTGCATCAAAATGAAAGATGACTAGAAAAAAATTAAATTAAAACTATTCTTAAAACTTGGCAATAGTTTAATTTTTTGAAAATTCGAGTGAAGCAGCTCAGCTCCATTTCAATTAAATTCCATTCATTTTACGATCTCTGTTTAATGAGGAGATTTAATTATATGATTCTTTATTCAATGAAAAGGAAATTGAACAAGTCTTTTAAACACTTTAGGTTTTCTCAAAACGTATACCAATCCGACAATTTAACATAGTGAATATATAGAGATGTGATGTAGACGTTGTGTACCTGTTTTGAAATGACGGGTGAATTCTTTCGGAACAGAAAAAATGGTCTTTTGTCAATCAGGGAAGGAAAATAGAAAGTTGGAGTGTTTTCGACACTTTCCTTAATTACGGCTAGATGTAAACAACTTTTGCCTCCTAGAAGAGAGAAGGTGACCTTCAGCAACGTGAAGATAAGTAGCTATTTTTACGATGATGAGACCGATCTAATTAGCAATCCCACAAGGAACCCCCCGCTCCCCAAGAAGTTTCATACAAATATAAATCGTTTAATCCGGGCTAATTATGTAATCAAGTGATGATCGATTATAGTAACTTGGGGAATAAATTAATACGGCCAACAAAGCACAAAATAGTAGAGAACCGTCCTTTCCTGCTTTGTGAATGAGTCTATTTAAACTCCTTCAAATATCATCTTCATACATATGAAAGCTGAGCGTGTAAACAAAGAGGGTATACGCGGCCTAGGAGAAATCGCTTTGTGGTACACTTTAGTCACTCATAAAATAATCAATTATTCATTATATAGTACTTATACTAGTAGTAGATACTTATGTAGTAAAACTCGTAGTGGCGTATATATAAATATATATACGCTTGTATATACAGAGTTTCCATACTTATGGTTCCTATCCTCCAAGAAATCGATTCTACAACTAATTTGCAACAACTTTTGTCTCTTACCAACTTTTTTTAACGCGCTTGGAAAAAAATTATTTCAATTTCAAGATTTTTTCCTCGTGATTTTGACCTTACGTCATAACTCCATAGATTTGCGTGTAAATTCAAATTTGAGGATACCGTTGAAAAGAGCATTGAATTTCCCATCTCCCCAATACCAAATAAATTTGTTCTAGCTGATTCTACGTGAGAAAAATTGACTCGGAAAGTAATTTCTTCAATTCTTCGAAATCGTTGATTTTTTCAGTCCGTTCTGTATTGAGTATACATCATCAATAAAAACTCGCGTTCTTGATAGGAAAATAATGTCCCGAAATCTCAGCTTTCTAACGATATATTTAATTTAAGTTTTGCTCTGCTAATTAAGGGAGAACATTATGTTTGTATGTTGACCAATTTCATAGACAAAAAATATATATATATATATATATATATATATATATATATATATATATATATATATATATATCAGCATATAAACCTAATTTTTTATTTTTTCCTGTAATTGTCAAAATAAAAGTGAAATTGACTAAACAGTTGGAAAGCTGAGATTTTGAGCAAGTTTTTCCTGTATAAAGAACGCGGGTTGAGTTGATGTACTCAACGTTGGACGGACTGAAAAAACCAGCGATTTTGAAGAATTGAGGAAATTCACTTTCCGCGTCAATTTTTCTCCCATAGAATCAGCTGGAACAAATTTATTTGGTATCAGAAAGAAATTGTAACGCTCTTTTCAACGGCATCCTCAAATTTGAATTTACACACAAATTAAGGGAGTTATGACCAATCTAGTGACCTAAGGTCAAAATCTTGAAATTTAAATATAATTTTTTTTTTTAAATTGCAATGAGACAAAAGTTGTTGCAAATTATTTATAGAATCAATTTCTAGGATGTTAGGAACCTTAGGAACATCCTGTGTGTAAGCGCGTATATATATATATATATATATATATATATATATATATATATAAACTCAGCCCTTCGGGCCTCGCAAGGGGCTTCACTCGTTGACCCCGCCAGGGGGCTTCGCCCCCCTGGACCCCCCTAATCTATACTCGGCGCTTCGCGCCTCGCCGGATCTTTTCTCTTTTCTACTGTGTAGAAAACGAGGATAATTTGCTATGCAATTCGTCTCACGAGAAAAAAAAAAAAAAAAAAAAAAAAAAATTCAGGCCTGGCCGGGATTCGAACCCACGACCTCTCGCTTCCCATCTCGGGACAAAAAACGTTACACAAAAAAAGTGGACATTTTAAAAAAATTATTGGGGGTCGGCCTAAGAATTGCATAGCAATTAATATATATATATATATATATATATATATATATATATATATATATATATATATACATATATATATATATATATACATATATATATATATATATATATATATATATATATATATATATATATATATATATATACACGCAACTATGTCTATCGAATTTCTGCAGTAAGTAGTGGTAATCACTAAATTCCTAGGGATGATTCATAGGAAATAATTATATGTTACTTTAAAGTTTGCCTGCTTAGCGTTATAATTTCAAATCATCATTTTTATGAAACAGCATTTTATATTTATTCGTGTTTTAAGGGTGACAGTTCCATCATAGAGTTTTTATAGATACTTAATGAAAGCTAAATGCAATATCGGATTTAAAGGTTTCCGCACCCTATATTGAAAGCAGACACATTCGCATAAGTTAGTTGAATATATATATTTTTCCTCGTGATAATGTTTTGTCTGTCTTTATTGTGACCTTCTTTACATATACTGCTGAAGTGATGAGATTGAGAGAAAATTTATCGGAGGTAGAAAACAGCTTAGTGACAAGTTCAAACCGGTCTCGATCATTGGGCTTACCAAGGCTTTCACCTTCTGGCCGTGATTACCCAATTACTGGATGAATAACTGCTTCAACGACGTTGATCATAGATATTTACATGAGTTATCTACGACTTAGTTGAGTGCGAATGATATCAAATACACCCAATTAACTTTGTATTACCAATGCCATTTGGGAGTTTGGCCAATTTTCCTGTGTTAAACAAACTTTCGAAACAAATTAGGCTGTTAAACAGCATGTTTCAGACAACCAAAGCTCATTGAAGAATCTCCAACAAGAACATACAGCATGACTATTGAAACGGCGCATGCAAATCATGAACTGGTTAGCAGGGGAATTTCAGTTCACCTATTTTGGTGTGAAACATCAACTAAATATTGAACCAAACGAAGAAACAGACCAAGCATCAGCATTCCACCTACCCACGGTACACCTGTATAATTTCACACAAATCAGGATTTAATAAAAAGAAGGAAAATCTATACACACAAGAGATGGAACAAAAAATATTCAGCAAACGTGGAGAATAAAGGAGAGTTCTACCTACCTCTCAATTCAGGCAAACCCTAGTTCCACAATGGATTTTTCGAAGGAAATATATTAAAATAATATCGAGACTGCTATTCAATCACCACAGGCTGCCCAGCCACCTCCAAAAAATAGGCATTTTGGAGAGCCTAGTGTGTCCGTGCGGAGTAGACGTAGGAGATTCCAACCTCACGATCCTGCTGTGCTGCAGGTAAAATCGCCAACGGAAGCAACTTTATAAGGAGCTAACCAATATGGTATCCCCCCCTTTGTTGTGCGACACTGACACATATATGTCGCATTAATTAGGTTAGCCAATTCAGTAAAACTGAACAATATACTAGCTTTGTTTTACCTTTACTTAGTACATGGCCAATTACATAATTATGTAAATATGAGGCCTATAAAGGAGGGGAAATAAACTTTTCAAAGAAAATCTTCACGTAGGTATCCACATTACAGCGAGTCCCGAATTGCCAACATTTTTTCATATAAAGATGGTAACTTCGTTCCATGCATTGACCTTGGGATCGACGGGGGCGGCGGGGGGGGGGGGGGGGGGGGTAACTATTCTATCGATAAAAAAAGCCCCACTGGATAAAAACTTTTTGGGCTCTTCGACTATTCACTTCTTCATTAATTAGTCACGATAAAAACATTTTTTTATAGGTATACTACTCGTAATTGTTTATTTTAGGTATAGAAGACCGCGAGGCATATTCGGGATTTGCATGAAATTTCCAAGAATTATTATTCTTATTTATTATTTTTTGCTTTATTAATAATAATATTGGTTTACTATTAAAATATGGTCCATTGGATGCTTGGGTGGGATCTGTATCCAAGTGTTTATACACAGCAACTAACTAATTTTGAGCCTTGAATTTTAAATCTTTTCATCCCTTAATGCAGAATAGAAAGAATTTAAAAATAGTTTGTGTCCCATAGATATATGAAATGTTGTTGCTCAGGAATATGATGAATCTCAATATTGTTGCTTCATAAACCTTTAACGATGACAAGAAATTGCTTAACTAACCATAATTGGTTTTTATAGCAAAACTTTATTTAAACAAAAAGTCTAGTTACCTGTATGTACATTGAACACAAAATTCACCATTGATTTCATCGTAAAAAATTATTATGCATAAAAATAGTGCATAAATAGGGCTGAAATTTAAAAAAAAAACTGAAAAAAAAATCGCCCTTAAAGACAAGCTGCATGATTTAGACGTTTAGACGTTTTCTATGATTATTGTTATTGATTGATTTAAGTATCTTAATATCATAAATAATTATTTATATTGTATATAAAGTAGGTCATTTATATATGAAAGAAGGGGAAATTAATTTTAAACTAGTAGGTGTTTGAAATTGAAAGTTACAGAAACGTAGGTAGGTACAATAATTGAAGAAACGGAATGAGGAAATGTGATGCAACTATCCGCAATGAAGTTGAATGTCCCATACATGATTAACCTCGAAGGTTTATGAAGTCGTAAATGTTTGGTAATGTTAAAAAGCCTTGTTAGTAATGGACAATCAACTGAGCAATACCCACGCTAGAGGATGATCGTCGATCAAGGAAGCCGTGGAGGCTGGAGGACGTCGACTTTTCACTGTTCACCGCACCTTAGCGAACATCTCGTAGAGATACCTATGGATTTCGGTGTCAAGGATTTCCGAAGAGATTTCTCATCCTGTAGGTATACGAAACACTGGTCCATTCCTTATGCGTGGAGCACTGGGATCGATCGCCTTCGACTGCGTCAGTTTGTTGTCCCACAGATGAGGAAACCAGAGCAAGCCACCAAGCCAGTTCACCTCAACACCATCGTCCGAAGGATATTTAGTTTCATTGAATCATCGAACATCTAGGCGAGGAAGAGACTGGAACAAAATAGAAACGCAGTTCCGTGCTCTAATATAGAGAATTCACTCAAATAAATTAACATCTAATGTTAATGTTACCTAATTAATTATTAGGTTCTGTACCTAGGTATGTAAGTACCAACCTAATTGCTCCCGGCCTACTAAGGTAGTACAAGCATTGTATTCAATTTCGGGGAACGAAAAGTTTTAGTTTCGTGTCTGTATGTGCGCAAATCCTTTGAAGAAACACGTAATTTCTACAGTTCCCATCAGATTTTGATGACAGTTTCAAAGAATGTGATGGTCTCCTGTTGGTTTCATTGCTCCCATATTAATACTTCTGTGGTAAACCCACAGAATCACCCGAATGTTCCGTTGGTTAATGTTGTTGATATTTTTAAGAAAATAGGTTGTTTTGTTTTGGACTTCGACTTCAAAAAATACATTATTATTGTATTAAATATGCAAGTTATTAGGTACACTTCTCTCTGTGCATGCGCGAACCTCAAATCCTTGTACGAGTAATAAGCATGATTTCTACAATTTTCAAAAGCAATTTTAGGGATTTAGCGTTTTAGGTTGATGTAGACATTCCCCAATGAATTTCATCGCTCCCGACTCACTGTTAGCTTTTGTGCATGCTATCAAGGGGAGAAGACATTTTCCGGCACATCAAAAACGCCTTATAACGGGCCATTTTCATGTTCCTTTTTCTCCAAGTGTATTAAAGATAGAGCAATGAAATTTTCAGGGATTGTTAATCACACATCAAAGTAACTCTTTGTAACAACGGTCAAAAAAAAAAAAAAAAAAAAATTCAAAATGCCAGTTACATTTTGACATCAGTATCTCATTTGCTCCACTTCTAACACGGATACTGGAAAGTTCTATGACATAAATGAGTATCCATAGTTACTACACAACTGGTAAAAATTGCATTGAAATCCGTTGATTTCGGACTAAGAAAAAGGAACATGACTGTCAAAAATGTTTTCAGGAGGAGCGAAAAACTGAAAATCAAACTCCCTGAAGTTCATCCGCTGATTTCTTTGGTCTATGATACATAACTTCCATGTATTTATTCCATTTATGTATTCAAAAAACCTACTTAATGACTTGATGCAGGTTATAACCTTTTTTCCCCCGTAAAAACTTGTTTTTCTGAAGATTCATTGTTATTACTTAAACAACTAAACTCAAAACTTAGTCCTTTTCTGTGATATTTTTTTGAATTCTCGTATTAGAACGTGAAGAACAAAACATCTATTTTTAAAAAGTACCTAGAAACCTCTGGGTCTTTAGGCATGGTGACTTTCAGGAGTGATTCCTTGTCCAGGAACTTCTCAGGATCTTTGAGGTGTCGAAGTGAAGAATACCAAGGAGTGGTGTTCGACTTCAACCTCTTCTGCTTCAAAGAGGAAATTGTCATAATTAATTCCTGATTACGATAACTGTCGTACTGAAAGGAGCTATGATTCAATTGATATTTAATCAAGCTGCAAGTTTTGTGGTGCTCGAGTTCAATTCGACCATGGAAATAGGACAGGACTAGCAGCAAAAATCTTATAATCTGTGTTGTTTGTTGCAAGTTGACTGAATTCAGAAGTTGTAAAAGAATTAAGACCGAATTTGAAAGGTAAAACATAAAAAGTGTAATAGCTGAATTTGAGGCTTATTTACGGTTTGAGGTGTATTGGCAAAGGAAAATCTGGTGCCGAGACATTGCTGTCTGATGAATCTTCCGCCTCCTCCAGCTGAATTTCAACCTTACGAACGTTGTTTGAGGAAAACTGATTGAGTAAGGGATAGCTACTATAAAGCCCTCAGCTTCAACAGAAGAAGGAATAGTGAAAAAATCTTGGGCGGCAATGCAATCGGATGAGGTTTTTTCTGAGGAGGAGGCTGACGACCCTGCCTCTGACATACATTGATGTACGCAACTTCAAAGAATTTTTTAGACTACTTCCCGTCGTCATTTTTTCAAAATTTTGGTATTGATCAATTTGGTATTTTATATTTAAAAAAAAGTAAATTTTAAAAAATCGGTTTTTGTTTTCAGAAAAAAAAGCCTTCTCCTCTCAAGCATTTTTTCCTTATTGCCCACTTGACCGATTTTGCTCAAACTTCTTTGCAAGTGATGCTCCTACGTAACAATTTAAAAATTATTTTATTGTAAAATCCTCTTATCAACATATTGCAAAGATATATACAATCATGTTATGGGTACGAGGGCTACACCCAACTTGGCAGAAATACGTGGAGACAGCTATGTAGATATCGCTGTTCCTAGTAATTGTATAAGAAGGTACATTGATCAAGCAAAAATATCCAAGTCTGATTTATGGTAGGTACTGAAATAGATATTTACAATTAAATCGCATATGGTTCTTTAAAGAAATTTTCACTACATAATTTTTATGATTATAGGATAAACATAATATATAATAATAGGTATTAGACGGTAATATTAATATTAGTCAAAAGAAGTTGTTTATCAACGATGAACTAGACCATTAACAAAATTCGCCAAAGTTATTCTGAAATATGTACTTAAATTTCATTAATAGCTAAAAAATCGATAAAAACTGCAAAAAAAAAGCTCAACATCCAAATATCTGTTTTGAATCGCAGAATATTAATTGAGTTTTTCACCGTAATCCGAAAACGCTGCAATTTGTTACACACCTGTTTATTATTCCTCAGGATCAATAAAATCGACCGCATGATCAGGTGTCAAATATCTTTTGAGATATTCGTTTCAATAGGAAATTCACTAATGAATTGAATTACGATTCACAGTAGTGTTACGAACTTGTTTTATTGTTGATTATTTCAATCCTCAAACCCTCCTGGGACGTGGTGGGTTCATTGCACAGTAACTCGGGTGATCTCTGAATCGTTAAAATTAAATCTATCAAAAGGTAACCAAAAAGTACCGCTTAACTGTTGCCAGTTTCTAGAATTCTTGAAACTTAAGCCAACAATTGTTGAGGAAGGTTGATTTGTTGTTCTACGGTCCATTAAAATGGATAATTAGTGAAAACAATTCGACGTCTGAGGTACAGAAAAAATTGCAAATTAGTACAGTAATAGTAGTTTATATATGTTTTATTCCATTGAGTAATCATTGACAGTTATAATGAGGAAACCAAGAAAGATCGAGGCCCTTGTAATGCGCGGGCAGTTTGTCGTAGAATGCTCCAGGTTGCCTCATTCGATTCATTGAACTGAGCTCTATCTAAATTAAATGAAACCCTTTTAGATAGAAATGAAGTTTTGAGATACCTATTGGTTTTTAAAAATTTCATCCTATACATTTTGCCGTATGGGTTTGACAAAAAGCGATACCGAGATTCCAGGAAGGGTTTATTCCTTCAGCCAAATCCTTTGTGAATCGAACTATACAACCACTCAATACACTACGAACACAAGAGATCCTATGTGAATTCAGTGGCAAGGGGTCCTACCTATCCCAAAGAGGACCTATTCCTCTGTCACGTTCGCTAATAATTTTTTGGACCTCCAAATGTAACTGTTTCGTAGACGTTTCGAGTTATCTTTGTAACTGGAATGCTGAATTCAATAATCCTAACTTTTAAAGGCTTAGCATGTTGGTGAAGAGTTCTTGAATCATCTCTGTTTAGTGATACACCTAGTCTTTCGGCTCAACAGGATTAATGGTGCTATGCTCTACATCATACTCACCACGGTCGGATGTGGATAGATAATATTTTTAATTGGAATTGGAAAATATCAAGTGTTCTCCCTGAAGTGTAGTAGGTACATAGTCTGCTATCACAGACACAGATCGCTTATAAAATATTGCAATGTGGTCACGTGATCAAAACACCGGAACCTAGTCGTAGCTGCTTTTAGATGAGCTGCGGTCTCAAGTGCCAATTATGAATGGTATTCGCGTAGTAGGAAAGGCGCAATTACTGGTCTAATTATTGTAGGTGGTCTTGAGGGAGCCCAATATGGGCCATGATTACGTGAGAGGCACCGACCGTGTACTGTTTGTTGTGGATGTTCCGAATGTCGGGTTTCCTGATTCACCTAATAGACACCCGTGAAATCCTCAGTGACAGACTTGTTATGCGCTCGTAGGCGTGATAGGTGAGAAAATTGCCTAGAACCGGAGTAAGAGAACTTCATATCAGGTAATCGTTGTAAAATCCACACCTGCCAGCAGTTGCCATTAGGTAAGTGATGGTTGGGAGTTTCAACACATTATTACTAGCGTGCTCATACGTTATTCACGTGGTGACAAAAGAAAAAGAAATATATTGCTTTTCTGTCAGCTCTAAACGGATTTACTGGTGAAAGGGCTATAAAAGGTTCAGATGTACCGAAACCCAAGAACCTAAGGAACAGTAAAGCTGTAGTCAGCTCAGCCTACTTTCACCGTTATGTGAGCAACTATTTATGTGAATAAAAAACGTCACACTCAAAAGAAATTTAAAGTCAAGTTGATGCAATCAAAATTTCAGTGAAGATCAATTTATTTTTTCATTTTACTCATATTTTTAACGTTAGTAATGACTTTATGAAAACTTTCTCCTCACATATATATCAATAGGTACCTACCTATTTACACAGGTTAGGTTAGTGTTTTGCTCCTTTCTTCTTATTTTCAGCATCAATTAATTTTTTATTTTGTTCACTAGTTCTTCGGAGTCTACTTATAGGTTTCCATTTCGGGGGATGAACAATTTTTTCTAGCCAAATCACAAATTGCCATAGCATTTTACGTTTTGGACCATTTTTACAACTTCCGTTTCGTATTTGTGCGTGTGTCTATCTACCGTGTATCCGTAAATCCTTTTAACAAGCTTAAATTCAAGTTTCCACCCGATTTTCATGGCATTTTCAGCAAATTTGCAGATTAGACTGTAAGTAGATGATCCCTATTAGTTTCATCGCTCACCTAAATTTTTTCAAGGCGATCTCGCTCAAATTCAGAGTGTGATTGGAAAATGATTGATGTCACTATTGCTTATGAGTTTCATCACAATCGTATCATTAAGAGCTGCTACGCATGCGCGAAACTAAAATCCTTGTAATAAGCATGACTTCTACAGTTTCCATCGGATTTCGATGAAAATTTCAGGGATTGAACGGTTTAGCCAGTAGGTGGTCCTCATTGAACTTTACCGCTCGAACCACCAGCAGCTTTTGCGCATTCGCAAGCGTAACATGTATGAAGCATAATTTTATAATTGTCTGATTTTGACGTTTTTTTGAATCTTATAAGTTTATTTAAAATATTTCATCTCATCAGATGAATACTTACCTACTTATATCCAAAATTCAGCTATCAGTTTCTTGGAAATCAATGGCGTGTGCACACCAAATAGCTCCTCGAAATGCCTTCTCCATAAGCAAGAGATGGGGTATATTGAACTGAATAGTAATAATGTAAATGAATTATACATCGTTGACCCAATGGTCAACTTCTAGAAAGGGCTCAACGACCTCGGAGGCCATTAGCGGTCGTACACGGACTCATTTTGTCCGACCGTTAACTGCAAGCCTATATGTAAACGAGATCAGAATAAGTAGGCATTTTATGTTAATATGAAGAGGAAGAGGAGGAAATAGCTCTTGCGGTGCGAGCCCTGCGTAGAGTCTGGAAACAATTAGAGACCGGTCAGTGGCAATCAAGGTGGTACACTAACCTACTGCCGCTGCACATTAGGTAGGTACCTAGACACTACCTACTGTACCTGCTATGATCATGCCAATAGCCGCCATTCTCATGATGCGCAGCGAGATTATTCCCTCTGAATCGCGCTAGTTTACAAAATGGCATGATCATACAAGCAAATACGTTCCTCAGTAGTGAGGGAGTAAATATTTGAGAATAAAATCTTTTTCCATGGTGACTCACCATTTTCTGAATAATATTTCCCGCTGTTATCCTCGTTATATGTATCGAGGTAATTTACGTATTATGTAGTTAAAAAAAAAAAAAAAAAAATTATGCTGCAACCATTCAAATTGCTATTATGAATTTGGGCATTCGCTCTTTTAGCGCAATACGCAAATAGTCCAGGAGCCAAGGCCGAAAATATTTTGTAATTTCAGAAGGTTTTAGATTAGATTTTGAAAATTTAGTCCGTTCTGGGTGAGAAACTTTAAAATGGGCAAATTAATCCATATTTATGAGGCCGCAATTTTGTCCATCAATTTCGTGATGGCACACAAAGATTTTCTCTCTCAGAATGGAATAAACTTTCAACATGTAATCTCAAACCTTCTCCTGAAATTACCACCTATTTCCGGCCTTGGCTTCTGGACTTTGAATAATACTGTTGGGAGGCATTCAAGTGCCACATGTGATGCACAATTTTGATGAATTTTCTCGCTCTTAATCGTGGAGTGATGTTTATTTCACATTTTTCCATTCGTTTCCTCACTGCGCAAAGCGTACAAAAAAGTTTGTCGATTCGGCATTTTTCCAAGATGATATTGCCATTATCAATAAATTAACATCACTACGTGATTAAATGTGGAAAAAAATAAACTCAACAAACTCGGAGCCTGTACATTTACAACACGGCCCATCCGCCGTCACACTGCCCCTCCTGTTTCAGGTGAGAAGTTCAACTTTCTCATCCCACTTTTTCGCCTATGTATCGCAAGTGGCAATCGAATGTCTTCAAAACCCGATATTTTCCATTTTGCTTGTTGTTGAGCCCATTATTGCGTACTCGAGTGATGGGTCAAATTTCAATGATATATCTTGTGAAGAGAATATAAACGATCGTACCGCAACAAGGTCATGTACCAATAGTAATTGACCAACTATGACATTTCATGCGTCTTCTTGATTCACTCTTTTCCGCTATGGAATTTCTCAAGTTCATTTAAAACTTTTCAATGATCTATACATTCATGATAGTTGAACGAGGAAGCTATGTGCTACACCCAAGTTAGCAGACGTTTTCGATATGTTAAGGGCTATCCCTTACCAAAATAATATTTCACCCTTACATTGTTTTGCACCCAATTGAAGTAAATATAAACTACGTTGTTTTGTTTCAGACGACGGATACGGCCCGATCTACGGCAGCCTCGTGGAGACGAGCCTGAAACCCTCGGGTCCCGACTACCCCGAAGATCGGAGCCTGTACATTTACAACACGGCCCATCCGCCGTCACACTGCCCCTCCTGTTTCAGGTGAGAAGTTCAACTTTCTCATCCCACTTTTTCGCCTATGAATCCAAAATGTCCGTCATACCTCGCGGGGTATCCGTGCCAGCTCACTATTGTACCTCTTTTGTATTTGCTCATTCATGGTCTATCAAAGGGTGACCTATGATCCCTTAACTTATTTTAATGACCAAAAGTTTTCGTCTGGATGCACTGTAAATTCTCCAAACGTGGAATATCACCATGATTTTTTATAAACACAGAATGTGTTTTAGCCTTGGCATCTCCAACAGAAAACAAAACATTTTGTGTTAACGAAAATATGTTGCGTTTTTGAGTAACGAAAATGTGTTGCAACAATTTACTGATGATTTCCGCTTACAACCGTCGTTGATAGAGAAATGGTACTTCGTCATTTTTCATCCCACAAAATTCGTTGACCATTCGTTCGAAAGCTCATTAATTTCATCCAGCCATATTGTGTTAACTACTGCGAAGTGCGTGGGCAACAAGCTGAGTTATGAGCAAAGTTATATGAATAATTATTGTTGCATAACACAGGTGATCATTCTCAATAGGTAATTGATATTGTGAACATGATTGCAAACGCTTGTTAATTTCTGATGATTTCATTGAGCTGGTGGTGAGTCGTTGCGGTGGTGATAGATAAATAAAACAAATGAAAGCTTATGACGAGGAGATTTCAAATATGTCGCCTTCGGACCCGAAAACCCATCGGGGGGGGGGGGGGGGGGGGGGGGGGGGGGGCTGTAAAATATGTATTTTTCGTGTTAGGGCTCAAACGAAGCTTATGGCGAGGAGGTTTCAAATGTGGCACTGGTGATAGATAAATAACACAACTTGACATAGGTAGTAGTGATAAGATACACCGCAAAATCTGAGTCATACTTATATGCGGGTTTCACGGGTTTATGTGAAACGCGTGAACTAAAACACATTCTGTGTTTCAATAATTTCATTCAAAGTATGTACCTAAATAGAGGTAACCGGTTTTTTTAAACATTGTATACCTTCTATTTTATTTATTTATTAATTTATTAATACGGAGCGAGCCCAATTAAAATGTATTCAACCATTTGATAACAAAATGTTGATAATAAATGCTTCCAACATGAATAAATATAATAATGCTTAGATATGACAAATTTTATAAATTAAGTACCCACATATGAGAGCACCACATAATCACTACGTCAAGTAGCTCACTTTAAACACTTGGGTATGTTAATTACTGATTTTTAACGTAAATACGTTTATACGGAGACCTTCATACCGAAAATTGTCATCTAACAACTCAACGAAGAAATGCTACGAAATAATGATACGTAACAACCACATATACAAAAAGAATTGTGATCTCCGTTGCTGGTTTCTCTCTCTCTCTCTCTCTCTCTCTCTCTCTCTCTCTCTCTCTCTCTCTCTCTGCAAACATTTGAAATGGAGAGCCCTTGGGAAGTCTAGAAATGAATCAAAAAGTCTAAACCCACCCAGATCAGCTGTTTGTGCTCCGGAGCTGATTTCTTTACTACTATTCAACATTTGAAGCTAAAATTTCGAATGGAGTCGCCTTGGGACATCCAAAAACGAATCATAAGGTCAGAGCCGCTGGGTGACGCCCGGGACTAATTTCTTTGCTACTGAATCTATGAATAGCACATTTTTACGAAGAAAATGTAAAAACGTATTCTGCGCTCATGACTCTTTAGATAAATTGAGCAATAGAACAGATAAGGGACGTCTGCTGCACACGACGATGCGCCGACAATGATGAATAGGTAGGAAACTTCCAAATTTTCGTATCTATAAAATAGTTTCATTTTTTGTTAAAATTCTCTAAAAGCTTTAGTATCCAATCATGCCAGTGCTGTGCGCCATGAATAGTGTCGTATTCCTTAGTTGGCACGTAGGTATTTTCTACTCTCGGTTTCTTCAAAGATCAAAGAAAGTTCAGCGAGCGGGGGAACACGTAGATGCTGGAGGGCATATCTTCGTGTCCTTCCGTCCTCTGTAAAAGCGCGCGATTTCTGGACGTGCTCTGCTCAAACTGTCACTATCCGTCTTCATTCCATCGAGAGTGAACGTCGCGGAACGGCCTACGTGCCTCCATAACGAGACTCCGCTGAGTAGGTTCGAGTAGGTTCATGTAATAGGAATAAGAGGGCTTGTTGTTGTTTTGATGTCGGTTTTATGGTCTGACGGACATCGGAAGGAGCACAGAAACGGGTTTAGAACCCCCGAGACTGATAAGCTGGTCCAGACCTTCGGCATGCAACAGCCGGCTGTCCACCTTCCTTGTAGGTCTCTGATGACGAATCGGACTTTCACGTTATGCGCTCCAGCATTCAGAGATCTGGATGGAAATAGAAATAGGTAGCAATATTATGTCATTTTCCTCTCAAGTTATCCTACTTCCCGAGTGCCTTCATATGGTAGCTACCAATTAGGTACCTACACTTGTTAAACATGCAGGTAGATTCCAATTTTCTTGTACTTAACTCAGCTGTCTGAAGTACAAAAACCACAACGACCAAGCAAATGTTTCATTCCCAATGACCATTAAAAATATTTCTAAACCATTTTATAATTCGACTATAACTCTATTTCTCTCTGAAACCACAAAAATGTTGGTATTGTCATTTTAATAAGGGCCTTCTTGAGCGGTGTTAAAAGCAAAGGAATGCAGTCCAATTCGAAAAGACCCAATGTTGTCGTTTTTCATTCCCTACCACCTTCCCTTATTCCTTTGCTTAGTCTTCCTCCTGTAGTTACCTACATACTTTGGGATTGACTAACTTACAAACCCTTGCTACTTATCTTACCTTTCCACCTATAAGCATTGCTTTACCATGTATCATAGGTGTCCGAGATGCGAATTAAAAATAAGGGTAAAGAGCTACAACACTCACCATTGTGGTAGATGTTGAGTTTCTGTTGGAATTCTTTTCGGGAATAAATTTACCCTCCCAAACAAATTATGAAGGAATGAAATAGGTAGGAGGTAAATAATAAAGTCAAAATCAAAATATGTAGGTACATTTTTCAAAATGATAGTAAAATTCTCCAATATTCTTCAAATCTCTCATGATTACGAAAAGGTAAATACAGCCCAACTGTCTTTTTGAATCTAGATGCACAACGGTCACATAACTAGAACTATGAACTCAAAACTGTTGCATAACGAAGGCTAATCTAGTCCATGCTGAAGGGTTCTGAATGGCTCCGAACTTCTCCGTGAACAAACTTACTGTGTTTCTCTTCACCACGAAAAACAACAATAAAAGTATTTCTCGACCCCCGCTTCTCATGAGTAACATTGATTACAGTAGGTTACAGTAAATTGCATGCCTCCCTCTCCGTTTCCTGGTTATTGATTACAGATCGTATTTGGAAGAAAGATCACAAGGATGGTACTGTTTCTCTATAGCTTGCGTGAGATTTTGCTAGAAATGTCACTCTGAAGATGGTATGCCACCACATATTAAACAACGTTGAATGAACTTGTCGAACTTTTTTGTATTTTCTGTTGGCAAAACACCACGGATTATAACAGTCAAATCATTTCTGCATACCTAAAAGTAGTATGATTTGAATTTGTCCGTAAAATGAAACCATATGTACAATAAATAGTTAAATATTGGGGCAAATTTGTAAAATTATGGGTTTTTTTAAAACGAGGATGGAGAACCTGTATCGAGTGCATGTCATAAAATTGAATTTTAAACTATTAATTTGTTTTATTCGAAATAAGAGCATCCAATATTTTTCATGAAAGAGGATAGATCAATTTTTCTGGAATCAGGGTGTGTCCAAATTAAGCTATCACCATTTTCGTATAAAAATTTCAAGGTGCCTGCAATTTCATTTCATGTCTATTATTATCAAGATTTATTCGCCTATACTTTCAAAAAACTCATTTCTTCCAATCGCGTAATGAAATCTCTGTACATGGTAATAGTGGTTAGCTTTCATGGTAGCATTGTCTCGGTTCACGCAGGTTGGTTGTTGTTCCAGACGTCTTTCTCTTCCGTTGGTCGGACGGAAAAGTTTTGTTGGATGTTCCCACAGGAGCCGCGAAAGGGGAATCCTCTTTCACGTGATTGAGATAATAAGATTCAGCCGCGGCTTTTCCACCTTTCTGATTCCCATGTGTGGACCAGATTAGCGACATGAATGTGTGACTATCACTGTACAATTTCTCCCTAGGTAATCTACACCTGGTACGAGTCCCAGTGAGAAAATGCTGAACCTAGGCCGATTTTCAAGTTTGGGCCACTCCATAACCCTCCCACTAGCACTTTCCTTTGCACATACAATCAAGAATCAATAATAAAACCTAGATATTATGGCATGCAGTACACTAAAGAATGAGAACGAAACCAGTCATCATTATAAGTTTACACAAGTACTACATGAAATAATGACCTAACTTCCCTGAATGTTTACAACAATAAAGTTCCAGTCATGCAGCATGACCATATGAGCAAATTTTTGTAGTTTTTCTCATCATATTTGTAAAATTGTTTTGAAATTTGAGTATTTTTGGTGCCCAGAAATTGTTAACCATCAAATATTGGCGAAAAAACGGTTTCTAAACATTATTTTAGCTACAAATTTTAAGAAATTTTAACAATTTCTTGCCGTTTTTAGCGATTTTTTAAACCTTATTCTTTGCAAAAACTTTCTAAATGTTCAAGTTCACAGGTGATCAATTTGGAATGCTTTTTGCCGATGGAACGAATTTTTTAATCTCAATTCTAAGGAGAGATATCACCTGAAATGTAGATATAGATAGGTATAAAGCATTAAACACCAGGATTTGTTTCAGGATGCCTCAAAACGGATTTCTATTAAGAAAATATTATTTTGAAATTTTGTTGACCGATCCATTGCAATAGTTTCAGCTTTTACGAAAATTCGCTTAAAAGAAGCAAAATATTACGCAAAACTTATATTTTAATGTTAAATATAGCTTGGTATAGATCATGAGGCTGATGAATTGGCTTGTATCCACCTTCATATCCCTGATTGCAATTAAAATCTGACATGGTAATAATCATCTGCAATAATGAATAAATTTACATTTCAAATCTAATATTTTTTAGATTTTATTCGTTGTTCAAAGCATTGAATGAGATACGATAACATCAGTTTATATGATCACCTTTTCTTATCCAACATCGAATTGATGAAATAAACAGAGATTTTGATGATGATAAGACATTGGATTGATGGTAGGGTGTGCGCATTCGCAAACATGAATAATCTTATACTAAACTTCGATTTCTCAAGATCTACCGTTCCGATATCATTCAAAATTAGAGGGTAACTGGTAAAAGTCCAGTCATGTAGCATGACCCCATGAGCGAATTTTTGAAGAAATCTTCGACATTTCAGTCGCTATTGATCGTGTAGAGAAATTTTACTTTATGATTTTGATAGACAAACATGGAATCAAATTATTAAAAATAATTAGGAGGTACTCATAATTTATTATTATTAAACTAATCTTGTAGATTTAAAGACAAATGTAGGTAAATAGTCATAGATTTCGATGTCCAATGTGGTCAGTATTGAAGGCAGTTAAAATCTAAACAGTATCCTATCATAACATCATCAAATCTTGACATAAAATAAAATAACATACCGACGTCATATGGAAGAAACGTATTTCCACAGCCAATCGATGATGATGCTTTATATTACGAGTGATATAAAGTCAGTTCTCAGTTACATTCGAATCTAGTATCCTACAGCAAGAAATTGACAGACAAACTGTAGTCTCTGTGCATCTATTGACAGCCTAAATTATGGGGAAGTGTCACTTGGCTTTTCCGTAGCAACAAGAAAGAAATTGAAAATATTTAATACTAGCATTAAATCCCAATTATTATTGATTTATCAACGATTCGGTTAGGTAAATTCTTGAACTTTAACTCCTTCATGTTATTTCTTCACTCTACTATTTGATAATTATATCCAATATCGAACATATTGGTTATTGAGGTACATACCTATCCCATATTACCGATTTTTACAACTAGCGAACGGCATTGATTCGATTTTTGACTGATTTTTCAACTACGAAATTTTTGAAAACTTGATACATATTCTTATAGGAGATTTTACGCTGATTCCGAATATACCACATATTAGTATGCTGAAAAAATTATTTCGCACAACAAATCGCAAAAAACAGGCTATTTTGAAATTTTTGACTACATTTTTGAAAATTTCAACCCGAAGATGTAATCCGATCATGCTGGCCAACGAACTTGAACTTTCGTTTTGTGTCCTTAACATTTTAAAATTTGTTTGAAGTTTCTAGCACAATTCTACGGACAGTTATCGTCTGGAATGACACATACATATATACATACATACATACATACATATATACATACATACATATATACATACATACATATATACATACATACATACATACATACATACATTAAAAAATGCGTTAAACTTCAGAATATGATTCAGAATAGCCTGAAACGGATTTCTGCATAATTTTTTTTCAAAAATTCACATTCTACAAATTTTGAGGCGAGAGCAATAGCTTAATTTTCTTCAAAAATTCGCTAAAAGGCCACAGAATGATGAGTACTTGAGAATTCTGTATGTACTATGTTACAACTAGTTGTTCCTCTGACTAGGTTCCTCACGAAGTTTGAACTACTTTACAGTGGTGCCACCAAAATCTATAATACAGCCGATTTTGGTTGCCTCAGGAGTCTACCTGCAAAATTTCAAGTCGATATTATGGAAATAGGTCGATATTAGGGAAATGATACCAAACGTACTTTTTCAGAAATGGCACCATGTCACCGATTTAGTGCTGGAGATCGTTTTATGCAGTTTAAAAGCCTAAAGAGATCGATTAGTTATCGTAAAAATGCCTAAAGACTTAAAATGTATATATATAGCATGGTGATGAAGTCATGGTACCACCATTTGGTGCTGTGGTGCCACTAAAAATTCCAATCGAGGTTGTCTAAGGAGTCTACCTACAAAATTTCAATTCGATAGCTTTAGATGTTTTTTAACTTGGAGGTGACGCATTGGCGCCACCATTTGGTGCCGTGGTGCCACCAATCACTATACAGCGAACTCTGGGTGTCTAAGGACTCCACCTACAAAATTTCAAGCCAAAAGTATCAGAAATGTATATTTTTGCTTCCTCACTACCAAAGGTCCCTATGAATTATGTTGCAATTGGTAGTGTAATAACCATTGCGCATGCTCGAAACTAATGTCGGTTGCCACAGACAGAACTCCGAGGCTAATGAAACGATTTTGATGACATTTTCAGGGATTGTGCGGGACAGCTTCTAGAAGATCCTCTATAACGTTCATTGCCGTCACATAAATAGTAGTCTATACTCATGCACAAACGTTAATTTATCGTAACGTTGATTTCTCATCGTCTGTTGGTCCGATTTTGTTCAAACTCCGGAATACTTGGGTATATGTTCCAGAACAAAATATGAATTAAATCGCAATTGGTGGAGTAATAATTATAGCACATGCGCAAAACTAAAATTGATCGACACATACAACACTCCAAGACTAATGGACCGATTTTTATGAACATTTCAAGGGTTTTGCGGTTTAATTCCTAGAAGTTTCCCTAATAAATTTCATTGCTGTTGGATTAATAGTAGTCTGTGCACATGCGCAAACGTTAATGTCTGATGACGTCGACTTATCAATTATTTTGACATGTACCAGTTCTTCAACTAATTCTACATATATGCCCATGTTACAATATATCTGAGGAAGCTATACTGCCCACCCAACTTGGCAGACGTTCTAATTGGTGGTGACGCCATGATGCTCTACTTCGTTCCGTGATGCTACCAAAAGCTTAACAGCTAATTACTGATGTCTTACGAGTCGACTAAATTTCAAGTTGATAGCTCCGAAATTGCGGCCGGTAACACGGAACTACACTCACTCACACCGTCAAATGTAGAGATCACTTCGTTCGTCCATAATAATTCTACCTTAGAATGAAAGAATGAAAGACTCGCGTGATACAGGTGTCTGACCCCCCCCCCCCCCCCCCCCCCATACTGTTTCATTCTTCATCAACTTCCCTTCCCTCCTTTCATTCATGTATACGTCCATTGTTACTCTCACTATAATTCACTCATTTCCTTTTTTTTCAATTTTGAATGGACTTTATTATTTAGGCCTTACACTTTGGGTGGTCAGTATCTATTGATATCGCGATAATCTTCTTATTGAAAACACAACCCGGACTAGACTTTATTTATACCTCACCACTACCAATGAAAGGTAAGGAGGAACTAATCTGAGAGCTAAAGTCCGATAGATAGATAGATTTTGAAAGTAAATCTTTCTAAACAAAGCGCTTTATGACAAAGTCATCTTTCCAGTATTCACGGTAAATTTACTAATTTGAACTCACGATTTTTTTTTAAACATAAAATCTTTAGTTTTAATTAATGCATTTTAGCAAGTCGATTCAGAAATGAATTAGCCTCAAAAAGAAAACAAGGAAAAGAAGCAAAACTATTTATCACAAAGTCATCTTTCCTCCTTGTATGCAGAAAGATTCTATGGAATGTGTATTGATTCAAAACTATGTTCGTTTTTGTACATAATATTCTTAATTACAATAAATTTATTTCAGTAGGTTTATAAAAAATAAATCAGCCTTAGAGGACCCTCGGCTGATAAGTGGTCATCTGTGTCTCGTAAAATGGTTTTCGAGGTATTCCAAAGGCGCTCTATTTCAAGTTTCGGGAGTTTGTATGTCGATTAGGAAAGACATTAGCTCAGAGATCTGTCACCTAATCAGTGCTCCTCCATACATCGTAATTATTTTCTAGATATGTGCCAATGGAGCTCCAACTCAAATTTTAGCACCTTTGGTCGATTAAGAAAGAAATTGGTCTCAGGAGTCCCTCAGATGATTGGTGTGTGGTGGTGGATGGTGGTGTTGTATGTAATTTAGGTATATACCTATCACACAGAAGCTCCAATTCGTGTTTTAGCAACGTAGGTCGCTAGGAAAGCTTCAGGTGTTCTTCAGACGATCAGCGCTCCTCCATTCCTCATAATTGTAAAGTATCCCAAAGGAGCACCATAACCATAGGTCAGTTAGGAAAGAAATTAGCCCAAGGTGTCCCACAAATAACCACGCGAAACACGATTTCGTGGTGGTCGGGCAGTAGAATGCGTACAACAAACCAATCGTTTACTCACCATCGAAACCACAACAGAGGATGGTGTACCACAATCAGACCCAATTACTGTTGGAGAACGTATAACGTATTCGAGGTTGACCACAAACTAAACCGATAGAAATTATTTATATATACTCCTTTGAAATAAGACTAAGAGTAATTTTTTGGATGTTATTTATAGATGAAATCAGCCGGATCGCTGTGCGTTTGTCCGTTTGCTCCCTAAGGGCTAGAACTTTGACAGGAAAAAAGAACGACATGGGAATGAATTGGAACTAGTGAAACAGTAAACAAGTTGTTTCCTCCTTTTCGTAACATGAATATATAAAACAATGAAATGTTTCAAATACTATTCGCAGATTCCATGGACATTTCTTTGGAGTTTGAGCAAAATCTTCAACCAGGCAATAAGAAAATGATGCTTGACAGATGTTACGTTTGCGCGTGCTAGAAAACCAACAGTGGCTCTGACTCGATAGACTTCATTGAGGATAATCTAAAGTCCAAACCGTTCAATTTCAGAAAATTTCAGCAAAATCGGATGAAAACTATAAGATATCCGTGTTACAAGGATTTGCGGACACACGGATAGACACGGAACCAAATTTGTTCATAATGGTCTGAAATGTAAAATGCGAGTGGGAATTTTAATTTTGGAAACAAAAAACTATTCATCTCCCGAAAGTGAAAACAATGCTTCCGCTACCTGCAACACTAGGAAGCAGAATAACAAGCCGAAATTCATTTCTTATAAATCCAATGGAATTTTCACTTTATGTCGCTGCCAGTTGTTTTTAACATGGATTATCGGGAATACAGAGTTCTCTAGATGTGACGGTACATGAGTGAACAAACTATACTGCCCACCCCCCCGACTTGGGGTTATATATATATATATATATATATATATATATATATATATATATATATATATATATATATATATATAGCTTTGTTTTATATATATATATATATATATATATATATATATATATATATATATATATATATATATATATATATATAGCACATTTCTGATCGAAAGTTCCTCATAAAGATTTTTTTATCGCTTAGTTTTCAAGTAATTTAATTTTTACAACTTTTTCATGTTTTTGATCTCTTGTCACCATTACGATCATAATTCTCTTAAATAATAGCTGTGTAAATTCAAATTTAAGGATACTGTTGAAAAGAGCAATCACTTTCCTATCGGAAGATGCCTGTACTTTTTTAATAATTAATGTTTGAAACATGAAAAAGCCCTCTGAAAAGCAAATTTTACCTAATTTGAGGAAAGCTTGAGTTTTCTCAATCAGGAATTGAACAATGAGATCCAATATTTTTTCAAGATGCAAGAACGGTAAAAACTTTGCCGAAATCTCACCTTTTCAACGGTGCAGCCAATTTTACTTTTACTTTCAAAATTATGAGAGAAAACTATGGTTTAATGATGAAAGACATTGTTTGTTCAATGAAATTGGGGGTTTTCTTGAAAAATTACCTTCTATGAAAATACGAGTTTGGGGTCGATTCCTAAGTATTGCTTCCTCACTACCGAAGGTAGGGAAGCTTTGTGTTCGTGATTGAAGTTGAAAAAATGTTTGTCCTCCAAAATCTAAATTTCTTGCTTTTTTCGTTTCAGAGCTTGCTTGCTGGTCAATTTTGGTTATGTGTCTGTCTGATGTCTGTCTGTGGTAAATCTTTGTCACGCCCAAACCTATACCAAGTTTCAGTCTAACTCCCATGAAATTGTCAGGGATTGTGCGAGATAGCTTCAAGACGTTCCCCTAAGATTTTCATTGCCGTCACATAAACAGTAGTCTGTGCGCATGCGCAAAAGTCGATTTATTATCATCTATTAGTCCGATTTCGTTTAAACTCCGGGAGGATATATGTTCTTGAAAAATTCTCTATGAATTATATCGCGATTGGTGGAGCAATAAGTATAGCATTTGCGCAAAACGTAAATTGATCGACACAGACAAACTCCGAGACTAAGACCAATTTTTATGAAACTTACAAGGATTGTGCAGTTTAGCTCCTAGACGTTCCCCTATAAATTTCATTGCCTTTGGAGTAATAGTAGTCTGTGCGCATGCGCGAACATTTCTTATAACGTCGACTCATCAATCATTTCGACTTGTACTTTATTCTTCAACTAATTCTATACGTCCATGTTACAATGTATGAGGAAGCTATACTGCCCACCCAACTTGGCAGCATTTTTTCGCAAATTTGAGTTCATTCGATATGATAATTTTTATGTTTTCATGGGTGAAACTAGTTAGCTAAAGTGTAAAACTTTTACAGGGGTTGATCACAACAGTCACACAGGTTGATCAACACTACAGTACAGAGATTGATCTCCCTTGAATTTAGTGATTAGGTCGTCGATAGGTTTTAGTGAATTTTCGTAAAAAATGAAGCTATTGCAACGGCTCCAACAATTTTAAAATCAAATTTTTCTACATTCAAATCCGTTTTGAGGCAGTATTCTGAAATGAATCCTAGTATCTGTATCCTTCCAGACGATAACTCTCCTTAGGATTAAGATAAAAATTCCGTTCTTGTGCCAAAATATCTAGCTTTCCAAACTAAAGAACGAGTTCGTCGGCCAGCATTTTTTGAGCACGCTAAATTGGTCAAATTAAATAAAGAGTGTTGAAAAAATCACTAAAAATTTCAAAAAACGGCTAAAAATTGTTAAATTAATATTTATTAGCAGAAAATTGCTTAAATAAAGTTTAAGAACTACAATTTATTTTAGTTCATAAAAGCCTCATAAAAATGTACTAAAACATCGATAAAAACTGCTAATCAAAATCTCTTTTTGATAAGCATATTATTCTTTAGCACGAGTTTTTTGCCATAAAATTGGTAGTGAATAGTTTCTTTTCACTCAAAGTCCTTAACTTTCAAATCAATGTAACATAATGTAGTACGATAATTTACGAAAATTCGCTTATACGATCATGCTGATGACTGTAACTTTTATAGTTCCATGTGATTGTGATCTATGTGATTCTCATGTTTATTTAATTGGAACTTGACTTAATAAGTGTTTGGGTTACTTGATGCCGATGAGTTATTTTCGCTTCGTTGTGTTTCTATTATTCTTCTCTAGTAGAGGCAGGGGGGCTCCTTCTTACGAGTATAAAGCCTTAGTTCCACCGTTCCTTCTTATTCCTGTGGAGCTATACCTACTTTTGAGTAGCTTCCTTGATTCCCTCAGGTTGCCAACTGTAGCTTCACTCGAACCCATCCTGCGATTATGAACCGTGGTTCGTAGTTTCTGTCATCTATCTGCTAGGGTATAGAGACCAAACTCTCCACGAAAATGTCGAAATCCCTAAGCTCAATAAACCTTTGCTCAATCCCACCGATGGCTCAAGACACCAGATGGTGTTGGCCCTCTCTATGAAGCCCCAACTTCTAAGTCACTAGACGCTTATTAACTGCCACGTCTGTTTTCACAGTAGAGCTTTGGGCAGTGGCACTGGCTGTTCGACGCTGCCAGTTCTGTTGTGACTCACTAAGTACGGGTACGGGAGACGTATTCTGATGTTCTCCTAACTCAAAGGTTACCTGCATCGCTTAATCAAGTCACAACATTAGGCTCGACCATTACATTTGAGTGGGTACCCAACCATGTGGGTATTCATGGCAATGTGTGTGCTGACGCTCCTGCGACAAGTCATTTGTGATAAACTGATAAATCTATTACCTCCAATAAGAAGAGACCTATACCTACGCAGTGAGGATCAAATTTCCTACTTGCAACTTAAAACCAATAGCATATGGTATGAGCAATGGAAGGGTGGTGTCACTGGTCTGCATGCTGTCCTTCAAGACTTGTGCCGGGTCGGTCCTTTTATAACCAAACTTCCAAGGAGGACCTAATAGAGGTCAATTGGGTCGACGCTGGCCATACCCGTCTTACTCACAGATACCTGCTTAGAGCAGAAGCTCGAGATGTTTCGTGTGGGAGATGTGGGGTGATCTGTCTATCCACCACTTCCTGGAGGACTGACCAGACATTATGGATCTCCGAGTCCAGCATAGGATCCATCAGTAGGTTGACGTTTTATCTGGAACAGAAAAGATCCACACCCTATTATGGTAGGTACCTGAAAGCCGCAGGGCTCTACTACGAACTGTGATATATTTATATGCATCTAGTCACAGTTTTATTTCACTTTACTGATTATAGGTATATAGTACCTACCTAATTTGTATTTATTTATACGCCTGTTCATAATCTATTCTTTGTTGTATTATTTTATTTTTGGAGTTAACAGTGGTCATCGATGTACCCTTTGTGGCTGGGTGCGGCTAACCTTTCTCTGTGGAATGTTGTTTTTTTTTCCTTCGAACCGCCAGTGGATTCCTTCATGGCACCCCTTATATTGAAAACAAAAAGACGACAACAAAGCTCCCCCTAGAATGATAGCACTTGCCGTGGTTTAAATTATTCAATAATAGGTAATAATAATGTTCAGAGCAGTTAAATCTTACATCTGTACCTATCTGATTTGCTTACAGAGACTTGAGCGACATAGACGAGTATGGAATGAGCACGGATGCCATCTACGAGGACCTTCTGGCAAGGTGCCAGCTGATAGAAAGGAGAAAGAGGCGGAAGAAGAGCTCCCTCATGATGGGACCCGAGCCCAAATACGAGATGAACACGTTCGGTCACCTGCGAATAGACTATTCCGGCAACTGGAATTACCTCGACAGAATCATTGGAAACGCTTAGACGACCGTTTCTGAACCTTCCTACACATCCCCTACTTGTTGTTGCTGGCATATCTATTACGATCAACCTTGGTCGTATAAAGAACGACTCAGGGCCAAAAACTAAAAACTACCCACTAACCAACCCATCAAAAATACATTCAGACTAAGTGGCTCCCATGATTTCAAAAATATCATTCTGTTATTACGTGCCAAAGACGTGAGAATGCGAATATGATAACAAATGAACAGAGGAAGGTGGATAAGCTTTCTTTGGAATAGGAAATCACTTGAATAGGAAATTTTTTGAAGATAATGTATTAAAGATAAACTTACTTCAATTTTGAATAAAATAGATTGTTTTATAGCGGTAACCCCTGTGTTCAAGATCCAACATTTTTTAACAAAGCCGAACATCTTAATAGAGTAAATAAAACCTATATGATGTAAGTCAATAAAAAACTCAAAATCAAATTCATGCTCACGGTACCTACATTTTTGTTGTTAAACATCATTCTCCTTCTTTCCTAATTTCAAATTTATTTTGAAAAATATGGTTTAGCCGTCATTTTCTGGCAGTCCAGGACAGCTGAGACAACTGAGGGCTTTGAACAGTGCGGTACCTACCCAACTAATAAGTATTCAGCAACCTTTACTTGTGTAGTCCTTTTTTTATGAAAAGAGTAAAACAAATATTAATATGAACACTGTGTGGCATACCAAAGACACATATTTAATACATGCAGTTGGTATCTGTTAACCCACCCTCCCTTCCTCAATAAACTTCCTCAGTAAACGGGTATTTTGGTCCCCGACTGTGAGATTTATGGAAAACGCGTGCTCAGTCCCTGCCAAATTCGTGTCTTTCCCCCAAATTAGAACCTTTAATTTTTTACTTAGATTAAGATTAATTTTAGATTCTGATTCTATGAAAATTGTATAAAAATTTGTCCCATCGAACAATTGTCTAGTACCCAACTCATCTAGGGAGCACGCAAGCCGGGGATTGCGCAAAAACGCTCTGTGAATTCGGTGTATTTGCGATTGAAATCCAGGTGCGTCGCAAGAGCATTGAATCGTCCCTCTCGTTAAGGAAACGGATTTAATTTATCTTCACCGCTTGATCCTTTCGAGACCCTATAAAAGTCTTCGAAAGATCACTAGGGAATATTTTCCTCAAAACACTTTCTGAAATTTAGAATAGGTAGGTACTAAGATCAAACTAGAAGGTATCGAGAGTTACCAAATTTTTTCCAGGTTTTCAATTTTTATGATATCTACCTACCTAATAATAAAATTCAATATTAAAACATAATAAAAAAATAAAAATAGATGTAAAATAGTCAGAAGCTCACGGACCACGCACGAAGCACGTAAGCGAAGCACCCGTACATGAATTGGACATGGCTGAAAAAATCTCAGCAAAAGTGCTAAAGTTCAATTAGAGTGCCTCATTAAATTTCATTAATTATTTCTGATTCGCATGGTGCAATAATTTCCTAGTTAAATGAAGACTCAATTTTCAAAGGTTTGCATTAAAAACAAAATAAGGCAAAATCGCTGTGAGGAGTTTCAGACATTTTAATGATGCATAGCAATTATGTAGAAGAATCGTCATTTTTGAGGAGTTCAAATGCCAATTATGGACCAAATATTACTTAGTAAATAATTTTTTCCCAACCTCATTCATTTTTACGCATAATTATATGTATGAAAACTAACCACAATTGCTGATGGCATAAGGGCCTTAGCTATAGTTGTAAAACTTCTTTATCTTAATTACACTTGAAATCTATCTGCCTCAAATATAATTCAAAGGGTAGAAATTATGAGAACAATCGAACGGTAATGGTATGTGCGGTGTGTTACGTATGTTGGAAATGTTGAATAGAAATTGCATACATTAAGTAAGTGTATGAAAATGTGTCCTTCTCTGTGGTTGATAGGAAGTCAAGTGAAAAAGTGAGAAATGTGTGTTGTTAATTAGCTAGGTACTAGGTAGGTAACAAACCTACGACGATAATCAAGGTTTTATATAGGCAGGTACCTATTGAAGAGTCATAGCAAAGGTACCTACGATAATTGTATACATCTTTTATATGGCGTGATTTATCCACGATTCTATGTAAGTACCTAGTTACTCTTTTTTCAAATTCCTCAAAATGTCGAATGTTCGATGTAATGTAGGGTTCTCGGGTACACATGTAGTTAATCTATCTAACGAGTTTACAATTCACTCATTGGAAGTCACTCTTATTTATATATATTCAACCCAAGTATATATGTAGTGAGGTGGCCAGTTTGGTACAAAACGAGAGTCTACAAAAATGAATTTCTTATTTTTGTAGACTGCAATACTCAAGCTCTGATGACCAGAATCGACAGTTGGTTGTATGACCTACACACTCTAAATGTCAATAAAGAGTGAGTTAGGTGCTTGAATTCATGTACTATAGGTATAAAACAATCCTCCACTGAATTTAATATCACAGTAAACAGAATCAATAATATCTCGTATCGAGATAGGTGGTAGGTACTTTCTTACTGGACAGTCTTAATTACCTATGGAATTATGGATATCAAATATTTATAAACCCAGATCTGATGTTCCACAAGTAAAATATGTTTTTATAAAGTACTACTGTAATCAATTGCCAACCTACGCATAGATTTTCCTCGATTGGGTAGATATACAATTTTGTTGTGAATACATGAATAGTTTTCGAACGAGCAAGAAAATAATTCTAACTTGGTGTAAAAACGTGGGCTTGTATGCCTATCTATCTTGAGCACGTACACTTACCTGCATTCATATATATATTTATACTTATTCTGTTCCATTTGTTCCTTTCAGTTGTCAAACACGATCTATGTCAGCTTCTTATTATTACTGTTTACTACCACCTAGTTTTTCCTGCCTAATAAATTTTATAGGTGCATTCCTAATGAATCTACGTATATGTTTCTTTATATACTAATATGCGTGATTTCCTTATTACTTAAATTTTAAGATTCGAATTAGGGTCTACGTATCTGTAGATGGGACCTAGTGAATTATATGGTTATTAGTAAATTCGGATGTATAGGACCTTGATAATTTTGTAACCCATAATTATACAATGTATTATCATCTAGGGTATATTTATTAGTAATCTCGTCAAAATAAAGATTTTAAAAAGTTTGTAGTTACTTATCACTAACTCAGCATTTATAACTCAAATACCTATCGTTTTTCTTATTTCCAAATCCAGAATTTAAAAAAACCTTAAAAACACATGTTTATTTTATATGCAGGCCATCTAGGCGGCAGGCCTACCTTTAATTTATTATTATTTTAGTTTATTTATTTATTTTATTTTATTTATTTATTTTTTTTTTTTTTTTCTTTGAGATTTTTGTGAGCGGCTGGTACAGCCTTTGAACAAACTGTATTGGGATAAGCTTACATACCCCCATAAAGGTCGCAATTCGGGACTGATAGATAATAATTGGTTGTGGGTGATGATTTGTGAAACGCTGCAAATTAGTACACAGAGGTTTATTATCAATGAAAGAAAAATTTTTAAAAACTATACACTTTACTAGTATCTTTGTACGTAACAAGGAGTTGGTACCTAAATTGGTAAGCACAATTATTGTACATCAGAATCTTAGAATATTGAAATAGACACACCAAATGAAAATAATTAGTGAGGTAAAATAAAACACCTACTCTACGCCTCACTAGTTGATCTAGAGGTAAAATTGGCAATATTGACGCTGAGTTGTAATAAACACGATTTTGTGAAGTGAGCATTTCGTTGAAAGCAGGTATATCAGCTGATATGATCGTCGTGTTTAGCGATAGTGTGGTGAATTTACCACCAATATCTTCGACAAATAAAGACGATGGGCCACCTAAAAGACAGAATACCAAGCTCCAACACGAGAGCTCCCTAACGGACAAACGGGAAATACAGCTCCCAAGGAAAAGCAGACGACTGAGAATCACAGAGAATAATTCTCATCGTTTCGAGCTCCCTAAAAACGGAACAGAGAAGGAAACGTCCTCACAAAGGATAATTCCAGATCGAGAGGGATTATCAAAACCAAATAAAAACGATAGATCTAAGTATTATCGTTTACTATACACCCCCTGGGACAAGGGCAAACAAGCCAGACGCGCTCTTTGGAGAGGGGGCGGAAGATCGCATTTCACATTCCGCCCACCGAGCGCGACCGATCAAATCGGAAGCTGCGGCCTCATCTCGAAACGAACTATTAGGAAGCCACCCAGTCCAGCCAATCAGGTGCAACCTGATCAAATCGGGAGCGGCGCTCCGATTTCAATACGAACCGTTAGGAAGCCAATAGTTCCAGCCAGTCAGAGACAGCTTCCGGGTATAAATATAGGATGAACGAGCCCGTCGAGCTCATTCCCATTCTACACGCAGATCTGACGACTCTTCTCTCCTCGACGACGAAGTTTCTACATGATCTGAATTCGCATTCTCTACACAGCTGATGACTCTTCTCTCCGTGACGAAGTTTCTACACGCTTTGAGGCACTTTCTCTCTCATCACAAGACTCCTGGTAGCTTCGAGCCCAGTACTTCTCAGTACTACTCACTACCAGTGTTCTTCAGTCAGGATACCACCCGGTTCAAAAGATCCTCGATCTTTTCGAACGTCCGCTGGGATCAAGCTGACTTATTCACTTGGTCGACCGCTGGGGCCCGCCAGGTGATCGAATTTCTCATACGAATCGATCAACTGCTCAAGTGAGTTCTTTTTAGAGCTAGTGGGAGGACCCTTGCCGATATACAAACGCATATATATATCGCGAAGCGAGTCCCCTACCTTACGAGTGTCCTTGTGAGGGCAACTCAGAGGACCCTGTCGACCACGACAAGCGAGTCCCTGAACATTTCTAGTTCTTTCACAGAACCAAAAAATAAGCGAAACAAACAAATTCGCAAACGATGGAACGAAGCCCATCGTTTCACCCCTTTAACGGAGTGGAAGAACCGAGTGCGGTCGGCCGACCGACCAGCGTGGTGGACCGGGCGGGTGGAAGTCACGAGACCACCCCCTGCATTCCAAGCGCTGCACATGACGCTACTCAAGGGAGCTCGCGGTCTAGCCGTCCCGAGCCGCTTGAAGCCCTCATAACCAACTCTGCGAAGGACGTTGGCTACGCTCATCCGCGATCCGCCTGAGACACGGCCCGATCGAGCTGGGGATGTGACACGCTCTTCTATATCTTCTACAGATATACACAGTCCCGTCAAACACATCCAAACCCTTTCAGAAGGGAATAATGAAGATTTCTTGACTAAAACGGAAATTTCTCCGCATCTATCCGCCGGATACACAGCCGACACGAGTGCCTTGTACACTCCTACCATGCACCCGTCACACGCACATAAAGGTACTTTTCAGTACCGCAAACAGACTACCTCAACTCATTATAAAAACAGTTGAGACCTGAATATTCCCCAATAAGGGAATATCACGCTGAGCAACCACGAGAGGCCCGGATTGAGGCGAACTCATCCTACGGCCCAAATGTGCCTACCAAGAAAGGTTTGAGGATACTCGAGTTGATAAGAGTACTTTTCCATACCTTCCGTCGGGGTACGACCAAGGTTATAACCCGCATAACCAACCTACAGGCACTTTTCATGACGTGCCACTTGGTCTCCCGACTCCGAGTCAAACCTATAGAAATCCCCTACTATGCTCTCACTGGTTTTCATTCTCACAAATTTTGACGTCATTTTTTCCAAGGAAAGGAAATGATGAACGTAAGCGGTCCGAGTAGGCTCAAACGATTCATTGAAGAACAATGAAACAATATTTTTATTTCAAGTTTTGGAGATCTCGATTTCGTAATACTCTTCAATTCTACCCTTCTAGTGGTAATCAAAAGTGATACCCAGATTAGAGGCGCATACCCGGCCGATGTACGATTTTTGATCCAATTTCGTAAACTTTGGTTCAGTAGTTTCAGAAAAAATCTCCGGGCAGGCTGCCGGCGGCGCGGCGGATGGACGGATTTTGGTTTATTATTTTCAAAACCTTTGTGTTTAAAATTTATGTTTCGTTTATTTTCAATAATAAATCTACATATCGGCCAATAAAAATGTTCTTTAACCCCCCCCAACCAAAATTTGTTAAATTTGTTGGTTTACGCTTCAAGATATGTGAAGGGTCACGAGAATAAACGATCAGAGTCAATTTTTGGTCCGAAATGAGATAGTGGTGCCATCTTGCAGGTCTTAGAAACGAATCGAAGCATGTATCGCCTCGGGAAAGAATGATAAAGGTTAGCGTCAAAATACAGAGGGAAAGATTTTAGGTGTCGCAAAGCAACGATCCAACGAGTCCACGCGCTGACGGCTAAAAAGGATCAGGGTCCTAAAAAACCTCTCTTGTTGATGAAGTTTAACGTAAAAGAAAGATCAAGGTCCATTAGTTTTCTCGAAAAAATTAGTTTTTCCCATTCTCTTCGTATTTTGTAAAACATTTTGATTTTTGTTTCTTCACTAAAATGTGTTTTTCAATGAAATTACTATTTGGACTTGATATTATTTACCCTAAACCAAAAGTATTACACTTGAGAGTTTAAAATTTGAATTTTGCAGATATGTGAAGAAGAGACTCTGATCGTTATTTCTCGCGACCCTTCATGTAGATTCAAAAAATCAAATTTAAAAAAATCCGTCCGTACGTCGCGTCATTTGATGCTTTTCTCCGAAACTACTGGGCCGAACTTTATGAAATTTCGCTCAAAAATCACACTGGCTAGGGGATATGCACTAACACATATGCCTCTACATTAAGTAGTATGTCCCTACATTATAGGGCTAGGAAGTGACACAACGACATGAAGAACATTTTTAAAAGGGAGGTTGGGGTACACACACAACCAACTAATCTACCTTCCCCAAACTTCTCTAAAACAGCTGAAGAATTATTGTGGGCCAATCTGCCACTACTTTTTGCTGTTACTTTGCTAAATTAGGGAGAAAGTTACGTTTTGATGTTGGAAAACGTGTTTTTTTTTTCTCCCTAAATATATATATCGAGGGATATTTTCTATAAGTACTTACCTACATATCGAGGAGTTTTTGTTTTTTGTTTTTTTGAAACATTACCCTCTATGAACCTACGAGTTTGGGTCTGGGGTCGGTTTCTATGTATTTTTTCATGCTGAGTCAAATGGTAACACTTGCAGATTTCTCCAACTTTTTTTTGCCATAAAATTGGTAGATGAACAATTTCTTTAAATTCAAAGTGCACGAATTTCAAAACACTGAAACATATATATTACGATAATGTATGAAAATTCGCTCATACTATCATGCTGCATGATTGGAACTTTTCTTTTTCTTTCAACGAAATCAACTAATTTCTTCTCGTTGAATCGAATGGATCTGTAACAACTGAGTTTTACACTTAAACTCACAAAGTTTTAGATTTTTTATGGTTAATTATATTTGTTTATTAGGGGTAATACCAGTTGATTGAAGTGTTCGGAGTTCTGTCTAAGTTGGAGAGATCTGCAAGTGTTACCATTTGACTCAGCGTGAAAAAATACGTAGAAATAGAAACCGAACCCTAAATCGCAGCTTCATAGAAGGTACTTTGTCAAGAAAATCCTCAATTTAATTTAAAAAGACAAGTTTCCATCATCAACACATAATGTTTTCCTTAATTTAGCAAAGTAAAAGCAAAAAAGTAGTGGCTGTCTAATGGCAGTTTATTTTTCAGAAATTTGGAGAAGATAGATTAGTTCATTTGCGTGTTCAGAGTGCCTCATCAACCTTCTAGAGTTGAAGTTTGGGGAATTTAAAAGAATTCACACACAACAAAAAAAAGAGGGTAATCTATTCTAAAGGATTATCTACACAGAATAATAATGAACCCATGTGCAAAATTTGCTGTTTTTTTTTTTTTTTTTAAAGTACGAGTAGTTTCAACAACAACGCTCACTTGCTCCTTTCTGGCTATTGAGGTCACTCCCAAGCTTTTGCCAAAATTCGTTTAGACTAGGGAGGGACGAATCGGTCATATATTTCTCTGTAGATCAAGACACCCTTGAGAAAAGCGAAATGGTAGTCATAGCTGTGCATAGATTTTTAAATACTGAAAGTCTACGCAATTAACAAAAAATAACATCTTACCAGGGAGATTTTGATGAGGTCCAAGGAGTGACAAGTAATGAAAACACGCGGCAGGAATCCACTCCCAATCACATTCCAGTAGCTATTGAAGTGACATGAAGTCAGTGGGAAGTACCCCCGCGTGGTTCTAGCCTCCTAGTAGTGTGGCCACATTATTTATTGGCGCCACATTTCCCTTCCTGAGATTGTCAGAGATTGTCAGAGGGAATTCCAAAAAAAGACTAGGTAGGTAGTGACCCAAAATCAGTGGACACGAGTTTTCTTTATTTTTTTCTCTTGTGATAATTAGCCTGTTTGATATAAAATTCCCGCACTACTTCTACTTGAAAGGTTGCTAAGAAGAATATTACACAATTTTCCGAATTTATTATGGAAGAAAATGGAGTTTTCAATATTACCACTCTTGGTGTGGACAAGGCTAGGGAGGGACAAAAAGGGGGTTTTGCCATTTTTTCATAGGCTTTCACTGGGTTTAGAAATTGCAAAATGACACACACGAATTGCCTACGACTAGGCCAATCAAATTTGAAAAAATTACTTTCTTAGTGCCTACGGTTTTGGAGAAAATGTGCCTGGACATGAAATCGTACCCGCTCAGGATATTAACCCATTCCGATGGGAAACTTCACAAAATCGGGTTTATTATAACTTTTGTGGCCTATAGATGGACTTGTGAGTTATAAGTCGATTATCATTTACTTACACACTTTTCGAAGGAATCCGTCGTCACCAGCAAGTCCCCGGGGGGGGGGGGGGGGGGGGGGCGCTTTCGATTAAAGACATCAGGTCGTCGAAACAGTGACCTCCGAAAGATAATTATGCTAACGATAATAATTTTACTATTCCTTCTAGCTGAAATAACCCTTTAGATTTAATATAGGTCGATTCTCCGCGGTAGTAGACTACGCTTATCTGTGCAATTATATTTTGATGATATATATATATGTTAATAGACGTCGCTTAGTAATTAAATTATAGACACAGAAATAATGAACCTTCATGTAATAATTCACAGCGGTTTTTATTAGCTTTCGGTGTATTGCTACCAACAATGAACCATTGTACCCGACCAAAAAACAGAAAAAAAAGTGTAACCCCATCCCCCCTTGAAAGTTATTTTACGTTTCAAGATGCGTAGATTCGAAAAATCGAATAACAAATCCGTCCGTCCTCCGGTGATGTGCCTCTAATATCGACGTTACTTTTGATTAACCCCAAGGGATGAAATTTAAGAGTATAAATATTTTTAAAATCTAGATCTTGAAAACTTTCGGAACAAAAGAGTTTGTTGTTCGCTCGATAGAACTCGGTTCAGTGATTCGGATGAGACCACCCGGAGCATTCTACGGCCAACCCCTCGCGTTCAAGAAGAGATTGTGTTTGAAGGGAAAAAGTCGTCAACACGAATGAAAATCGTAAAGCGACTTTGGCATGCAGGATTTGACTGAACTTTTGCTAATTCATCTCGATCTTATTCGGGTTTTAAGTACCTAAGTTGAAACTATAATGGCGAGTGATCTGCGCAGAAGATTACCTATAGGTATTACACAGAAATAACAAACCTTTGAGAAATAATTTACTGCGGGTTTAAAAAAATAATTTTATTCTTTGCATCTTGAAACGTAAACCAATAAATTTTGAAAGAGGTCAACCCCCCCCTCCCCGTTTTTGGTCGATTAAAAAAGTTCATCATTGAAAATAATAAACCAAAATTAAGTTGACCCATTTCTAATGGATTCCTGAGGATTCCCATGAATGTCAAAAATCTCATCGACTTCAATTATGAACGAACATTTATTGTTTTACCTCTACAGTATTCTGTTGCAAATTTTAAAATGAATTGTAAAAAACGTACAGGATCACCCCTCATAGATAAATGGCACATTGTTGTTGTGCAAAATTGTTGACGCAATCACGAATAAGGAATTTCCTTGAGACTAAGCTCGAACCTCCAGTTTTGGGCAAATTGAAATAAGTAATTAGATTGTGAAATGTAGTCATGTTTCACGTTTTCAGTTTGATGGGTACCTGTCTACCCATAAAAGTATTTTTGGAAAAGACATGCCTCACAAATAAGCACAGTAATTGTGGATGATTGGTCATCCTCGAAAGCAGAATATAATCATTAAACAGTACTTAACCTAAAAATATGATAACCGTCTTTTTTTGTTCAAGTCGTTTAAACCCCCTAAATCCACTTCGCCTATCCTCAACCAGGTAACAACCGAAAAATCATAATGTTCATCTCATAGAATTCTTTTTTTACCTGACACGTAAAACTCATCTTTGAAGATAGAAGAATGGCGGGAATCCAGGAAACTCTAGTTTCTCTGCACACCGCGTGAGAGAAGCACCGATAGAAGATCTTTGAGTAGAAGACAACACGGTTGATGAAGAGCGCAGCACTGTACAGAACCCTTCTAACTTCTATTACTCTGTGGTACCTAGGTAACTAACATGAGTGCTGAGACTGACATAGTACGTACCTACCAAATTTATATGTATTATAATCAACCTTCAGGTATTATTATATCGAAGCCATTTTTGTAAGCCTATTAGATCTTATTCAGAGATCAGTCGAAATTAGTCTTCCATGACGAGAAGGGTACTACGCATAACATGACGGAAGACAACAACCTAACATAACCTTCTAGCAAAGTAACAGTTCTTTAGGTTGTGAATCGATTGCCATGTGTTGGTGTTTTCTGGAGTTTATTTTACAATTTTCTGGTTTTAATGGGTTAAAATGATTATTAGTTTTGAACTAACATCTATTAAGTAAGTTACCTACGATAAAAAATGAATTCGGCAAAAAATAATCGTGAGTCTTCGAAGAAGCCACGGAAACTGAAGTCGCCGAAGGCTGGAAGACTTGTGGTAAGAAACTTGCCTTTTAAAATTACTGATAAAGACTTGAAAGACCATTTTTCGTGTTTTGGTGAACTTCACGATGTTCATTTATTGAAGAAAAACGACGTATTCACGGGATGTGCGTTTATTCAATTCGGAAACAAATTGTGCGCTGCCAAAGCCATCGCGAAAACCAGTGGCCGGGATTTCAAAGGTAGAACTATCATTGTGGATTGGGCTTTATCGAAGGATAGATACGAAAAGATTCAAAAGGGTGAGAACGTTAAAGTGAAAGAGGAAGGGTCTGGTGATGAAGAGAAACCAGATGTTGAGGAGTTAAATAAGAGTTTGGATGGTGTGGACAATCGGAAGTTGTTTGAGTCCGACAGTGAAGATGATGTTAAACCGGATGTTGATGATGTGAAGGAAGAAGATGACAGCTCAGAGGACGAAGATGAGAGTAGCGAGGATGACGAAGATCATATTAAACCTGATATCAAACCTGCCATAAAAAGTGAGCGATTTCTTGAAATGAAACGGAAGCATCAAGAAGAAGATCAGTTGAACTTGAGGACCTTGTTCGTGAAGAATGTGCCATTCACTGCGACCAACAAAGAGTTCAGAGCTGCGGCCGAAGTTGCTGGTAAGGTGTCTTATGCGTTAGTGGTCATGGATCAGATGACTGAGCATTCTCGTGGATCGGGATTTATTAGGTACGAAGATGCTGAGACTGCAGAAAAAGTTTTGAGTGGTGAAGTTGTTTTGTCTATCAACGGAGTAGACTTGCAAGTACAGAGGGCTCGAGCCAAAAATGAATCTGCAGGTAATAAAGACGGCCATAAACCAGCCAAAGATACCAGGAATTTATATTTAGCTAAAGAAGGAGTCATCCTTGCTGATACACCAGCCGCTGATGGGGTTTCAGAAGGTGACATGACGAAAAGGTTGAAGTTGGAACAATGGAAAACCACAGTCCTTAGAAATCTCCACATGTTCATATCAGCTACTCGCTTAGTCGTCCACAACATACCTTCTCATTACACCGACAAGATGTTGTTTGCTTTGTTCAGGAAACATTCGCCGAAAGGGGCTTTCATAACAGAAGCTCGCATCATGAAGACTGTTAACGATAAAGAAGTCGGTAAGTCCAAGGGGTATGGATTCGTGACGTATAAGAGACACGAAGATGCTTTGGTGGCTTTGAGAAGAATCAACAACAATCCCGACTTGTTTTCTGTTCATAGACGCCCCATAGTGGCATTTTCCGTTGAAAACCGCAAAGCTCTCAACATAAAAGAAAAACGACGAGAAATGAGCCTCAAGAATTTGAACAAGAAGCCCTCAGAATCTGATGACACTCAAAATGAACTTGAAAACCCCCGAAAAAGAAAGTCTGGCAAAGATGCTAACCCCCAACCCTTCAAGAAGCTGAAACCATCTGTTGGCGCTCCTAAGTATGCAGGAATGGCCTCTAAATTTGGCAACAAGAAATTGATGTCCAAAAAACAACTGCTGAATCAAGCTGTCAAACACAGGCAGGCACTGAAGAAGGCCAAAACACAGAAGAAAATTTCCCGAAAACAAAAGCGAGCCAGGCGACAGAAAACGTCAATTATTTAGGTTTTTGTTTTATGTATGTAATGTATAGTTAGGTGACACTTTTTGTGTACATACCGTATGAATTTCGTCGTCATAAATATAAATTTATGTGGTTTAATATTATAGTACTTAGTTGTTGGATTTATCCTTCTGAGCTCTGATTGTTTATGCAATCTATAGGTGCTGCACATGCGCGTTAACTTATGCTTCATATGAAAGAACACATTGTAGGTGGAAGCTTCTGTGGTCACTTTCAAAAGGTGAACTTTCTTTGTTCTCCAAAATCAAGATGTTCACTCGCAGTACAAATAGTAATAAACTATTAACCAGAACAATGTGCACACGATTTTGACAAAAATAGTGCTAAAAAATCTGTAAAAAACAGAAAAAATCGTTTTAAATTCTTTTTACAAATCTGTAGAGCAGAATATTTCGTTGGAAAACTTTTTTGCCCATTAGTATGATAGTTAATGAACACAAAAGGATCAAATTTCAGAAAGATTTGACAGAAAAAAAGAGTAAAAATACAAAAATTTGCTAATCAACAATGCTGCACTACTGGACTTTGTTGCAACTCCTAGATCAATGTCCAAAAAATCCAAATTTATTTTTAAGTTCTTGGGTAACTAGGTACCTGGGGAGATTAGTTTTTGATTAAATACATACTTTTTTGTTGTTTAAAACAGAATTGAAAGTTATAGTCATGCAAAAGGAGGTTTGAGCGAATTTTCGTAATTTTTTTCACATTATATTTACATGTGTAAAAATTTTACGAAATTTGAACACAATGTGTGGACAGAAGTTAGCAATTAAATAAGACCAGAAAACTTATTCTAAATAATACTCTGTTATAAGGGCCAATTTTAGATTTTTTGTGGGTTATAGTGTCCCAATTTAGGTTTGGCCCTCTAGTAGTTCGACGTGAAGGTTAATGTTTTTGGTTGTTGTTTTGATTAGTGCAAAGTGAATTGGGGTTTGAAGATCTTGGAGCTCCTTGAAGAAGATGAAATAGTTTTGATGAACGGAAAAGAGAAGATTACAGTTTAAGGTGTCCCCTTACCTTCCTCGTCGACAGAGTAATTCGGGAGCAACATTGACATCACATTTGTCATGGAACCCCCAAGTTCAGCAGATTTGCAAAAGGGTGTATGGTGGTCTACATGGTCTCAGAAAACTCTTATATGACTTCTAGGAATCTAGGCACACGACTCATCAAAGCATTACTTGTTCTCCGTTTTATTTATTGTGATTCTTTATTTTCTTGCTCATTTACACAACTGCAAGTACTGTAGCTTTCAACACCTGCTCTCGTTTCATTTCAATTTGAAACCACGTGGCCATATTCCACAAACATTCTTGGATGTACTTTTGCTACTAATCTTAAAAATGTATACTTTTAACTTTTGTTTTTAATCTCCTAAATTATTTATTACCTATTTTCACTGCCATCTTAATTTTCCAAATTTTATAAAATAACTAGATGCTTCGGACAATTATTTAGGTCTATTCCACCACCAAGGGGTTTTCTGAGTCTCTGAAAGTGGCTAGGAAAGGTTGTAGAACCCTCTCGGTATGCGTTCCTTGGCTTCTCCTCTTGCGATGATACGACCGTTCCTTGGGATCTCTTGGAGGGCGATGTATAATCACTACGAAGGATAATTATTTCACCCTACTCTTCAATCTGTTCTCTTTCTATTTTACCTATTATATGCACCTTCCTTTTTTTTCTCTTTCTAATAATTGATCTAATTTAAACTTTGATTTTGCCATCTCATTTATTTCTGTCATTTAATCTTGTGGTGGACAATTGAGAAAACATTTGTCCTTAACCACATGTGATTAAATTTATAAATAAAAAAATAAATTTGAGATTGTTGTAAAGGATTTGAACTGATAGAACTGCGGAGTCTTGGATATTTTTAGAAAAGAGGGTGTGACATTGGATTGTCAAGATTAATAGTGTACCTGCCTGGAGTGGTGAGACTCTAAGAGGAACTGCTGAATGGACTGTGTTATGGCCCAAAAATAGTTGATACTTCGGACAGAGTTCGAACTCGTTTCCCTTCTTACTAAGGAGAAAAGCCTCTCCAGTGTGTTGAGCTATGAGGCCAATTTATTCAAATCTCTTCGACTTTGAGAGTTTTCCCTTGAACATAACATTTCTCTCGAGTCAAATACCACCAGCCATTTCGGCTGGTTTGGGGTCGGACGAATAACAAAGTGAAAACTGCAGATGCTGGCTGGAAGAAGTCCAGCAGTCGAGCTAGGTCATTGTCTCAATCAGTTTTGATTCAAGTGAGTGAGTAGGTGAAAGATGCTCAGGGAATGTGATATTTAGTCTCCTGGCTCTACAGTGATTTAATTAATTATTGTTTCGTATTATTTCGGGTTTTTACTGGCTATGCCAACTGTTACGGCCTAAAAATATTTGATACCTTGGATAGAGTTCGAACCCGTGTCCCTTTTTACACTACACTCCAACGGGTTGAGCTATGAGGCCGATTTAATCAAACCCATTAGAGTTTTCCTTGAACATAACAACTGTTCAACTGGTTAGTTGCAAAAATTGCAATGGTCATTGTCGAGTATACGCATGCGCATTTTAAATTCTTTATTGGATAATTTCTATTCTTTATTTTACTGTTCTATTGACCCTTCTGATACCTCCAATGACCGTTACCCACGTGTTCATTTTATATTTTCAAAGAAAGTGGATTCCATTCTAAGAAATTTGATACCATCCGCATTCTCCTACGATGAATAGTTTTCTTTCTATGATTATTCAAAGTTTGCTCTGGTGACGTCACACTGGCTGGCAAGGGGTCCCACCAGTGTCAAGCCACCAGTGTGCGAAACTTTGAAAAATCATTGAAAGAAAACTATTCATCGTAGGAGATTGAGGTATATTTCTTAAGATGGAATCTTCTTCCATTTGAAAATAATTAAAATACCTTTTTCGCACCCATGGGTAATGCTCATTGATTTGTCCGTGTCAATATAGAAATAATGCTGTGTTGAGGGGTAATGATGATCTGTCTGGTTCATAGACCTCCCTATGCATTCTTAGTGGTCCGTGATTCTTGTTGGGTCTTTTCAATTATTTGGTAGCTGCCTTTTAGAAAAGTTGTGGCGTCCTCAAATATGTATCTACCTGCTCTCCCTGTTGTCCTGCATAGGTCATCTGCTGCATCATTATGTCTTAGAGAGCAATGGGAATGGACCCACTATATCACTACAGTTTTCCCTGTAAATGGTAATTTTTCTATTCGATTTACTACCTATGCACTCAAATTCTTTAAGGCAGCTAAGAGTGGAGATGGTAGATTTGGAATCCGACAAAATTATCAACTTCTTATCTAACTCATGCGTTTTGTATGTGGTCTAGAGCCATATTAATGCTCAGTGATGTCGGCATTGAAACTGGAGGTAATTGAATATAGTTGTTTTTTTTTTTTTTTTAACAATTCCATGGTTTCCAGCGACACCTTAGTAGGTACAAGCTACCCCATCAGCACTCTGTGAACCAGCAGAGTAAATCTGTTTGTAATTAGTAAATTTATCAGTCATGTGCTCTACGTGCGTTGTCAGAATATAGAGTAGCTGAGGTTGTTCCGTTTTTTAACTCCAGTAATGTTTGGTACATACTCACCAAGTATATGTTGTTTATTTTTACTATTTGATTTAGCCAACTGTCTGTTGGATGGTATAATATTGAATTTAGTACCTACCTAATAGTTTCTAATGTTGCTTGAATATTATGGCGCAATTTCAGTTGTGGTCGACCTCCAATTGGAGTAATTTCTGACAAGAGTTGGATGAGAATGATTATAATTGTTTCAGATGGGGTTTCGAGATGGGGCACAAAATTATGTAGCTACGAGCTTAAGTTGTAAGTCTGTAGGTGAGAGGGTATACAGCTAGGGACATTGATTGGAGAGATAATAACAGCTCCTAAGATTTGGCGTAGGGCTTGATTTTTGGATTTCTGTAGCTCCCACTATATTACATCCTTGGTCAAACTATATGAAAGCCGAAACACCATAGGTAGGTACTCTATTTTGGGTCTAATTACTATTTTGTTAAGAGTAAGCTGTTCCCTGGGATGCTTATCATGTAGAGCCTTTAAGAAACTTCAGCGTAGAAATAAGTACGTCTTTTTTTACTTTGTTCATTAAGAAATCAGTACAATCCACCCAAGTAAGTATATCGTTAATTATTAATCTCAAATAGGTACTTCACTGTAGTAGCTGGTCTTAAATGACCGTTTGAACTGTTTATATTTATCGAGGGCTGATTTTGTTCATCTGAGGAATGAACCACGTATCTTTAAGTGTGGTTGATGGGTAACCAGAGCCTTAATACTTTGCAAAATGTCGAACTCTCTTTGTAAAGTACCTGTTTCCCCTGCAAGGTCTTAGCCATATGTGTCTTTTGGGGCATATTGTCCTCGAATATTGCAAGTTTGGCTGCAGTACATACCTATGTGTATTTGCTAGTTGAGAGTGTAAATATTAAACAATATTGGGAGGTATTTTAAGCAATTAAACAATATTAAACAATTTCAGGTTTTCCATTCTTTCTTCCAACTTAGGGATTTGTACTTCATCGAGCTCTCCTGATACATCGACGAAGATGGCTAATGTTGATCTCCCTTAAGGGTGTCCCACTAGCTACCCCCTCTATCTAACTTCCTTAATAAATGGGTTAGAAGAAAAGCCCAATTGGCGAACCCCCTTATTTTTTTCGTATATATCAAATATGATATTTTTGCGCATGTGCGTATGCTCAAAACGTGTACAGTTTGTGCACTAACTTTGTTATTCTACTACGGAAAAATAAGGGGAGGGTAACCGTTTGAACTTTTCTTCTAACCCATTCGTGGGTCCCTGTAGAGAATTTGATTTTATAGAGCTGATTTGTAAAACTAATGGTTACTGTTACAACTCTAACTTATGGTAAGTGTTGTGTCATTTTCGAAACCCATGCGTGGAGGTTGGTAGATGCATGCATGATTTTTTTTTTCTCCCTCCAAATGAGCATCTACCCAACTTGAGAATAGAATTCATGATTTTTGACAAGGGTCTAATATCATTGCTACTTAGAGACCTGGTTTTTAGGATCCTTGTTCATGTATAAGACTCTAGAAAGTTTTCAATCCTTAAGTTGGTTACTATGTTGGAGACATATACTATAGATTTTAAGCAGAAACATTTTGGCAGAGACTAGTAGGTAAATGCACTAGGTATCATGGGATAGTCTAGTACATCTTGTCCTGGCGCTAATTGTTGATTGGCCTTTTGTAATACTGCCTCTTTCTCAAGTTTATGACTTAATAGCCTAGGTTAGGCTCATAAAGGCCACGAAGGACGTTCATTTGTCATATCTATTATTTTACGTAGAACATCTTGGCAAATGTGTGATTTTGTATAAGATCTTTCTGAAAATTTGGTAGGTAATTAATTTATAATGGTTGGATCCAAACTGTCTTATCAGATTCCAGATAATGGTGTAATTTGAGTTGTTAATAAAAATTCTATAGCATAGTTCCTTCCACATAAATATCCTCTTTTCTCCTTTGCTTTTTGGTATTGTCGATAAGCTTTGTTCTATAGTTCTGCAATGGTTATAATTTCTTAAGGCGTTCTTCCTATTTTCTACTGCCTGTCTTCATTTCACCATGGTGCAGCATTGGAGTGGGAACAGACTTACCTCGTTTAATTTTGGTAATGTTGAGGTCATCACTAATTTGTTCGGCATTGTGAATAGTAATACGTTTCATATGAGGAAGGTGGTCATGTATTTTTCCCAATTTGCCAGTTTGGTGATCCACTTTCGCATCCTAGTAGTTGTAACGGACCAAAAATATTTGATACCTCGACAGGAGTTCAAACTCGTGTCCATACAACTACGGGGAATTTCCCCTTTGTTGCAACACTCCAACGACCTGAGCTATGAGGCCGGTGTAATTAAACCTCTTCGACTGTGAGAGTTATTTTCCTGGAGGGTAACATTTTCCCGGAGTCAAATACCAGTCGTATCGGCTGGTTTGGGGTCGGACGAATGACGAAGTGAAACTGCAGACCGGTGGCTCAGCAGATGCTCGCTGGAACAAGTCAGCAGTCTAGCAAGGTCCAAACCAGCAGAGACAGCTTTGATACCTCTACAGGAGTTCGAACTCGTGTCCATACAACTATGGGGAATTTCTCCTTAGTTGCAACACTCCAACAATGTGAGCTATGAGGCCGGTGTATCAAATCTGTTCGACTGTCAGTTATTTTCCTGGAACGTAATATTTCTCTGAAGTCAAATACCAGCGGAGTGAACAAAGTGAAACTGCAGGCCGCTGGCTCAGCAGATGATCGCTAGACGGAGTCAGCAGTCCAGCGAGGTCATTGCCACGGTGTGTTTTGACTCAAGTGAGTGAGAAAGTGAAAGGTGATACCACAGGGAATGTGATGTTTACAGTCTTTTGGCTCGAGAGGGATTTAATTAGTTATTGTTTCATATGATTTCAGGTCCTATTTTGACTGCGCCACTGTAACGAACGAAAAATATTTGATACCTCGACAGGAGTTCGAACTCGTGGTTACAACTACGGGGAAATTTCCCCTTAGTTGCGACACTGCGGGGCTTTTTTCCCAATATATTTCATTGAGAGAGGGAAGAGTTTTTCAAATACTTCTCTTCAAAAAACATCTTATTACAAATGACAACTTTTTAATTTTTCTCAATAGCAGAGAAAGATAGTTCAGTATCAATTGAGTAATTTGTAGCACCTTTGTAGCTAATTATTATTATTATTATTTTTTTTTTTTTTCTGTAAACTTTTCAGAACTGAAATGAGCTGTTCTTGATAGGAAAACCCTTCAAAAAGAGAAAATCGGGAGTAGGTGTGGTAGGTACTTATTACCATAAATCTCAATCCAATGTACTTACCATTAATTAACGTAGGTACCCATTATGGTTCATGATGGCATTCAATGACCATTTCAGTGAAACGTTTTACAAATTTTCAGGCAAGGTAACAGGGATTCATGTTCAAGCTCCGCTAGATGTACTCGTACCTTATGTACCTACCCATTGCTTTGGGGACACTCCGTGTTTAATGTTGCATCATCTCTCATTCTAAGGACTTTATTGTTTCCGCCACCTTATTCTTCCTCCTTTCCTCAACTTAGCAAAATCTGCTCACCCCAATATTGGCCACTGGATTTTAAATAAACGATACTCAGGTTTAAATCATAATATTATTATTAGGAAGTAGTTCTAAAATTACAGTCAACAGCGAAGAATTACGTTACTGGTAAATATAGTACTTATATAGGTAGTTTACCTATCTAATCTATAACCACCTGAAATTCTTAAACAATATATAATATATTAAAAACTTGATCAACTCGAAACTGTCCGTTTCAGCAACATCAAAATTTCTTTGGTAACAATGTTGTATCATTTAAAATGTAACGTGCTACCATAATACAAGAATGCAAAATATAAAGTACTACATGTATTACATATTTAGTTGAAATTCATTGTCCCTTACAAAAGCATTCGATAAGATAATGTGATTGTGAGAGCGTGAGCTTATTATTCCACTTGAATGGAGTGCACAGGGAATTTTTTATAATATAATTATGAATTCATGGGATAAACTAAGAATGGTATCACAATCGACAAATGAGACATCAAACCGAATAACTAACGACAATTTGGTGGATAAACTGTTGCTGGATGGGTTATTGTTAACATTGAAGACTTTGAACAAATTAGAAATGGAGGTACCTACCTACCTACCAACACTCTAACGGCTGCCTATTTGTATCAAGACATTATTGATAAGTAACAAGACATAATAAATATGAAAACTTTATGAATGTTACGGAGATACATGTATCTTGTGTAGTTCATGGGAAATTAAGAACAAATTCACTATTTTAATCGCATTTGTTTTAAATTTCCATCTACGGAGTCTTCATGCATATTTGTTTTGTGTGACTAAGTGACTATCCATCAAGCCAACGTTACTCCATTGGATTAATTTTTATTGATATAGACAAACTTTATCGTTCCTCTGAACGATTGTAGTCAGCTGCACTTGAACCGTAAATTCCAATAAATGATTATGGTTAGAACTTATACATCGATATTTTTCTAGGTGTGAAAACATTGGAGCTCTAGTCTAGGGATGCAACTGAAATTGTCAACTCACGTCGAATTGAGTTGATTCATCTATATTTCTAATCAGTTTTGTTGTCAGTGTCCTTGAAAATAGTTGGTGGGGAAATGCTGGGGACAAACAAAAGTGGAAAGATAAAAATTTATTCCTAGTTTAAAGAAAATAGCTTCAAATGTTATGCGTGTACACTCGAGCAATTACTGGTGGAATTAAAGTAGGTAATAAGGGAAGTTTCATATAAAGTGGAAAATTTCATTTCCATTCTGTGGAAATTCATAATGGCGTGGATTCTAGTTACCGAACTCCAGGATGATAGAAGAACTGTATAAGAAACATGGGTGTATACCATAAAGAATTTATCTTTATTTCAAAATGTTGTTACTAGGTAAGATTGGTCGGAATGATAGCTATGTATTGATTGTATCTAAATGAACATTTCGAGGGAATGAAGAAACCTATCTACTGACTGCCTGTTTTTTGTATAGAAGAAAATATAATTCACATGAAGGTACCTACTAATATTACCAGCTATCATAATACATTCTACATATCTTTTAAGTATAAACATAAAAGTTTAATATAATATAATTTAGAATTAGCCATGTTTTTTCTTACGTGTAAGATATCAACGAAATTGAAAATTCCAAGATTTTAGAACCAGTAAAGCAGGTACCTACTTATCGATGTTCTAGAAGTACCAGCAGTTCACGATATACCTACAAACAAGATGATATTTCACGGTTTCTATCAAGGGCTTGTCAAAGTAACAGTAGGGATTCACAACAAACTATAGTTTCGATTTTATTTTAAACCATTACACAGATACGACAGAATTATCATTATTATTTTTTTCAAGACTAGAAATGTCGTTATGCCTCACAAACAGAAAGGCTTTCACATAAACGGAACCATATTGAAGACATTCCTACACTTCACAAGCTATTATAGTTACTGAATTTTATTAAACCTTACATTTTCTTCAACTGTAGGGCAGAGTAAATATAGAATAAGTTTTGAAATTATTTCGATACCAGTTGTATCAAAACAAACCCCAACATAATACATATTTTTCATCATTCCAGTTCGAACACTGTAAAGTGCAATGGGAGTGTGAAATTCAACAATTACCTAATGACTTTGTGATCAATATAATGTCATTGTTTTAAAATCGAGTGCTCGGCAGTGAATAGCATTTTTATAAATGCTATATTTAATTATTTCATATTTAAATATTCGAGATGGGAGTTGCCACGTAGCTGGCTCTCTTGTTTTCGATGTCAGGGGCTCGGATTTTGCTCAATGCGTCGCTGTGTGATCTCTCTGCAAATAAATGAGAACGTGATTAATTAAATTCATTGTATTTATTTATTCTTCTAGTACATAGGATCATTCATCTCCTCTTGTTGTGTATTTTCAAGTGACTAAACTTGAAGGGTAGGTAAACAATATTGATGTATAACGATTAAAAAAAAAGAAATATTAAGACCAAAAGAAAATAATACATATATAAATAAAATTAATGGTGCTATTAGTGGGGTATTTGGAAAAAAATCGGTATGCACTGAATGAAATGAATTGTTGGTAGGAAAGGAGACTATGATAGCGAGAGAAAAGAAATATAAATTGAAAGGAAAGACAGTAAAAGAAAAGATAAGGAGAAAGAAGAATATAGTTTTAGAATAAAGTCTTGCTACGGAGAACTCTGGTCGCCTGAGCCCTGAAGGACCCAAAAGTGGGGAGCGACCGAACCCCCAATGGTAAGTAGTTCTACAATCTACCCCCAGCCACAAGCAGATTTTCAATTTTTGTCAGTTAGCTCTGATGAGCTTTACTGTATGAAGACAGGGAGAAGATCCAAATGATAGCGAATCCTTTAAGTAGAGGGGATTCACTAGTTGAAGTAGTTCAAATAAAATGTAAGCTGTAATGTAAGTTATGAAACTGAACCCAAAATAGAAAATGAATGGCTTGAAATGTGCCCCCGAGGTTCAAGAATGTATATATTATACCTTATGCAGTTATTGAAAGCAATTGACATTTTTCTTTGACGTGGTGAATCGAGGGAGAGTCGAAACAGAACATCATAGTGCAAAATGGAGTTCTTAATGAGGTTAGACCGTACTTGTATGGTTTAAATACACTCAACCTGACCCAACCGAGGTAGTTATTTGTAACCATCAGTGGCGTAGCTAAGTCATTTCTCATGGAGGGGCAACAGTCAAGGATTTCGTTTTATTTTACAGATTTGGTATTTATTTCTAGTACTTGTTGTTGAATATACGAAGACTGTATAATAAACTGTCTAACGTTCATGTAAGTGGATTTCCAAAGGTTTTTTGCAACCTACCTATGGATTATTAAAGCGTACCTAATACCATTTAGAAAAAATATTATCCAATCCACTAATAATCAGAACGTTGAAAACTACGATAAATACGAATTCCTACGGATGAACTGAGGAGCACTAGGCTTAATACCTACTATTAAACTAGACTTACTGCCTGCAAAATCATATATTCAGGTATGTGGTCGCTTCTCGGCGTTACTTCAGAGCAAAAAACAATTTTTCTGGACAATATCACACAATTGTATTATGGGTGATATTCTCGAGACTTGGACACTAGCGCATCCTTACATCGAGGCAAGCAAAATCGAAGTTATTTCACCTTGTTGTCATGGTGACGAGTAAACATATGCGAAAATGCCCCATTTGTAGTCACAGCTGGACAACAGCATAACATAGTCTCACCTAGTTCCGAGTCAATATTTTCATTATTTGTAATATGTAAGGTGATAAATTGTACGCAAATTACATCAAGTTATTATCAGGTGTTGACCTCAAACGCTACGAATGCAAGATTTAATCTGTGGGGTAGAGATCCATATGAAATGTGTGTTGGGGAGTTGACATACAAGTGTTCTAGATGATCCAGACATCAGCCGCAAAAATGTTGTGGATTACCTATCTAGTTTTAGAACTGTTCTTTGAATCAATTGAAACTAAAAATCTTTAGAGTATTGTGAAAGTGGTCTTGTGAAAGGATGTGTTATGAGAGCTCTGTTAGGCCGGAATAGTAAGTTGTATCACATGTGGAAAGGTAGGTACCTAGAGGTAAGGTATACCTACATACTTTCCGTATATTATTACTTGTTCATGTAGGTACTTCATTGATCAAAACGAAAGTAGGTACCTAATTACCTTTTTTGTCCATAAAATTTGCGTAACTGCAAAACTCGCGCAATAACTGCACTGCCAATGCCGTCTTTATGAAATCTTACCTTCGTAGGAATGCATTTCAATGTTTTTTCCTTGCAGCTGGTTTTTAATTCATGTTGCATATTCCCTGATTCGATATTTGACAAACTTGCTAATCAGCGGTTGTATTTGTCGGCAAAGCAACGACCCACCTTCTTTGTTTAGGCACTTTAAACCAACAGCAAATCTGGTAGGACGTACGTAACTACCTAAGTAGTTTCGTTTCTTGGTGTAGCAACAACCTGCCTTGTTTATTTTGACAAACTATCAAATATCTCCTTTTATTCATTCAATATAACAAGTAAAGCTTCCTCAGTTAAGCATAGTACTACGAACTTATAATAAAACGCTGATGGAGGTACCTACACAGCAGTACAGACACCTGAGGAATTTTCAATCATCTTTTCTAAACTATTTTTCAGGTTAATTATTCTCAAAGCCTAAACGAACGAAGTTCTTTAGTTTTCTGACACTCATTAACTACTATAGTTAGTAGGCTCCTAGTCCAAATAAAAACTCGTTCACGTTAGATTCGTATTGTTGACAGCAATCTACAATCAATTATTTCGCTGGCAGGCATGATTATTATAACATTTAGTCGAATTGAAACTTTGTATTGCTACAATATTATACTTTTTCAAAACAAAACTGTTGAAAAATGGTCTTATAACCACGAATTATGTTGACGTGAGACGGCAAACTTCTAGTGAGAAATAGGTTGGTTGAGTACCTAGCGATTCATTGACGTAGGGCGGTATCATGGCCGACTTTGGCTGAAACCCGAACCTACTCCAGGCGTGACGTCACGAGAATATGGGCCATACAAGTATGCGAAATAAAAAACGGGGCAAGAAACCGAGAACGACGAACAACAAAACAAATAATATCAAATCAGCAGTAGGTATGCTAGGTTAGAATAGAAATATTGCTACAATTGATTATTTTAATCTTTTGTATTAAACTATTTCAATCACCATCATTTATTGTTTTTTTTTTCTCTTTATTTTAACTGTGATTCAATTCGTAAATGGTATAATAGAAACGGTATACCTACCAACAATCAGTAATTAATAAAAGAATACAGGAAAAAACCAAACTTGATCAAGTACGCAGTGAAAAGTAGGGGAAGTTCGTAAGGGGATTTGGTGGATACTGAACAATGGATATATTTCTAGGGAAAAACGCATGTGGGCTAGCCTCAGAAGGTAACTTGATTTCAGTTTGCAGTATCCATATTTCCGTTTTGCTGACTAGCTGTAAGTCAATGGAAATGTCTCAGCTCGAAATATGCAAGATATGAACTTTGGAAAGTATTTCGTCTTGAGTAGAATGCGCTTTGATAGACTAAAATCAGACCAATATTAACGCCACTAGATTTTGAAGGGTAAAAGTCTTGACAGGAGGAAGGAGAGGACTCGCCCAAAATTATCCCGCTTTTCAATTGTTTGTAATTCGCTTATTTTAAAAGATGATTCAGAGTTTTGGGATCGAATCGTTTTGTTTTATGCTCTACAACAGTGTGTCTTAAAGTGGGGTACATGTACCCCTGGGGGTACTTGCACAAAGTCCAGAGGGTACTTGAGGTGCTGTGTGTATTGCGGGGTCTTATATCTACAATGCACCGAAGAAAAAAATAAATAAATAAAAATAATAATAATAATGAAAAATAAATGAATAGGAAATAAAATAATTTGCGTCAGCCATGGTTATTTTCTGGGGCCAAGATGTAGATAATGAGGTTTTTAACCCACGAACAATGAACCAACAACCACTCATTCTGTGAATAAATTTCAATCTATGTGTTTCAAGGTGATTCCAATTGAATTCGTTGGTAGTACCTAACGTCTTGTCTACGAATTCATGCAAACTCCCGACTTACCTACCAATTATTTCATTCGTTTCATTAATTTTCAAACCTGATATATCTTAATACATTTCAATCCAATTTTATTGTATAACCCGTAGGTATTACAAGGAGTTCCTTAAATACATATTAAAAATAGCACATGATATCTTGCCTTCATTTCTGCCTTAACAAACCTTTGTTAGACTTTTACGTACGTATGATGTATCAAATAATTAATTATATAGGTCTACATAATTTACGTATAATAAATGAGCACTGCATAGTTAACATAGATCCCACTGCCAAATTACAACAATAATCCCCCAACATTGCCAAAATTTCCAAAGCGATGTTGATGTTCGTTCTATCTTTTGTAGATTGTCATCTTCTTCTTGACCTGTTTTCTGGAAATGTTGGGAGGGGACGGAGGAGGAGTATTCATATTAATCTCTACTTCTGACCCAGTAGATGTAGAATCCTCCAACGTACTTCGTTCATAGTAAATGATAAGTTTTTTTCCATCAACCAGTAGACAATCAAGACGGCGTGGCACGCTTCCCGTCTTTCCTTGCTTGAAACAACTTGGGCAAGAGATGCTTCCTAAATTCCCGTGTTCGTCTGTCTTAGAACTCGGATGTATTAAATTGGGATCCCTTGATCTTGTAAATGTTCTGGTGTACTCAAGGTTTAAAGAAATTATTAGGAAAATGAATGTGAACTGGTCTACTTCTAGAAGGTTGGATGGTGCCTAAACGTCTTACACCTATAACTTCATAATCCTCAAGAATGCAGTTTAATTCCGTTCTACAAAGGTCCAGTGGCGTAGCAAAGCAATTTATCACGGAGGGGCAACAACAACAGCCAAAGATTATAGGTATATTATGTAACTATAGTATAAAATGTGTATGGTGGGTACTACTAGTCACAAAGAGGGCATTGTAGGATGTATACAGGGTGTCCCACAGAAAGGTTACTCCCCCCCTCCCCCCTCATTTCCCCTGAATTCAGCGTAAAAAATTATGAAGAATGATGTTCTTCATAATTTTTTAAGTAGACCTCAGGAAAAATACTTTCGCGTGCGCCACTTGCACCAGAAGTTTAGCAATTAGCAAATTAAATGTAAAATCACCGAAATTATACCTTATATCTGCACAAAACCGAAAATCCAAATTTAAAGTCCTTGTCAAAAAGTCCGGGTCATATAAAATCAATGGAAATCTGATATATAATAAATTATAACGAAGAGGAGAATGTAAGAAGTAGATGGGAAAAAGCGTTATGCTTAGTACGACGCACAATAGGTATTTATTTTGTACTTTGTCCCGAACGAACCTTGAAGTGACAATCGGTATTTTTACCCATCTGATTTCGCAGAGGAGAAATGCCTCCCTCGATGCCGATGCCAGAAATAGTTTATTGCAAAGATTCATTATTGAAAAAAATTAAACGAAAACAATCACTTTAGAATTACCTAATTTGAATTTGAGTCTTAGGTACCTACCTACCTACCGAGAGAAAATGAACATAAAAGTAATCATTATGTAGGGAGACGAATAGGGAAGAGCAGACACATTGTATTATTTTTACAGCATAACCTTACGTACCTTAAATTAAGGTAATTAACCCTTCTTTTGATGGACACAAAAAGAACATTCTTACCAAACTAAATCTGTCTTTATTATGAGAAAATGCTCATGAACTGGGGAGCACAAGGCTTGTCACTGACTTACCGTTTCCAATCCAATCGTCTTTGTAGATCTTGATGTATCCCTCCAAGGGGTTCATAACTCGTAACTTTAGCACTCACTTTTACACTAATTACGGTTCCTTTCATGTTAAACATTGTATGACAATTACCACGGAATAAGATACAGGATATAGGGCATTAAACGTTTATGAGAGACTCACAAACGTAAACAAACTGAAGTAAAATGATTTATCGGTTGGTTCACATATCGATTCTTTCAATCGTTTCCATTCGACTATGGATATTTCAATCACCACAGCACAGACATTTTTTAGTCCTTGTAAGATTATATTAATTTTATTTTACCGTTATTCCTACTGGGACTCATACCAAAAATCAGGGACAATTGAAGACTTTTATGAGTAAGAAAACTTATTGATGGTAAGAAGGACGCAATCGATGCTACTGCATTGAATCGATCAATCGAACGTGAATCGGAGGGAGAGTGGGGAAACGTGAGAGTGGGGCGAAAATGACTTGGCTTACCAGGAGGGAAATGAGGAAGGGCGGGCCCCCCCTCAGGAGAGGGGGAACGACGCCCCCCCTCAGGAGAGGGGGAACGACATAATTTCACCACTGTTTCACTTTATAGTATCCACCATACCATTATTTTTACTGTAGTTATTTCGCTTCTGTTGGATGGGCATTATGGGCAATTATATTATCCACGGCGTTTGGCCCTCCTTGGAACCAGCCTTGGAGGAGCGTTCCTAGTTAGCCTTGAAGTTGCTAGGTAACTGGACCCACATAACAGGCGTGCTTTGCGGGTTGCGTTCTCGAACTTACCGTAATTGGTACTGACATTAGTAATGTGAAATTATTAATTACTGTTCACGCAGTATCCGTTTCAAGAAGAACTTCTACATCCTCTGTGATCGTGGGGGGGCTCTGCCCACCCTGCCCCTCCTCAAATTACGCCACTGGTAACCATCACCTCTCCGTTGAACAAACGGCCTTTTTGTCAATTCATAACTTGCATTCATTGCTTAATATGGGAAATATTTAAATGATGCGATAGCTAAGAATATATTTCCCCACTAATGGGTTCATTCCTACAGTAGCTTGACTTTTTACCCCTCCTTTGGTGATAGTAGAGAGTAATTCCTTCTTCAAAGGTAAGTGGCGATTAACCTGCTACACCCAGAGGTTGTCCTGTTGGTTGTATAAACCGTCAGGCATATCCCCAGATGCAGCGTAATCAAGAATCGATAAGGAGGAACAACTCCTATCCATCACAGATCCCACTAGGTAATGTTTGAACCTGTTTAGCATGCTCTGCCATCTCATTGGTTACCACCTCCCACCCACCTTCATTGCATCCAGCCAATAGGATTTGTATAACTAAGTTACTTAAGTAATGTGTAATGAGATACAATTCTTGAAACAATCACGTTTCCACTCAAGATCTCTCTCTTCAGAAAACTATACTTTTTTTAATCCTTCATGTTAGAAGCTAGTTTGAGGTGAAATCTATTTCTCCTTATGATTATTTTGTTTGTGGATTTGATGTAAGACAAGATTCGTTACTCACCTCTATTACTCGCCCGTGGTGCCTAACAGCAGTACCTAATCCAAACTGTGTCCCCTGGTTTCAGTGTAATTTGATTTCATGCTTCTCACTCAGTAGAGTAGCTTTCATTGGCCTTTGAAGCTTTGACATCTGTTTATAACTCAATCGGATTCTTTTGTACAAAAATCCTTCCTTACAAAATCCTTGCATTGTTATAGCCCCCTGAAACCTACCCTTCCACCGCCTGCCACCTTTACAGATTCGCATCTAGACTGGGATTCTGAATGTGTTTCCAAACGAGCATCTCATACTTTTTTCATTACTCATGTGGGAGTTTATAAACTATAATTATAAGTTTTATAATTAGCCCAGAGGCTTGGAACTTGGAAACACCCCCTACTGCTCCTTATATTTCTGTTTATAAATATCTTCGTAATCTTGGAGACCAATTGTTTCCAAGTTCTTCCGTCTGATCTCACTTGTTCGAGAATACCTTGACGTGAGAATAGAAACTTCGTTCTATACATGATTTCTGATATTCTCTATGAAGACAACTTTGATAGTTCGAAGAAACGAGAGTTGGAATCGGTTTTAGTCGTGAACCACGTATTAATCAATTTAAATAAGTCCATTCCAACTAGCTTCCGAAACCTGGATGACCAAGGAAATCCAATGTCTCACGAAGATTACAGGAATATTGAATACACTGAGGACAGTTCTTGACTGATTCTTCAATTCAGTGAAGATACCAGGCTACACTCTGCCTTGATTTTGCGCGACACTTGATTTCAAAATTCTAGACATCAATAATGGTCGATGTTCTTCTGGGACTACAATCCTAATACCTACCTACCTACCTCTTGAGATGAGACCATTTGCTATACTGAGTTCTTCTCTGATTGAATAGTATGGTATGAGATCAGGGTGCGATTTTGATTACAACGGCCACCCATGGAATAACGTCAATCTTAGTTACGACAGTTTTGAAATTTCAACGTTTCAAATGGCTAGTGTGAAATTTTTTCCTTTTTCCAGAAATCCTGGTTATCGAACCTCAGGAGCTCTTATTCGTTCTATGCGAGGTGGCAAATCATCTAGGTACCTACTAACTTCGACCAGCTGCAAGGCCATTTATAAACAAGAAGCTGAAACTAGGATAACTTGCGATGCCTCGTTGCTAGAACTCAGGGCCGTTTTATCGCAAAGATAATCAGATCAATTTTTCTGAAAGAGTGCGCTCAGCGAGGTAATCGGTTTCGCTAACCGAGCTCTCGCTTGCTACCTCTGAGATGACATCACGTGCCCTGTTCTAAAACCTTTCTGCTTCTGTTAATTGATTATTTTTCCCCCAATTGAGACCGTTCTTTTTCCATAGATCTTGGCATGTTTAGTACTTTTATATATGGGTTAATTTTGAGTTTATTTGTGCACACTGCTCCAAGTCCTCTACTTTCTGGCAGATTGTTGAGAAAATGGTTCAACTCGATGAGGACTTTCTGCTCGCCAAAAGGTCCCAGAAGACTTGACAACGGAATGAACGAATTACTTGGCTCATATTTACGAATATTTTGGCACACTTGACTCACACATAACACTAAAGGAATATTCCACAACAGTATATTAATAATAATGGACACACAGACTTACCTCTGTACCTAATTTGAGTGCTGGTGTTGGAGGGAGGTGGCTGAAAATGGCCGCTTCTTAGAGACTGGGGTCCTGCAGTGACGAACGACCGCCCACTGCTCATGGTTGCAGAATTATTGGTACCTGGTTAATCAATCATGCAAATTTTTAATGCTTACAATTCATTTATGTTTTCTGTAAAAAAGAAAAAAAAACATCAACTTCCTATCTAGTACAAGGTTTTAATCTGTTTCCCAAACAAGGGAATTAGTTAATCAGTTTGTGTAAGTGCATTTAGCGTTCATAAACAATGAAGCAATTTCAATGGCTCCAAAATTTTCTTCACGGAAATCCGTTTTGTGGCATTTTGAAACGATTCCAGGATTTATACTTTTTCATATAATATACATATTATGTACGTGTCCATCTCTGACGATCACCCTCCTTAAAATTGAGACGAAAATTCCGTTCTTGCACGAGTGTGTTGGCCAGCACTTTTTGAGCACATTAAATGGCTCAACTTTCAAAAAATGTGCTTTATACTTTTTTAGCAGAATTTGAGTGAAAATTAGTAGACCAACGATGAAAAAGACCATTGAACAAATTATACTGAAAAATATAGGTACCTATTCAAATTTTATTAATGTTTTCTAAAAAATCCAAATAAACTAAAAAAAAACCCTAAACCTTTTTTGAATTGCAACATATAATTTAGAACGAGCTTTTGCCATAAAATTGGTAGTTAACCATTTCTTTGGACTCAATTTGCTCAAATTTCAAAACAATGTAACACAACAGAATACAATAATTTACGAAATTTCCTAAGAAGAAATCGTCTGGAATGACACTTTAATACATTTAAAAGCGCAAACTTCAAAAGCCGTTTCAGAATTCTCAAAACAGTTTTCTATGAAGAAAATGTAGGAAAAATTCAATTTTAAAATTTGTTAACCCATTGCTTTTTTTTTTTTTTTTTTTTTTTTAACGGAAATCCGCTAAAAGTAAAATGTGGCTATTATTTGTCCAGAGAGTTAGGTACATCTCTTGTAAGACATCAATCATTCAATATGTATCGAAACTTTAGGTCATGGTTTTGCTTTTAAAGTTGGGACAGGCCAAGGTCCGCAATAGACAAGTTGGTCTGGTACTGAATAACAAAAGCTGTTTGGAGAGCTGAGGGGCCTCCACCTCTAGGTAGATGTCTACCTATCTCTTTATACTCTTCTCCCCTCCGGCAATCAACACTTTGACTCTTCTGATGAATATTCAACAAACTTCATTCAGGAGCTCATAAGGCCATGTCCCCTCCGCGTTATTACGCAGGCCCTTCATCCCCACAATGTTAGTGTTGGGTTGCCTTTTCGCAGCACATCTGCCTAGCCTTAACACTAGATGCAAAGGAGTCTCAACTCAACGCTTTCAATCCCGTTATTATTGAGAACTGTCGGGAAAATTAACGAAATTCATAACCAGTAATAATAGTAACCAGATAATTACGAATCAATAACAAGATAGCAGGGTTATAAGTTTTAATAGGTAGGATCTTGGACAAATTATAATAAAAAATTATAGTGTACATTTATAAATAATAAAAATTATAATCTTGGACTGTATCCGGCAACGTAGTAGGCAGACGTATAGTAGAGAGGAGCTCTCCAAACATACAGTTCGACATACCTACCTCGGTATGTTTGGTTTGACGTTATACTTTATGAATATTTTCAAAATAATATAACTTTTTGAAAATAATTTCATTCTAGTTTGGTAAGTAATTTAGATAAATTACTATCATCCGAGACGTGGTGAAAGGGTTAAGTCCATTGATTTTCCTTCAATCGTTGAAGATATTTATAATATCTAGTTAGTACCTACAGAAATCCTGATTTTTTAAATATTGCAGTCTTCAAATTTTACTCTTTAGAATTGATCGAAATTGATGACGAGGATTCAAGACCAACTACTAGACTCCTTACGTGATTTTGAAATCTACGTATCTTGAAACATAAGCCAAAAAATGTTAAGGGGGTGTTAAACTTTTGTTTTCTTGGTTGATTACAAAGGCTCATTATTGAAAATAATAAAATTATTAACTAATGATAATAACTTGAGGTAGTGGTGATTTGGTGTTGAAAGAATGCTTCAACTTCTTGTTACAAATGAGAGAAACTCACCTTGCGGAAGAAAGAACACATCCGTGTTGAATCTATAAGGGCGTCCTCTGAAGGTGGAGGGAGCAGATGGCGGAGGGCTGGAGCCCCAGCTGTTAATGTCAATATCGGTCAGTACTGAAATATAAAAAGTCATAAGTAATTATAGTCGAAAAGTAGAATTATACTATCAATAAAATAATAATATACAGGGTGTCTCACGGAAAGGTTACAATCCCCTCCATTTCCTCTTAATACAGCATAAAAAATTGGGACCAACGCCATTCTTCATAATTTTTTACGTAGATCTCACGAAAAATACTTTCGCGCGCGCCACTTGCGCCACTTCTGTCGCAAATGACAACTGCCGTATATGACATAAACTTTGTTTTTTTCAAATGGAAACCCTCCACATTTTTTATTGCAGATTCGAATTCTACGTGAAATTTCATGAAGAAATGGCTTATCACTCGATTTTTAAATGAGCGTAAACGGGCGCAATTTCGCTCCAAAAGTGCAAAAATCGTAAAATACTGAGTTTTTGAAGATATTCAATTGCCATATGTAATACATGATTTCGGGGTATTTTTTCTTGCTGAACCGCGTAACGATCTTCATTTATTGATATTTTCAACACCAACTTGGGAAAACACCGAAAAATCTACCAGAAAATTGCCTTATCTCGCTCATTTCCACATAGCACAAAGCGTAATAAAATGCCGTTTTTTTTTTACCCAATATTTATATCAGTGAGTTAGAAATAAGGAGGGACATACTTAGATACCCAATAAATTGAGAAAAATAGTGCGTATCCCGAAACTAGGTAGAATTATTGGTTATTATTTCATTATTGATAAAGTTATAGAAATTTTCCTTCATTCATGTACCATAAAAAGGCTACGAGGACATTGGAAAAATAACCTTATTCAATTTATTGTAGCTAGTCTTGAAATTTGCAGTTGAAGCTATAAATGACGTAATTCGTCAAAGCGGCTTTTCAATGCGCCCATCACTTTGTTTACACAAAATACACATGCACATTTGTACGTAGGTACCTACGTATATTGGTAAGTGTACCGAGTGCTTGGTAAGTACATATATGTAAGTGTTCTATCTAGGAAAATTACAGATGTGTTACACAGCCATTTGTTTGTAAAGTAGGTAGGTACATTTATACGCAGTTTCTTTAAATTCAAGACTTTTGCATAGGACGTACGTGAGAGCCGATTTTCGTGCTTCGGACGAGCCCAAACGTCAAACTCGGGACCACATCTCGAACGTCTCTTTAATGCTGCTTCCATCACGCTCGAGGTCTCAGTGAAATTATCTGAAATACAACAAGAATGCCCGATAATGATGTATGATTAACAAACTTTTGGAAGCTATCCAGCATAATCATGATGCGTCAGAATAACAGAACACTAAAAGAAGCGATAATATCATTAAGCTATAATGAAACTAAAATGAAGCTATAACATGGTCGTAAACAATTAATTGAATAGTTCAACTACTTTCAGGCCGTAGTTTGCAAATTTCGTAAAAAATCCCTCGTAGGTATAGCTACCAAACGACAATGATCTAGGTTTGAGAAAAAATATTAATAATATAGCCGTGAGAACAGACACTGCCCATTAAGGTTCTAGTTTTGACTCAGACGACCTCTCATCCCAGTTCCATTGAGATACTCGAATAATTCGTCGCAGCTTCTCCACTGCTTGCGAACTCTTCTTATGCAAATAGAGGTAGATCGTAATATGGAAGAGACCATCCTTGTCCTCTTTGACTTTGTTTCTTTAAAGGGTTCGATCCCATTTTTCACTTAGGCGTTCCGCTAGGGCTTCGACAAAAGCTGTCATCTGAGGTGCTAATGTTGCGTCCGCTGATGCCACTAAAGGAGTGAATGAGGCGTGGCGTTCTTCGAATGCTGTCACACATTTCCTCTTCTTCTCATTCAGCATTTCAGTAGCTACTGTAGCCACAGAGTGGTGATCGTGAGAGGGAGCATCAGTGCCGAGCACTTTACTTGAATGATACCTAATGCTAATGATTGAAGTATGTATTTATCAATCATTTGTATACTAACGTTGGTAATCGTGCTGAGTGATTTCAGATTTTTGATAAAGCACAAGTAGCTTCTGTAGACTCGTATATAGATAAATGATATTTAATATCCCCAGATTATTTTGGGGGAAAAACTTCTATAGTTCCCTACTAAGAGACCTTTCCTCAGGAATACGATAAAAGTAAAGCTAATTTATCAATGAAATTTGTAACTCTTTGATAGTACCATTTAAATAAACCAGTGAAAATTATGGAAATAATACCGGAATTATCGAGCCAATCGTGGGACCTCAGAGATCCGTTGGGAGTTTCCCAATGAGGGTCGTGGAGTTTTCGAAGGGCTCTCCTTCGCTCTTTGCTTGATATCGTACATTCCTGCAAATAAATATTTACTAATGTGTAATCTTAATATAATATTACTACTTTCAGTAATAATTTCTATGTAGCTAATGGATTGGAAATTATGTAGGTGTGTTTACCTATGTATTTACAGCAACTAGGTTGGTATTCCAGTATGGGGATAATTGGGAGAGATGATTATCACTATTATAATATAAAGGTATCGAGCGAATACTTCCCTACTCAATCCTGTTCAATATAGGTAATTCTCTGCAAAACCGCGGCGGCCAACTCAAACGACTAGGTATTAAATTACAGAAGAGCATCAGTGTGCATTCATTTCACTTGTTCTATCTGGGTAACTTTGTTTTCGTTCAGTTTGTTTTGTTTATTTAACCAATAGAAACAATCATTTCTGACAATCAGCAAAACAGCTTGAGACATAAAACTATAGTATGCCGAGTCACTGTCCTTTAACCGTCAATATCATCAACCAACATCTTTAGGCTGACTCATCATCTACTATAAGCACATACGGCAACCAACACGGGGTTCGTGCAAAAAAGAAACAACAAATAGCATTGGCATAGTTTTCAGAGGTCATTAAAAAAATCTATCTGTGCAAGGGATACTGAATTCAATTTGGAGCGCTCGAGCTATTAGCTAATAACAATTACAAATATAATAAAAGGAATAACGAACCTCTAGAACATCAAACCAGTCTTCCAGTCCTGAGGAAGCTCGAAGTAGGATTCTACTCTCTCGCCCCTGTAGAGTCAGTCCTATTGCGTTGTAACTTTTTTTAGTCAACCATTCAACCTTTTCAAGTTCAACTAGCTTAACCTGGAATAAAAATGAAATTATTTAGATGGTTGATTGTTGGTTTCGTGCATATTAGATTGTTTGTTTGGTACCTAATGGCATTACGTAAAAACTTACATTTACTAAGTATCTATTTCTCCATACATAATGGATGTCATGTCTTGGGACAAGCCTCTTATCTACCCTAAACGATCTATTCCCAGTATACCCTCAAGTTGCATTGCATAACTTACTGGTTATGTCTTCGGGTAAGCATCGGGATTGCTATGGTAGCAAATTCGCCATAGGCAGCGAAAGCCTACTGGGTGGCTACCATCTGCTCTATGCTCAAACCTCCTACACCACAGGTCAACCGGGTCCTCAACATCTGGGCAATCCAAAAGCACATAATCTGCCAGCTCTGGGCCCCCACACGAGCATAGGTTGCTCGACCATCCACAGGCCGACTGTGCAATTTGGCAGCGAACTTCCCACGCCCAACTATAAATTGGGTAAACCCATAGGCCGGTTCAACCCGCACTCTAGGGAAGAATTAATGGGTTAGTCTTCCGGTTACCTCCCTACCCAATCCTGTTTCAATGCACCTAATAATGAGGTATCAAGTCTCTCCACTCTGACTGTTATAGAGTCTAATCTATATTAATAAATTCGTAAGTATGTCTGTCTGTACACTGACTAGAATCATGAAATTTTGCGTTTCTTTTCCGTTTCATGCTATTTGTAGACGATTGGTACCATTTTTTCAAAATTTCTCTGTCTATCTGTCCGTATGTTTGTCCTCTTTTCACGGTTGCAGGGATTAGGGGGTGTTTCACGGGTGGAGGGGAAACGGGGTATGTTTGTCAACACAGAACAAACTGGGGATCTGAGTAGAGGAATATGTTTGGATTATTCTAACTTGATACACAAGCTACTTAAAATTTTCCAAATCTGACCCATAGGGGGTGTTTTGGGTGAGGAGGGGGTGAAATGGGGGTATCATGGGCATCAGTAAATAAACTGAAGACGTGATTGTTGAAATATGTTCGAGTTACTACAACTTGAATCGCAGACTAGGTGCCGGCAATTTTTAAATCTGAACTATAACTGGTATTTGGGGGGGGGGGGGGGGGAGTGGAATGGGGGTATCTTGATTATCACTGAATAAACTGAGGACCTGATTGATGAAATATGTTTGGACAACACTAAAAACCACAGCCTATTTAGAAATTTTCAATTCTGACCCATAGGGGTGTTTTTGGGGGAGGGGGTTTGGAAAGGGGTATCCTTGACATCACTGAACAAACTGGGGGTCTGATGGGCGAATATGTTTAGATTACGTCATCCTTAATCACAGGTTATTAAGGGATGCGAGAGGGTTGGTTAAATAGAAAAATTTGGTTATTACCGAACGAACTGGTGATCTGATGTTCGGAGGGATCAAATTGAATTAGTCTGAACGATTTTTTGGGTTACCTATCAAGAATCTTTGATCTGAAATATGGGGAGTGTTCGTGGAGAGGGAGTTGGGGTTGATCTCAGTAGTTTGGTCCTAATAGGTCATTTATAAGTAAGTACTTTTTTGAATCAGATCCATAAGGGTGCCCCAAAATGTGATGGGGGGGGGGGGGGGCTTGCTCATATTGAGTCATATTCAAGTCAACCTGTGCAACGCACGGGTGAACCAGCTAGTAATAGAATACTTACAACAGAAACCTAAAAGGCAACTGACAAATGACAAATTTCTAGGCAGACTAAATATTCAAACCTTGACGCACATAGGCAAGCGCACTGGCTTGGGAAGATACATACTAAAACCCGCAACACGCAGAAGTGTTGAAGGGGAAGATTGTATAACCGTTGATGTTAGCTGGTATCGAAACCAGATTCCCCAAGTGCGGCGCAGATAGCTTGCTCATCCACTCTGACCTCATGGTACTTACATACTCTGACCTATCGTTTCTAGTCAGGTCCAGTGGTTATTCAGGTTATTGCTCTTATAGTAGAAGGCGGTAACACGACTGTAGATCGCAATAGGTCTAACAAACTCTGATCGATTATATCAACTACATTTAATTCGATTAGATTAATAACTACTACTACCGATTACTAAAACATTCATGTCCGTAACATGAATGTATAGATCATTGAAATGCTTTGAATTATCTTGAAAAATTGCTCAGCGGAAAATATTAAATCAAGATGTAGGCAGCGTAAAAATAAAGTCAATATCGGTATATATATCAGGAAACAAGAAAATGATGGTGCGTTTGCGCACGCAGAATGAAGTAGTGATTTCAGCAAAAATGCCAGTTTCAAGTACAAAATGAAAATAACTCAAGTCTTTTATACCTGGCATAGTTGGGGAAAACCAGGATTTGATTAGGATTGATTTGCTTGTTTGCTTTTATTTACTTGGAACTGTGGTCTAATTTATTCAAATTTACCATAGTGAAAACCATACAATTAATACCTTGAAAATAAACTGGCCCATTGGGGAAATGTTGTGGACGCCGGAGGACCGTTTGAAGCAGTGAAGGTAGTCCTTGGTGAGAATGAAATACCTCTCCTTCCACCGAGAAAAGATTCGTTCCCTTTGCTGCCACAGGAGGCCTTTTTTGATCGCATGCATCTCACGTCCAACTGAGACCACCGACTGCAACACAAACAAAGAAACAAATCATGAAGTAAAGAAAAAAACCTAGGGAATAGCATAAATAAGTGAAATGTTAACCCTGCACTAAAAAACATCAGCACTCAACTTAGATGCTATACTATCACCTAAATTATCACTATGGGAATCACCCACTTGCGCATGCGCATATATTACCACATTTCTAACCGTAATGAAATTCATAGGAATTATCTAGGAGCTAACTCGCACAATCCCTGAAAATGTCATAAAAATCGGTGAAATAGTCTTTAGATTTGTCAGTGTCAACCAGTTAATTTTGCACAATCTCAATAGTTATTAATTAACCAATTACGTTAGAATACACAGGGCACCATCCCGGACGTATACCTATCAACCCTCCGAGTTTTACCATAGCCCTTGCGCACTCGCTACTATTATCCGATGGCGATGAAATTCATAAAGACTGTCTTGGCGTTAAACCGCATTATCCCTGAAAATGTCATAAAAATTGGTCCGGCAGTCTCGGTGTTTTGCCTGCGAATCAATTTTAGTATTGCACACGCGTTATAGTTTTATTATTCAACGAATCACGATGTAATCCATAGGGAATATAGACGAATAGAAGATAAGAAATCAGCGTTATTAGAAATTTGCGTTTGTGCATGCGCACAGACTACTATTAATTTAAAGGCTATTGGTCTTAAGGCAATGAATGCTACAGGGGGCCATCTAGGAGCTAAACCGCACAACCTCTGAAAATTTCATCAAAATCGGACTAAAACTAGTATAGTTTTGAGCCTGACAAGGATTTACCTCTGACACACAGACACGGAACCAAAATTGATCAGCAACGCAAAAAGCAAATGGAAATTTTGATGAAATACGGGTTTTGTCTTGTTACATTTAGAAGTTATAGAATAAAACATGCTGTACACATCGCACCTGGATATTGAATGTAAATTTAACCTGGACTCTCAATAATAAATTACAATTACAATTTACATTCATGTAGCAGCTGAGCTTGGGATCAGACCGTATGATAAACTAATCTATACTCTCGGTTTCAGTGATTTTCGGACCTATTTTATTCAGAAATCCTTGAAAGACATTGGAGTTTGTAAATGAAGCAAGTTTGGCCAAATCGATTCGACGATCACGGTAGGTAGCGGCAAGTGAAACTTTTACAATCAACTAAGTTGCTCGGAAGATTGCTAAAGTAAGCAGGATTTAAAGTTGAGTTTTGTTTGTTGATTCAGATTAGGGATCAGCCTGAACAATCGCTACCTAAGCACGCGCTAAGCAATTTCTTGATAGAAACATCCGGTTTAGGGCTGGCACTATGATTTTATCATAATAAAAAATTAATAATAGTTACGATTTTAAAATGTTAGTAGCTCGTTCCTTGCTACCAACGTTTTGGCGAATTTTCTTAAAAAATGAAGCAACTGCAATGGCTTCAAAATACCGTTTTGACTCATTCTGAGCGATTCCTAGTGTTTAATGTTTTTCATATTTATGTATGTATATATATGTTTGTGTCGATGCATTGTGTTTCAAATCAAAATGTTGGAACAGATCTTCATGTTGAAAGAATTCAAATTGAAAAGATCGCCTACGGTTGGAGTGAAACCGCTTGATTGCCTGCATTGAGGAGAGGACGAAGTTGTAAGCAGATGCTTATGAGTTGGGCCGCAATTATGGTTGGAGCATCGAAGTCGTTGAACAAGCTACGGCTATTATGTACTTATGGGATGTGCAGGGCGAATCAAAGTGTGTTCATATTTATATCTAATCGTAATATCTTCAGTACTAATGAGTATCGTGACCGACGTGATATATCAATCGGTAGAATGAGCGTGTTGGTGGGAAATCAAGAAGAATGATGCCGTCTGTCATACCCGCCCACATAACATCTTAAATTCTACATCAGAAGGGGGATTATGGAACCAAAGATGAAAGACTGTTGCCTCTTCTTTATTTCAGCAGAGTATATGGTATGTAAAGATAATTTTACTTTGAGGATTACTTAAGAATTCGTTCAATGTGCGTCGACCTATATTTCATGGATTGGTCTACGTGTACATAATACCTACCTACAAGGTGCCCTTTCACTGCCAACTGCGAGAGTTTCATTGTATACTAGCCGCTCCGGCTCGCTACGCTCGCCTCCACGTCCAGCCGGGGGGCAAGCCCCCCAGACCCCCCATTAAATTGCTCGCTTCGCTCGCAAAATGTGGCATGTAGGGAATTTTGCTCGCTTCGCTCGCAAAGTGTGGCATGTAGGGCATATTGCTCGCTTTGCTCGCAAACGGTAGATCCCTAAGGGTAGGTTTAACGTGTGTAGGGGATGTTGCTCGCTTCGCTCGCAAACGGTAGATCTCTAAGGGTAAGTTTAACTTTTGTAGGGGATGCTGCTCGCTTGAGGGAGTTATACTGCCCACCCAACTTGGCAGACGTTTTTTTCTGTTGGAAATTCTTACAAACTAATTAAATCTTATAAAACTACGTGGAACCACAAAAAGATTATTCGGGGATGTTGCTCGCTTCGCTCGCAAGGTATACCTGTATATAGGTAGGAAAAAACCCGTATTTATTCTTTTGAAATAGGCCTGCAGGTAACATTGTGAAATACCTGACGAACCCCTTGACGTCTTCGTAGAGCCTTCTCGCGAACACGGCAAAATTAATTTCTGATGTTAAACGCTTCTTCTCGCTTCTGCTCGCGATTTGACCGACTTAACGTCACTTTTTTCGATATCCGATTTCGGATTCAGATTCGGCGGACCCGAAAAACGTACCTTTATGGGGTATATTTTAATCGGAAAAAACCAAGTTTTTCGGCGGACTTTTCGAGAAAACGGGTCCGTACTCTCGCATTTTTTTTACGCATTTCCCGATACTTTTTTCGCGATCCGATCGCGCCGTCGTCTTCCTCGTTCAAAAACCTACGAAACCCGTATTTTTCCGGAATTGTCAACGGCCGTTTAGAGGGGTAGGGGAAGCGGGGAAGTCCAAAAAGCGCACATTAATTCTTACTTCGACCCCCCTCCCGCCCTACGGCCCATGGTTCGGGTGGGATTAGACAATTTTAAATTCGCTCGCTCCCACTTTTGGAAAATCCCAAGAATATCCCCCCACTCGTAGATCCGGCCCACTCAGCCGTTTGGCCGTGCATAGACACGACAGACAAACAAACAGACAGACAAACGGAGTTTCATTCTTATAAATAACTAGCCGCTCCGGCTCGCTACGCTCGCCTCCACGTCCAGCCGGGGGGCAAGCCCCCCGGACCCCCCATTAAGTTGCTCGCTTCGCTCGCAACGTGTGGCGTGTAGGGAATATTGCTCGCTTCGCTCGCAAAGTCTGGCATGTAGAAAATGTTGCTCGCTTCGCTCGCAAAGTATGGCATTTAGGGAATTTTACTCGCTTTGCTCGCAAACGGTAGATCCCTAAGGGTAGGTTTAACTTCTGTAGGGGATGCTGCTCGCTACGCTCGCTTGAGGAAGTTATACTGCCCACCCAACTTGGCAGACGTTTTTTTTCTGTTGGGGAATTCTTACTTACAAATTAAATCTTATAAAACTACGTGGAACCACGAAAAGTTTATTAGGGGATGTTGCTCGCTTCGCTCGCAAGTCCATATTTATTCTGTAGGGGATGCTGCTCGCTTCGCTCGCTTGAAGAAGTTATACTGCCCACCCAACTTGGCAGACGTTTTTTTCTGTTGGAAATTCTTACAAACAAATTAATTCTTATAAAACTACGTGGAACCACGAAAAGTTTATTAGGGAATGTTGTACTGCCCACCCAACTTGGCAGACGTTTTTTTTCAGTTGGGAATTCTTACAAACAAATTAAATATTAGAAACTACGTGGAACCACGAAAAGTTTATTCGGGGATGTTGCTCGCTTCGCTCGCAAGGTATACCTGTATATAGGTAGGACAAAGTCCGTATTTATTATTTGAAATGGCTCTCGCTTCGCTCGCAAGGTATTGCGTAGAAGTGCAAATGGGAACCCCCCTGTGAGGGTCCCTTCAGGTAAGCAACGTTGTGTAACGGCGGCCCGTGGTCGATTAATTTCTGATGTTAAACGCTTCCCTCGCAATTCCCCTCCCAATTTGACCTACTTTCCGTCACTTTTTTCGATATCCGACTTCGGATTCAGATTCGGCGGGATCAAAGCTGTATTTCGCCCGCGAAAACCGTTCCGAAAAACGTACCTTTATGGGGTATATTTTAATCGGAAAAAACCAAGATTTTCGGCGGACTTTTGGGGAAAACGGGTCCGTACTCTCGCATTTTTTTTAACGCATTTCCCGATACTTTTTTCTCGCGCCGTCGTCTTCCTCGTAGGAAAACCTACGAAACCCGTATTTTTCCGGAATTGTCAACGGCCGTTTAGAGGGGTAGGGGAAGCGGGGAAGTGGAAAAAGCGCACATTAATTATTACTTCGACCCCCCTCCCGCCCTACGGCCCATGGTTCGGGTGGGATTAGAAAATTTTAAATTCGCTTATACACCCTATCGGAAAATCCCAAAAAGATCCCCCCACTCGTAGATCCGGCCCACTCAGCCGTTTGGCCGTGCATAGACACGACAGACAGAGCGACAGACAGACGGAGTTTCATTCTTATAAATAATAGAGATAGAGATAGAGATAGAGATTTTGCCCCACACCGATCATAGAGCATTGAAGGCAAAGAGTAGGTGCAACGCTCAAGTCCACGATCGACTAGATAATACGAGTAGATGGACATGTATTATGTAGTTTTGTTGAACTCCACTTTCAAAATCGAATTATTAGTCACTTATGTACCCGAGTTTTATCTTGAATCGAATGTTGACGAATTTTTGTCGCTATTCTTTTCCAGTTTCCTTTCATTGACCCGATCGTATTTGCACTCCCAAACATGTTAAATGGAATTTCGGGAGTCGGGAGATGAAAGCCTAGTAAACCTTATTTCTTACCTTAAACCTTATTTGGATACTTGCTTGTAAGACCTAAATGCGAAGCGGTTCCACGCAGCACCAAAAATGTAACTTTGGTAACGGGGCTCACGGACTGTTAGGGGTCAACGGCTCTCGTCACTGGAAAGTGTTTTTCAATAATGATTTAGTTTATTCTATAGGTAGATAATTCTGCCTACCTACCTAATGATACGATTCCATCTGTTGTAATTACCTATCAAAACGGAAATGACGTATTGTGGAGTTGAACTTATTTTAGCACCAGACTCTTTTATTTTTCCTGACTAATTTGCGACTTTCTAAATCGATCTATGGTTAACAAGGAAATTACAGTTTACATTAAACATGAATTCGCTATGTGACATAATTTCACTATTAAGCTGATTTAATCAAGACTATAAATTTTTTTGGTTTTTCCTCTCACAACTGCTAAAATAAATTAACTGAAAATCCGACTCGAATGTTCGATTGGTACATTCTGTTGTTAGGTACTCCTGAACATCAGACGGAATTTTTGAAATCTTCCCTGGTTTTCATCCAACTGTAGTGAACCACTGATTCGCATTCTAAAAGCTTCACCCAGGCTAATTTCTAACTGCTCTACTTGACAATGATTTTTGTCTCACAAATCTTGATTCCATGTCAGTTTTAATTTAACTGATCGAGGTGATCAGTAAAATAATGGTTGACACCGCGAATAGTGGATACCTTTGGTACATACACCCACATTTGTTAGGGAAATATTTCTTTATCAAATTAATGTTTAGGAAGTCAGCGTTACATACATTACCCTATTGATTGTTGAATAATTTACGTTTACAGGATTCTATTTTCAAACTTCTAAATGTGAATTCGTCGTTAGGAAAGTTCAGTGCTTGGGATATGACGTGTGCAATGGGGAAAATTCACCCACTTACAATGAAAATTTATGATCTGATATCATTACCATAAATTGCTGTTAATTTAACCTTCAGTTTTCAGTCATTACTTCTCCTTTGTGTGGAACGTTGGAATCAAAAACAAATTCGACAAACAATTGATAACTCCAACTCTTGGTAGCAATTTATACCACCAACCCTATGAATATCGATATCACAGCTGTGAGCTGGATATATCAATATCTAGTTAAATCGATTCGGCTCTTTAAAACCAATTAGGTACCACGGATTGCCATTCATGAGAAGAAATTGTTCAAGAATAGAATTTAAATCCAAAAATTCATCAATGTGGAAGATACTCGTATTTTCGGAAGCTTTTAATTTTATGAACATTTGTTGCTTAACCAATCAGCTCCAGCGTGCTGATTATCTTCTAAGCTATCCTTGCCTCTCTGATACTACTCAGATAGCTATTGCAGAAATGTATAATGGAATGTGTGTCACTGTCAACGTAGACTGTAGACTAGACTGTTGAATTATGAGAAAATTCAGGATGTCTAATTTCTTTTATTAATCACGACAAAACCGTTAACTTGGCTACTCTATCAGATGATTTGGTATTGGTGAGCCAACAGCAAGCCTCGGAAATTGAAAAGAAAAAAAGGTTTCCTGATTTTGTAATATGGCAAAAGGTTCGTTCGGCCTTTTGGGCTGTTAGGACGGAGATGGGAAGCGTTCTGAACGGTTGGTTCGCTGTTCGAATAGCCAATTCCGAAACTTTCTGAACCTGTCCTACCGGCTCTGTATTTTCGTCAGAACGGATGGTTCTGCACATATGCACACTGTGCGATTACTCGTTATCACCTTGATTCAAGTACTAAGCTTTTTTTCGTTAAATTCAGTGTGGTGAAAACCACCCCCTCTTTTCAACAGCCCTTTTCAGGGCTACCAAAAAGAGGTAGACACAACACAAAAATATTTATAAGACGTCGAGTTACAACTCCGTCAAACAAAATATTTCACCAGAGAGAAAATACGAATTTCTCTCTCAAAAGTGAAATATTAACTAATAAAATACAAGGGGACCTCCCTAGACACTTACTGGGCGAGAGAGATGCGACAAGTATCTCGAACCAAGTCGCCTTGAACGAGAAAACTCAAACAGAAAATCAAACGTCCTCTAAAACTAGCAAGGACAATTCAAACAAGCCTACTCGCCAATCAGAAACACTGATTACACGAGAGACAATAGGCGAACCAACCAAGAGGCGGCAAGCAACCACCTCTGGTCCAGCAGCCACCCCGGGGACCCCGTCTGAACAACTGACGCAGAGAAAGCACCCGAGGTCCCCGTCTAAACTCAAGGCCGTCGGCTCCGCGACGGACGCTCGTAAGCCACCCCCGGGGACCCCGTCGCAGCGACGGACGTGGGGAAACCACCCTGGAGGACCAGCTCAGCTATCATACTCGCAGATACTGAGAAAACAATGTGCGAGCCAATGAGATTACACAGTCGAATTAACGAAATTAAGCGGACCAATCAGGAGGCGGCAGGAGGCGGCCACCTCCCTATAATTACCCCGCTCGGAGCCCTCCGAATTCATTCTACTCTCCGCTCTCGACGACTACACCTCGAAGTACGAAGATTTCTACACGCTCTACGCTGACGAACCTTCTGCTCCCGAGTTCATCTCAAGAACGGCTTCCTACTGCTTTCTACAAGGCCTACCTTCTCTCCACACAGATCTCGCATTGGCATCTACGAGTCCAGTGATTATTCATCCTGCTCATTGCCCAACGTAGTTCATCTGTCAGGACGCCACCCGGTACATCTATTGATATTCTCATTAGATCGTACGCCCGCTGGGACGTTCCTAGTCGTGTCGCCCGGTTTCGTAGCACTAGGCTCGTCACCGACCGCTGTGGGCACGCCGGTAAATTACTCAGCTCATACGCTCTAATTTACCGTCCAAGGAAGTCTTTTTCAAGACTACAAGGTAGGACCCTGACATACGAGCAAAGGAAAGAAGCTCTGTCAAGCGAGTCCACCTTCTAAACCCTCTATTTCTATACATAGAGGCATCGGAAACGAGCTAATAACTCGGATATTTCGATGGAACGTCGGCCGTCCTATTTCCTCATGCAAGGGGAGGTAGAACACGGCGCGGCCGGGCCTCTTAGCCCACGCAGCGCTACCTACCCGCTGCCCGGCCAGTCCGCTGTTCCTAGCGACGGCTCAAGGCTCGATCCTCGCGACGAGATCGCCTTCTCACCTAACGTATTCACGAAGGAAACGTTAGATCAAGCCTCACCTATACAAAAGTTCGAGGATACCTTTCAGACCCGCTCTGAAGTCAATCATTATGATTCGACAAAGATTTCCGAATATCCACGATATTCGACACAAGGCTACCCGGCCGATCCGAGTGTCAAATACACTCCAAATGTACAAAAAACAAAGGATACTTTTCAGTACCTCAACCAAGCTCAACATATTCCTCCTACAGATATAAATCTTAGGCCGGAATATTACAAAACGGCTCAGTACCAAACTGATCGAACCCAGCACCCACTATGCGAGCCCAGTGCTCCACGCGGCTGCGACACGAACTATCTCTCAGTTCATCCCGCCAAGCAAGCTGACCTTGACGGTTTCGCTCACATTCCTTACAGGAATAACCCAGGGACTAACCCGCATAATCAGAATATAAATGTCCCACTTGGTCTACCTACACCAAGTAAAACATTTAAATCCACTACATTCAGATTGTTCAAATCTGTTTAGTTATGCACTTCTGTAGTTTTTATTAATACGATAATATGGGTTTCCACAATTTCATCGCGAGTGATTTAGTTCGTTGGTTTTACTAAGAAATTGATCAAGACTTGGCGCCAAATTTCGTGTCGTTTTCAAATCGAAAATTTTAGTGGTTTTCAAAATAGTTTTACCCTTTCAAATCCTTTACTGGAAACAGAGTGTACGTGATTTTATGCGGGTGGTTTCCTATTCAAGTTTTGTTTCCAGAATTGAATAATTCTGATTCAGTCTCAGAACAGGAGCGTTCAACAACATCTGTTTCTGGCCAGTATATATTACTATGTTTATCGTGATATGTTTATGTCTGAATACTCGTGCGTGGGCTGCACAGTGAATGTTCATGAATATGATCTTGATTTTATATTGGGCTCCAAGTCTCGATAATGAGAACTATTTTTTTGAAAGAGTTCTGCTATTATGCTCATCAATCAATGAACATGAATGTTGTTGGGTTTTATTATGTTGGATTGAAACATCAGTAACCTTTCCATTGTTGTCTGTATAAACAGCTGACAGTACCATTACTGCCTTTCCGTGGTCTTACTTTTTTGGAAACAAACATTGTTTTCGAAATGAAATGTTTCGAAAGGATTTTTCTGCTACCTTATGATATTACTGTACTGAGGAACCTTTATGTTTAAGGCCAGGTGTAGCGAGTTCTCGCTTCAAACTGTTTCGTGATGAGTTTTATGTGGGCATGGCCAGGTAGGACTTCAATTATGTGCTAAAAGTTTTCCCTTCCAGCGTTGGTTCACAGCTAGTTGTACGTTGTTTCATTTCGTCATCATCCATAGTAAGTTTCTACAATAAATTATTCAGTAGTTGAAGCTCAGTTGGGCACTAGCTGGGGGAGCTAGTGCCCAACTGAGCTTCAACAACTGAATAATTTATGGATCTATGGATTTATGGATCTATGGATGACGGCGAAATGAAACAACGTACAACAAAATTCTGAAGCACAGGATGGAACATGGAAACTTGATTGATCCCTCTTACCAATGGTGACTGGATAGATAATAAGGGCTACTGGGCAAGTTGAACCACTGTGGGTTTGTTTTTTTTGCACATTTTACATTTGTTTCTCTACTAATATCCTTTTTTCCAGATTCATCGTATTTTAACCTGTATGGCTATGGCCAGTGTGCCAATGAATATTGTGGCTTGCGAGCCCGTAAAGGACCAACACAAATTAAATACGAAATCCATTGTTGATGGCATTAATTTTTATAAGACGAGCCCTGGATGCAAATGCATTTTGTATGGTGTGTCACTTACCATTGCACTTCAGATGGGATTCCGGCTAAAGATACGTATGTATGGGGATCCCTATACGCCTATACAATGATTCTTGTGCTGATGCTTTCCTTGATAAGGTGTGTCACACTGTGGGGTGCGCTTATTGAGGGAAGGTTATCGTCTTGGATGATTATTGACTTTAACCGAGAGTGATGTGTCTCTCTGCAGTAATAATGGTCGGATAGTCATTAAGTTAAGTAACTATTGGCATGAGCCAGGAGTGATGCGTCGCTCAGCTTCAATGATTGTGCAATGAGTTACTATCAACCGGTGAAGGTTCGCTTGAGGTGAATCCTCCGATGTTAAGATGTGGGTGTACCAGAACTGGGCTTCTCGCGAGTGGCTCTAGTAAGCTGGCAGTGTTTCTGCTTTGGTTATGGACATCCACTTGAACTTGGTGTGTTGCGATACACTGTGGTCGTATTTCGCATCTGCAGCCTGTATTTTGTCACCTCTCGTGGTTCATTTCGCATCTGTCATTTGAAATATGTACTAAAAATCAAATAGACATATCCATGCCACGATTTTTTTCCGTGTTAGCGGCAAATTTTTTTTTTTAGCAGATTATTGCTCAAGAAAAGTTTATTAACTACAAAATAGAGCATCACAAAATTTATTAACAAAATTATGCTGAAAATGTAGTTAAATTTCATTAAAATGCGTTAAAAAGTTCCAGTCATGCAGCATGATCGTATTAGCAAATTTTCGTAAATTATCGTACTTTCTTTTATGTTACATCAATTTCGAAAATTAAGGACTTTGGCGGAAAAAAAATTGTTAACTACCAGTTTTATGGCAAAAAACTCGTTATAAATAATAAAATATTCTGCGTTTCAAAAAGAAATTTTGGATTTTCAACTTTTTAGCGAATTTGCGTAGAAAATTAAGCTATTGCAATGGCTCATAAAATTTTAAAGTAAAAATTTTTGAAAACTTTCTTTATTGAAATCCGTTTTGAGGCATTCTGAAACGAATCCTTGAGTTTAACGCTTTTTCATATATATATATATATCTGTGTGTGTGTGTGTGTGTGTGTGTGTGTGTGTGTGTGTGTGTGTGTGTGTGTGTGTGTGTGTGTCATTCCAGACGATAACACTCCTCAGGATTGAGATAAACATTCCGTTCTTACGCTAAAACATCAAGCTTTCCAATCGAAAGGATGAGCTTGTTGGCCAGCACTTGTTGAGCACATTAAATTGGTCAAATTTCGAAAAATGTACTAAAAAATCACTAAAAACCGCTAAAAATTGTTAGTTATATTATTTTTTAGAGAATGTTGCTCAAATAAAGTTTATTAACTATAAAATAGAACATGTAAAAATATATGTACAGAATTATGCTGAAAAATGTACTTTTTTCTTCGTCAATTACAAAGGTTCATTATTGAAAATAATAAATCAGTGGCAAGCTAAAATTTCGATTTTGAGTGACAAAGAAAGGTCAATTCCCTGCACGAATACAATGATTTTAGCAAATTTTCGTTGGAAATTATCCTATTGCAATGGCTCCAAAATTTGTAATATCAAAATTTTCTTCATTGAAATCCATTTTGAGACATTCTGAAACGAATCCTAAAGTTCAACATTTTCTCATATATGTATTTATATATATATTTATTTATATGCGCCAAAAAATCGAGCTTTCCAAACGAAAGGACAAGTTCGCTAGCCAGCATTTTTTTAGCTCATTAAATTGGTCAAACTTCAATAAAAGTGCGGAAAAAATCACTATAAATAGCAAAAAACGGCTAAAAGTAGTTGAATTTATATTTTTAGCCGAACATTGCTTAAATAAAGTTCATTAATTTTAAAATAGAACATTAAAAAATGTATGTGCCAAATTATGCAAAAAAAAACCTTAAATACAAACTTAGAATACTTAAATTTCATTAGAATGTGCTGAAAAATCGATAAAAACTGCAAAAAAGTTAAACATTCAAAATTTCTATTTGAATAGCGGAATACTATTTAGAACGAGATTTTTTGCCATAAAATTGGTAGCTTTAAATTTTCTTTTCCGTCAAAGTCCTTAATTTTCAAAACAATGTAACATAAAATAGTACGAGAAATTACGAAAATTCGCTCATACGATCATGCTGCATGACTGGAACTTTTTTCCTTAATTTCTGTAGGAATGATCATTCCTTATTGCACTGGAATAGAATACTGACACTTCCTGTTATTTAATAAATTGCAGAGAAGGTAAACAACAATTGTGACTCGGAGGATATTGTTCCTCGTCCTTGGACAGTGCTTTCCCGTTTCGGGCGTGCCTTGCAAGGATTTTCGGGTTTAGAGATCAAGAAAGGGTCGCTTCGCCTTCCGCGGCGGTTGAGAGCCTTATTTTCACTGGAGAAGTAGCCTTGAGGCTCCAAGAAGGAAAAGAAAGAACTGTCGAGGGGGCGACAGTGCGAACAATGGGACGGCCCAACAAGAGACTTGTCTGAATTCTGCCGACGAAACAATGGGTGAGGAACGCGTTTAAAGCACATTTAAAGACTCTGAACACAAATTAATTTTCCAATCAAAACCAAATCCGTTAATCGTGGAATTACCTACGTAATTTACCTACCTACCTATGTAATTTACGTTGTTGCATGCGGAGAATGAAGTATTGGTTTGAAAACAATGAAACTGAACTACCCACAGCCTGATTCGCACATAACCTGAAAGATTCATCAAAATCAGATGAAAACAAGTGAAATGAGTAAAGCTTGACACGTTTATTTCAAATTCGCTATCCTCTAAATTTGATTCAGTTCGTACGACTAGAGAGATACGTATGAGAAAATTATGCTTGATGTAATTTATGTTTGCACATGTGCGGAATGAAGTATTATTTGGGGAACAATGAAACTGACAGGGGACCATTTAGGCCCTAACCCGAAAATTTCCTCAAAATCGGCTAAAAATTGTTGACAAGGATTTGCGGACACAGACAGACAGGCACAGATACAGAACGGAAGTTCTGGTCAGTTCGACTGGTCAAAAACGTAAAATGCGAGTAGAAATTGTGATATTGGTGACAATAAATATTCATCACCTGAAGATGATGCTTCCGCTACCTATAGGGTATACTCGGAAGCAAAAATCAGGCGTCTTAGAGCCATCGGTGAAGTTTGATCGGTGAAGTGATCGGAGTTTGCCCAGCATACCGTTGGATTGACCCAGTTTAGCGGCAACTGAGGATGTACTGCATATTCTCGCCTTATTAATCTAATTATTAACCTAACCTAATTTTCTCAGCGATTTCACTCTTGGCGATTTTTTTGAGGAGAATTCAGCTAATTGAAATGGTCCACAAGAAAATGATTAAAATTATAGAAAATTAAATTTTCGTTGTTCTTCATGGTTTCGAATGCACCTATGTGATAATACCAAAGAGCGAAATTCGGTGGTTTGACCTGTCAAGGCAATCAGCGCCGAGTTTATAGAATAGATCCTACTTACGTATAAAGTGGTAGGTACTAAAGATCTTGAGTGACTAAACCAATAGCAATTTCTTCTATAAGAATGCTGAATTATGCCAAGCTGTAGTTAAGAATGACATAACAATACCTCCTACGATATAAATCAAATAAATTAAAAGTTCCAGTTATGCAACAAAATCATATGCGCGAATTTTCGAAATATATTTATGTTTAATTGTTTTAAAAATTGCGCAATCAGGTGCATTAATTGTACGACAAAAAACTTAGTCTAAATAATAACTTGCTATTTAATAAGAGATTTTGAATTTTTAGCTGTTTGCGGATTTATCGATTGTTTAAGTAAATTTTTCTGCATGATTTTGTGTACACATGTTTGAATGTTCTAGTTTACAGTTCATAAACTTGATTTGAGTAATATTCTGCTAATAAATACAAATTCAACATTGTTTGGAATTTTTTGTTTTGTTGCCATTTTAGCGCTTTTAGCACCTTTTTTAAAGGAAATTTTACTAATTTATTGTGCTCAACAAGTGCTGCTCAACGAACCAATCATTTCTTTTGAAATGCTTGATTTTTTAATGCAAAAATGGAATTTTTATCCCAATCATAAGGAGAGTTACAGTCTGAAATGACACACACATATAAATAAATAATTAAATGAATATATATATAAAAAAGCGTTTATCTCAAGGATTCGTATCAGAATGCCTTAAAACGGATTTCAAAGAAGAAAATTTAGATTTTTAAATTAAATTTCTACGAAAATTCGCTAAAACCGAAACTTCTTGAATAGTAGATTATCATTTCGAATACGTTTCTTGTCATAAAATTAATAGTTAGCAATTTCCTTGCACTGAAAAAGCAAAAATTTCAAAACAATTACATTGTACAATACGATAATTTACGAAAATTCGCTCATACGATCATGCTGCATGATTGGAACTTTTTTATTTATTTTAGGCATCTTGAAACGTAAACCAACAAATTTTGAGGGGACATTGGTTTTTTCTTGACCGAAAACGAAGGTTTATTATTGGAAACAAATCAACCAAAGGAACCAAGAGGGTGTTGATGTCATTATTTCTTCCATCATCTAGACGAGTTGGCTGTTGGTTCATTAGCATTTTTACTGTCGGGTATTTTCCTACGCGTGAGGGCATCACGTTGAATTGCTAGGTAGGTTAGGTGGGTACCTATACATTTTTGTAGACTTCATCTTCAAGTGAGGGGTTCGCGTATGAAAGGAATTTCATCTGGAGGTCATCTATTCAGATGTAGAAGGACGGCGGTAGGTACTTAAATACTTCTCCTTGAATATAGACCCGGACAAGAATCATCTTCACCATCATGAGAGCCGCCCGGTAAACAATGCACCGTTTCCGCGGTTGTTTTGTTATTGCTCTTACTCATTTTTGACGTGCACCTCCCTTTCTCAGGCTACAAGGTAACAGTAACCTCGACTACACAGTTTGATAGCTTTCTAATGGACAATGGTGAAGTGACCAGTTATATGAACCACCCTTAAAAACAATCTTTTAGCGAATTTTCGAAGAAATGAATGCCAAAATAAAATGAAATAAAAGTAATGAATATGAACAATTTTACCTATGTATTTTTCTCCAAACGAATTAGAAGAAATGTATATGAACCACCATAGGTATGTGCAAAATTATTTCCAATACATCCCGTATCTGTCACAATTACTCTGACACACTAAACCAAAGAAATCACAACCCGCGCATGATTTTTCCAAGTTCTCGCGCTTGGAAGTCTGTGGTGTTTTCCTTCAAGTTTTAGCCCTATGGGAGAGTGAATGGATTAACTTAAAGTGTTCCGGTTGGTTTCAATCGATTCTTTGGAATAATAGCTACCATGACCACCAAAAAATCATGACTGTTACCTTGAAAGTTTTCTAGATCTCGATTTTTTAATATTTCAGCCCTTAAATGACTTTCGGGTTGATAAAAATTGATGTCAAGCTTCTAGGATCAACTAGACCCATTAATTTGATTTATAACCCGAATTTCATAAAATTTGGTCCAGTAGTTTCGCAGACTCTGGATGCGTAAGGTGGATGGATTCTCTTTTATTCGATTTTTGGGTTCCACGCATCGTGAAACGTAAAACAAAAAATTTTGTGGGTGGTTAAAGGAATTTTTTTCTTTGTCAATTACAAAAGTTCATTATAGAAAATAATAAACCAAAATAATGCCTACGTCTTTGTACAATCTGATGTACAAAGATGTACATCTTTCACTGTGATTTCACTCCTTGATTTTGTATAACTCGTTGCATTTAAACCAAAAAACCCCCTTTTGGGGACCGTTTTTTAATTTAATTTAATTTTTTTATTCAATATTAAATTTTTTAAATTGCAACTAACCAGAAAGTTTGAGAGTGAATAAGGAGTATGGCCTGATGTGTGTATAAGGTTAACACCAAATCTAAGCCCTGAAGATAAATTAATTTTCTCGAAACCTAGATAAAGACAATTTAATTCAGACCAACCTTCTGGAATATCCAAAATAGAATTATTATATGATTATAATGTAGCCACAAACCAGCGATATTGATAGTTTTTGGTCAATGTTTTTTTGCTCAACTATCCCTCTAGCTCTGGAATGTCAATACTATGTTTGACCAACCATATATAGTATTGTTGACAATAAGCACCCAGTCACAGTACGTCGCTGTGATGTAATTAGTGTTTTACATGCACTTGTTCTCTGTGTTTTAAAGATTTATTTCCAAGGAAAATGGAGGAAGAGGAAAATCCTGTCCAATGCAGTGATCCTCCAACTGTTATCTCTTCATCAGATATCTACCTCTAGTCTAGATGGTATGATGTTATTTTCATTAATTACGAGTATATTCTCATGAGGACAGTTCCTTCCAGCTTCTCGAGAAAAATTTGAATTTCGTGTTTAAACTATTCTGGTTTTATTCGAAATTTTGAAAATATCCAGCTAAAAATAGTTTTTAGAGGAGTAGCAGCCACTAAAAGCCGACTTTCTGAAATTGGAAACATGAAAAAGACTAAAGAATCATACATTTAAAACCAGCCATTGGAAAAAAGTAAAACCTACGGTTTGTTTTGTATGTGCAGAATTATGACCACGTTACATCGCCAATTCCATTGAAAGATTACTCCATTAAGGTATTTACGTTTTACATTAAATTTGGACCCATTTCTACTAGAATTGTTCTTTTAACGAGCTAGTTTGTGATTTTTGCGGTTGTATACGTCGAACCGACGTAGTGATGGTAATGATGGCATAGAAACGGGGTGTTATTAGCACTCCAAGGTTAAATGAGCCTGAAGAGAGAGTGAATTTCACTTGGTTTCCTAGACCAGCATTCCCCGAGGAAGTTCAGGCAACCATATTAGTAGATGGTGAGCCTGATGGGACTGTAATAAAAGTTGAAAATTCTTCAAATAGCTCGACTTACGACCGGGTTGACGTCGCTGTAGGGAAACAGAGTCAAACACATGACGAGGACCATTAAAGGAAGACGCCAGTTCGGAATCCAGTCTGTTACTGATCTGACCTGGGAAATCTTAAATGACCTGAGGGACCCAGAGTGGGTTGCACCTGCGGTCGTGTACCTCCTCTTTCATTTACTCAACTTGGGCTTGTGCCATCCAAGGAATTCGCAAAAATCCGACCACGTATTAGTGATGGGCGAGACTGTGATTTTTCAGTAACAGGTTCTCCTGATACTGATACTTTGAAATAATAGGTTCTAGTAATAGGTGATTTCAATACCAGGGTCATTTCTGATTTGTAGCCAACTGCTCAGAGTCCCGTTACGTACCCTGTGAATTTCTCTACCAAACCTGTGATTGAATAGGCAGAATAGATTAGTTCATTTTATATACCTATATATATATATATATATATATATATATATATATATATATATATATATATATATATATATATATATACATATATATATACATATACAACCTTGGAAAAAAAAAAATTTTTTTTCAACTTTTCTATATTTTTTAGCGGGACAAAAAAAAAATTGTTTGCTTTTTCATGGTAACTTATATGCAATGGAATGAAGAAAAAATGTAATAAAAATACAGGGTGATTCCCTCGCAGATGCAAAAAAAAAAAAAAAAAAATTGGGTAAAACTACATCAAAAATGGAGTAAAATGCCGCCAACCGCATATTTTTATCTCAATCCGAGATATGATTTTTTAAAGGTTTTTTCAGGAAAACCGTTTTTTTTTCATTTTAAACTCAAATTTCTCCACTTTACTTCATTCAATTTTAACTTTCAACCTCATTTTCGGTATCAGCATTAAATTTCCTATAAGAATAGTGTACTTGGGTTCTTAAAAAGTACCATCCGAAGACCCTCACATCAGCTCAAACATTGACGATTTTGAAAAAAGAATATTTCTGAAAATCTTTAAAACTTTACTACTCTTTTAAAAAGAATCCTGGAAATTGGCAAATCTCATGAAAACTGCTTCGTCTAATATGATTTCCAACGGTATTATCAATTTTACTTTTATTTTGTTATTTAGGGGAGAAAATAATGTTTTAATGTCAAAATATGTGGGTTTTTCAATGAAATTGTTGGTTTTCTCGAAAGATGACCCTCCATGAACCAACGAGTATGGGGTCGGTTTCTATGTATTTTTTCTCGCTGGACCAAATGGAAACTCTTGCAGATCTCACAACTACGTTATAATCGAGTTTTACACTTTAATTAACTAGTTTCACCCCACAACACACATACATTTAATCGTAACGAACAAACTAAACATTTGCGATTTTAAGTGTAAAACTCAGTTATAACGGAGTTGAAGAGATCTACAAATGTTACCATTCGATACAGCGTGAAAAAATACATAGAAACCGACCCCATACTCGTAGGTTCATGGAGGGTCATCTTTCGAGAAAACCAACAATTTCATTGAAAAACCCACATATTTTGACATTAAAACATTATTTTCTCCCCTAAATAACAAAATAAAAGTAAAATTGATAATACCGTTGGAAATCATATTAGACGAAGCAGTTTTCATGAGATTTGCCAATTTCCAGGATTCTTTTTAAAAGAGTAGTAAAGTTTTAAAGATTTTCAGAAATATTCTTTTTTCAAAATCGTCAATGTTTGAGCTGATGTGAGGGCCTTTGGATGGTACTTTTTAAGAACCCAAGTACACTATTCGTATAGTAAATTTAATGCTAATTCCGAAAATGTGGTCAAAAGTTAAAATTGAATGAAGTAAAGTGGAGAAATTTGAGTTTAAAAGGAAAAAACACGGTTTTCCTGAAAAAACCTTTAAAAAATCATATCTCGAGAACGGATTGAGATAAAAATATGCAGTTGGCGGCATTTTACTCCATTTTTGATTTAGTTTCACCCAAATTTTTTTTTGCATCTGCGAGGGAATCACCCTGTATAATGTATGTATATGCATATGTCTTGACTGTTGAGGTTGAATATCGATGGTCGGGTGATTATAGTTTATATCTTTTTAAATGCGATATAGAGGTCTTAAAACTATAAAATTGTCCACAAATGTCACATTTGGCACTTTTTTATTTTTTTCTGTTATTGTAAAAACACCATATGTTACCTACTAGTTTTTTCCTTTTTCATGGTAACTTATATGATGGAATGAAGAAAAAATATAATACAATTTGGATTTGGATCCAAGGAAAAATAGAATTTCACGTTGGCTCACACCTGCGATGAAATTTAATACCATCATGCCTCAAAATATCAGCAGTTAATTCCTACACCAACAGAGCCTATCGACTATTAGATTTGGATGATAACGAAATCTGTCTAACATACATAAGATTGTGTTCTACAGAAAATGTATAATGTATGTGCCTAGGAAAGTGCTCGGTCGGGGGATAGCCAAAGCAGCTTCCCAACCTGTGGAATTTCGGTAGCAGGCAGATGGATCTTCTTCACGTGCCGCCGGATAGTGAGTTGGAAGAATAGTAAGTTATGGTGACTCGTCGAGGAACAGGTATCAAGGGCTGACACAAGAATGTGCAGCTTGCAGACGGTAAAATACGAGCATGAAGTCTGGGCCCAAGACTTCATGGTGTTTTTATAGTTTGGTTCCCATAGGCAAAGACTCATTGCGATCTAAATAATATAGAATGCGTAGCTGTGTAAATTTCTGGAGTGGAGAAAATTAGTAGGTAAGTACAACTTGTTTCCATGCTACAATACACATTGAGAAACCCAACTGCCAAAACAAAAAAAATACAGATTTACCGATAGAGGCAACGGAAATTAAAAACGTAGGTACCTTTCTTAGTAGAGGCTCCCTACCAAATTCAACACCCCAGGGTGAAAAGGAGAGAACTTAGCTTACTAAGTTGATCAGGATGGAGTCCATAATTTCATTTGACGTTTGTTGTCGCTGAGGCGCTCCCAATCAAATATAAATTTCCTACGTGTTCATGCAGGTGATTAGGAAAGAACCCCTCAATTTATTCGTCTATTAATGTCCCATAGAGGCTACTTGCCAAATTCCAAATTCTTAGGATAAATAGGAGTGAATTTAGCATTCTCAACATGTCAGAATGGAACCACTGCAAAGCGTAGGTACCTACCTGAAAAGAATCAATGTACTCGACTCAGACAATTGCCACCACTGTACGGATGAGGAAACGGTGGAGCACATTATATTAGCTTGCCCGGTATATTCTCTAGTTCCGGAATCTCCAAGATTACAATCTCGAGTTCCTGTATATCTCCGTTCAACGTCTTAACTTATATCTCCGTTCAACGTCTTAATCTAAAAGACTATTTTTGAATTCCTTTTTAGGAATTAACACGAACATATTGAACTGTATTTTTGGTAATAGCAGAATGTATTGATTTGTCAATCCCAATAAATAAATACCTAATAGTTTCTTGCCGGAGAGTCCAGCATATCAAATTTAAACTTCCTAGAGCGATGAGGAAGAATAACTCCAGTTGTGTACTGTCATTTTTAATTAGCTACGTTTCTAGACAATTGCTTATCTCGAACTCTTAAAAAATCAGCTACGCAAATTTTTACCTGACCCTCCCAAAAATAGATCTCTGTTGAACAACTTGGTCTGTGTGAAGCTTTTCTTAACTGCTAATATAGGTACTGGAGCAAAGTCTATGAAATTTTGATATAAAATCTTCCCCAAGAGAATTTAATAGTGTTATGTTGAAAAAACCATGGGAAGTTCACTAAATTTATTTCAACGTTGGAGCAGTTGAGAGTGTGGAAGTCAAGCTTCTGGCAAACCTGCGGTTTTCAGGTAGGTTCGTTGCATTAGTGCATTTTGCCAGATGATGAGCAAACCGGTCGCCTCCCTTGGATGCGTTACTAGGACAACGGAGACCAAGCATACATTCTCATTATCGCGTGTTGGTGTCATCCATTGAACTACATCCCTGGAACGCTAGCCAGACGGGTCTAACTGCCACTGCGTTCCCACCACTCAGCTCCTCCTGTGTCTGAAGGCCCTGGCACTTTCATCCCTTGTTTCATCCCTTACTTCTGTTTCGTTTTATTACATGTTTGTTTGTAATTTATTGTTGAATCATTTACCTCATACTTCATTTCATACATTCTTGAATAGGTTTTCAGTAACCAACGTTTTAGGTAGGTACCTACGTTTCTTCTTAATAAGCTATGAACCTCCTAACTTCAAGATTTATTTTAATATTTTCAGATTAATTATTTTAGAAGGCAATCAATCAGTTGTTGTTGACAAATCTTAACAGAAAATTGCTTTCTGCTTCAAAACTTCACATGAGCATCTTAATTTAAATCTTTAAAAAAAAAAAAAAAAAAAAATGCAGATAATTATTCCTCTCATCATCCGGTTAGGTTACATAGAGTGTCCCAGATAAGGTGGTAAGTACTTCAGGGGTGGATTCAAAAGGTCATTTCTGATCAAATGTTCCTCCTTGAGATTTCCTCTTTCATTTTTTTAACGATTAGTTTTTTAGTAATTCAATTTTTAAGATTTACGTAACTAAATCCGCCATAACTCCCTTAATTTGCTATGTAAATTCAAATTTGAGGATACTGATGGAAATTAAATTAATTTTCCTATCGGATAGAAAGAAGCCTGACCTTTTTTTCTTTTAGAATAAATTAGGGTTTGATACATGAAAAAATCCTCTGAAAAGGAAATCTACCTAAATTGGTAAACCTTGAGTTTTTTCAATCGGAAATGAACTGTGAGAACCAATATTTTTTCAAGGCACAAGAACGGTAAAACTGCGCTAAGATCACACCTTTCAAACAGTGTAGTCAATTTTACTGTTATTTTGGTAATTAGAAAAAACTATGCTTTAATGTTGAAAAACAACTAAATAAATGTAACTATATACAATCAGCAAAGGAAATAAAACTATGACTAGATTGTACATGAATATATAACAGATCAGATATCACATTTCGTAGTAGAGCTCAGCAGCTCTCTGGTGCGACAACAAGCACTGGACCTTGTATGGTCTAAATAAAACATCAACCCACTGAGGGGTCCGATGCTGGTCTAAGGACCATAAGGTCAGGGCAGTTCTCCAGGAAGTGGCAGATGACAGACCACCCCCTCCCCTCTCACACACAACATCTCGAGCTTCTGTGCTAAGCAGGTGTCTGTAAGATGGGTATGGTCGGTGGAAACCCAGCTGACCACTATTCAGTCCCTCCTTGGAAGTTAGGTTACGAATGAGCTCACCGAGCACAAGTCCTAACGAAGGACACCATGCAGACCAGTGACCTCACCCTACCATTGCTCATGCAAGATGAAATTGGTTTTATGTTGCATGTAGGAGATTTGATAGAGTTATCAGTGCTCGCAAGGGCATCAGCACACTCATTGCCATCAATACCCACATGGCTTAGCACCCACATAAAAGTTATGGTTGAGCCCGATGTTGTGGCTTGGTATAGCGATACACGTAGGGTTTGAATTAGAGGACCATCAGAATATGTATCCCAAATCGCCTCGATGGTACTTAGTTAATCGCTACAGATCACATGATCCCCAACTTCCAACAACTGGCAGTTTCGAACAGCCAGTGTAACTGCCCACAGTTCTGCTGTGAACAAAGTCGCAACAGGTCGTAAGCGTCTACTGACTTGGAAGTCTACTATTATATAAGCCTACGTACTTACTATTATAGTTATACATAGATACTTATAACTATAATTTCATAAATTTTCAGTTGGTAGGTACCTACTTACATGTCGTTAAATCAGGGGGTCTAGTAGAATGTAGTTGTATCAATTAATTTCATTAATTTTCCCTCTGTAGGTACTTAGGCATATAGTACCTACGTATATATAGTATATAGTACGTACTCATATTTAAGACAAAGTCAGCCTTTCGCCCGACGAACACGAAATTGCATTATGCAAATCGTTTTCGAAGATGTGTAACGCTAAGTGGCCTTTGACGTTAATTTCTTTATTAATCAACGTACGGAGTTGAAATTTGAAATGAAGCTCCTTTGAGATATCAAGAATATACCTAATTACAAAGTTTGGAGGGGCTTTGATCAGCTGTGGTACCTCTGAGGCTTATTTCGATTCATTTCGACCGACCTTTTTTAAATTTTATTATAATTTTTTTTTAAATACTTATTCCAATTTTTTCGACATTAATTATATAGCGTAAAATTGCAGGGTCAGTGAGCTGTAAAGGTTCGGAACCCTTCGGGAGGCTAAGTTTTCATTTGCGGGGCTTAATAACTATAGCAGACCAATGATTTGCGTCGAAGGGCTGTCTAATGCAGAAATAATATTTGCTTAATAATTGACAGTGTTTTTCTGTCGGAAGAAAATTATTAGGAATGACACCCAAAACTAAGATAAATAAATAAATAAAAAAAAAAAAAAATATATATATATATATATATATATATATATATATATATACTTTACAAATATAGTAAATTTTTGAAATAATTTAAACTGTCCGAATGAATTAACGTTAAAAATAAAAGAATGATTAAAAATAAATGATTTTCTTCTAGGAAAGGTACAATTTGAAACCAACTGTGTTCACCGGACGCTCTCACGAGCTGTAGGAAGCATGAAAGGTGGTGATTTTACCGTTCAAGGCGCAACAGATTCCGAAGTGGAATTTTTTAATTAAACAAAAATAGCAGCTGTAAAGGTGACGACGGGGAAGCTGGAGGCTGCCTCGAAATCAGAGAGCGGAACTGCTTTCGTTTTTTTGTCGGCAAAACAGTGAGAGAGCTTTTCTTGGTTAGGGCTTCTTCTTGCGGGATTTCGGCCATTTTAGAGCCATTTGCACACTTCTATCAGATACTTGATCAGATGGGTAATTAATGGGTGATTAATGGATAATTAAAAGGGGGTCTAATGACAGTCAGATGAGAAAATAAAGGCAATTTCATAATTAGGTTTCAATCTATTAGATGTGTTTCAACGTCATCTGAATTGCCCCAATGTCTAATGTCGATTGGCACAGTGAGAACTGCGAATGATATGTATACGAGTACGTTACATACGGCATATAATGATAGAGTTGTATATACCTCTACACTGCATTTAATGTATAGAAGCTTGAGTTTTTGAAAATTAGTATTTGGGTTGATATGTTTTGGTTGTATCGATAAATTCTTATTCTTTCCTGGAAACTTGTTAAAGAAACCGAAAGCTGCTCCATACCATGAATTCAAAATTTCGAAATTTTGCATTCTGCTGAGCCCAACAACGAATGAAAGTGCAAGATATCAAGTACAATAAATACATAGATACCTACTGATCATAATATTAGTGCCAATACATTGTTTATAAATTATAACTTTAAATTTGTTACAGACCAGACATTTGGAGAAAACCATATTCTGTTGCTTTAGTTCTTTTGAGAGGAGGGCACACACGTAATATCCCTCATTCCATTAACCCACCTAGTCATAATAATGAATAAGTTCATTGAAAACTTTGTATCCAGACTTGAAATCCTTCACTAATAGAAAAATTTTGTTTCAGTCAGTCTCAGTCAGGCTCTGTTTTCCAGTCACTTTGACCACTACCATAGTTGGAAGGGCGCAGCATAAGCCTCTTATCCACCCTAATCAGTGGAAGACCAAATCTTGCCTACCAAAGCTCTTTCAACGTGTAACGGGACCCCCATGGTTCGTGATAACACGAACGTTAGATAAGAACAGATATCGCCCAAGTAAGCCTGGCCACTCTAAGTTAATCAAGTGTTCATGTTTATAAATATGTAGATTAGTGTACCTTGTGCTTTCTTAAAAGAACAGATACCTTACTGGGTTTCTACACAGAAAATGCAAAGTGTCCTTGAAATACTGACTATCAACGAAAAATTCTCATCCAGTCACTTGCAATGATTTATCCTAATTTTACACTTCCTACATTGTTCAAACGGTTTTTAGTGAATTTTTTGCAGGAAAAAAATTGATTAAAAAAACATTAGAAAAACCAAAACTCTGCACAATACAAGGTTAATTTAGGCAAATCGTTGAAAAAGTTCAAAAGTTTGCCCATAAGTTCACAGTGCATGAATGGATCTTTTTGTTGTCCACGTAGGTACGATGAATGTGTGACGTAAGATGAGGGACCCTGGACTTGAGATAGTTTGCCACGCCTGGTTTCATTTTTGGAACTGCGATCCCCGCTCGTTGGAGAAGGCGTTTTTTCTTCAACGGTACCCCTCGTTTCGGAAGGTGGTTGTTTAGGCCCTTTCCACGCTCCGCCGACCACCCGGGTAACTGGACCCTGGCTCTGGCCGCCTCCCGCGGCTGGCCTAGGCCTGGCATAGCGGGGTATTTCGCCGAGCCATTTCGCCCTCGAGAACCGAATGAGCTGGCTTGAGACCCTCTTGGGCCATTTCCATCCGACCTTCCGCCCGTCAATTTCCTTTAGAGGTAATTACTCGAGGCGATCCACCGTGACGTGACCGGGACCTGCCCGATCAGTCAGATTGCTTTCCATCCAATCTGCCTTGAAATCTGTTCTGAGCCAAAAGGTTGAACACGAGGTGGAGCGTTTTGACGGACCCTTCACCACCGGAACCCGTATAGGTGATGGTAGAAATAGGTGAACATCTAGGCTCGCGAACGATTTTGTTGTACAACGAGTTAGCGTTCTAGACAAAAATATGTTCTTGAGTATTATTAGCTGGATTAAATTCATACACTGGGGGTGGAGGAGGTTTGGGTGTGTGTAAAATTAGCACCCTTTTAACCCTGAAGATCATCTCATAGATCCCCGAAACCTAGGCGATCTGTGTCATAACAATTTTCAGTTTGAATGAAAATGCTCTTTTTTTGCGTTCAATAAATTACACTGTGTAACAAAGTTGGGGGGAAAAAAATTGTCGGGGTTGAATGTGATTGTGCTTGCATCGTTTAACCTTAACTTTATGATAAAATTACCTCAAATTATTTGCCTTTGAAGTCAGGAGTTTGACATTTGAACGTTTCAATAGGCGTAAACTTCTAAAATATTTATATGGTAAAAGTGAATAAGAACCACATATAAAACTTTTCAACCCCCCCCCCCCCCCCCCATGCAAACGGGGAAAATCAGTCGCTTCGAGTTCGTGTAGCTGATGAGTTTCAAGTTTCTGCCGCGACCAAACCAACCAAAACAATAACTAGGTATTTGACATGTCTACTTTTCAAACGTCTTGACACGGCCCACATTTTTGGACTGCGGTTGGCACTTTTTCGACGCAAACCAAATTTATGGGAGACCGTATCAGTCAACCTCCTCGTGGTGTCTCCTTGGTCCCTTGGGAAATGTAGGACGCAATCCACCGTCGGTTCCTTGGGACGGTGGACCGCAATCCACCATCATTAGATGGCAACTCACCAACTCCGGAAAAATTAGGTAGGTATCATTTTAGAAAACACAAAAGTCGAATTAAATGAATGAATGAATAACGTAATTTATTAATAACAATACAAGAAATAAGTATGCGACCTCAAAATATCACAAAAAAGTTTTAGCTTAAAAGAAGCTGACAACAACTGTATTGGCAATGCACTTCCAACATTAGCAACTATTCATTATACTAGCTCGACAATACTTAGACAATTTGTACGCACACAAACAAGTACATTTACATGTAAATAAATATGAATAATTTAATTTGTACCTACGCAAATAATAACAACATGAAGCTATACCGTCTGCATAATATATTAAAAATTATTTGTTGGATCTTGGAGGAAATCTCATAATGTTGCCCAAAATTAAATTTCTGAAAGTTGAATAGACTAAGTTCACAGCTGTAGGCCCACGCTTGCCTGCAACACCCCACCAACACTTTCGCTTTGCCTACATCATTTAGGAGGCTCAAACAGTTTTCTCTAGTTATTCTACCTCTGCCTAGCCAATAGAATCTAATCTCGACCAAGATGGTGCATTCAACTTGAAAGTGTAGCATCCTCATCCTGTCTTGAACTGCACATGGCACATGTTCTAATTTGAAGAAAAGGCTTGAGATTATATTTTGAAAATGAGTCCGTTCTGAATAAGAAAATCTTTGTCTGCCATCTCAAAAAAGACGATTTCAAAATCTAATCTAATCCTTTCCCTGAAAAAAATTCACAGTGCCAAAAAATGTTGACTCGTTTGTGAGCTCTCAATAAATTTTGGTTTATTATTTTCAATATTGAACCTTTATAATCGACCAAGGGGGAAAAAAAATTAACCCCCCCCCCCCCCTTCCCCCCTGAAAATTGTTTGGTTTACGTTTCACGATGCGCAAAATCTAAAAATCGAATAAAAAAAGCCGTTCCCTGCTTTACTCCGAAATTAATAGACTAACTTCCTGAAACTTGCGTTAAAAATCGCATTTGGGGTCTAGATGGTCCCAGAAGCGCGGCATTAATTTGTTTCAACTCTAAAGGGTAGCATTGAAGGTAACATTCAAAAATCGAGATCTCAAAAACTTTCTAGGTAACAGTAATGGTTTTTTGCTTGTCAATGATAATTATGATCCCAAAGAATCGATTAAAACCATCTGCAACGCTGTACGTTAAATGGTTCGTTTTCCGTAAGGGCTCGAACATCGAAAATCACCTTCGAATTTCTAAGCGCGATTTCTAATGCGCTGCTAGCGGATCTATTGAATAGCATATCAAGCTCTTAATTCCATTAAAGACCGCTAGACAGTATTACTGGAATACATAAAAACCTTGTAAATATCAGCTGTCATAATACCTACCTAAATGCTAAATTTCACCTCTTAAATTGCTCCCAAGTCTACCTATAGGTAGCGGAAGCAGTGTTTTCACGTTCGAGAGATTGAAAAGTTGTAGTCTCCACTAAAATCAAACGGATGTGGTTTTTTACAGTGGTAAAATTTCCACTCGCATTTTACGTTTTAGACTATTCTGAACAACTTTCGTACCGCGTCTTTCTACTAGCTTAACTTCTTTCGTAACTAGCTTAATTTCCACAATATCCAACCGGTTCTTATGAAATTTTCATGGTGTGTGCGCGTTAGGGTGAAGATTCCCCTATGAATTTCGCTGTCGCCGAACCCGATCGGCGCATGCGCAAACGTAAATTCCATCAAGCATCATTTTTCCACGCCCCCGTCGTCCGATCCCGCTCAAATTTGGAAGATACGTGGCAGAGGTTAATTTGAGTAATCCCGAGCAATTTCAACATAATCCTATCATTAGTAACTACTGCTTATGCGCGAATATGTATCACATTTCAAACGAGGCTAATTTCAACAGTTCTCATCCGATTTTGATGAAATCAAACACTTGTGTAGGACAGGAATTGTGTAGGTTAGGCTGTAATGGTCCACTATTATCCATACTTCTTCCATCATTCCACTAATTCCATACTTCTCAAATCATTACTGTATTTTGCGCATGCGCAAACGTAAATTCCTTCAAGCATCATTTTTTTGCGCCCTAGACGTCCGATCCCGCTCAAATTTGGTGCATAGTTGGGGAACAATGGTTTAATTATTCCACGTTATTTTCAACATGATTACATCATTAATAGCTCCTGCGCTTGGGCGAAAGTGTAAGTACTCCCAGGAACGAGATCTAGTTTTCATCAGATTTTGATAACGTTTTCCAGGAATTTGTGGGCTCGGCTGTAGATTGTTCCCTAACAATTAATTTTTCTGAAATCATTACTCCATTCTGTGCATGCGCTAAAGTAAATTACGTCAAGCATCATTTTCCCGTTTTTTTAAACATCTTTACTGTGAAGCGTAAAATTGCGGGGTCTTGGAACTGTGCAAGTGTGAACCTCACTCGGAGACGCGATGCGCCATATTCTGATCATCATGATCTACATCTACGTGGAAGGGCTATCTAACACAGAAATAATAAACCATTGTGTAATAATTTGCAGCGTTTTCATTCGTCGTGATCTTCATAACATTCTGTGTTATCTTAGAATAAACCCGTTTTGTGCAATAAACATCGCTTTATTCTTTTTTACCTTAAATTTTTTAATACGATAAGGTATACAGCCTATACCTGTAACAAATTACACTGGTGTATATGTATATTCAAGTTCGGAAAATGTACTACTTTTTAGGAAAAAAATCTGGTCACCGTATCTATACCTATTACGTACTATCTGTTTTGACCTTTCCGTAGTAGATGGAACTTTTGTCCTTCCCACATGATAGGATTGGAATTCAGTTCCGAATAATTTACATAGTGCTGATTCACTGAATACAGGAGTTCCCTTCGTTTTACTGAGGAAAATGCTCTACCTCGGGTTTTCGTTCGGGGTATTTCGCCGAGTTCTTGAGTTGTGGGAGCTGGAAGTACGGAGGGGTGCCCGGAGCGTTTCCAGGAGCTCCTCCCCGCTAAGTTGATTAGAGGCGACAGATTCGCAGAAACCGCCCTTTACCGGGTCGAAGGTTCGGCGCCTCAACCACAACCCAGAAACCTCCCTCGTCCATCAGAAAATAAGTTACCTATTTCAACGATCACATCATCGCTGACCTCCAACATTTTAGCGAATATTTTGCTATAGGGCGTAATAGAGGGATAAAATATGTATTTACCCATAGTGACTTATGGTGTTTCTTAGTTTTAGTGGACTGGTTTAATTTGAAATTACACTCGTATATTATTGTTCAAGAAATTTAACGGAGTAATTATTCATTCTAAAATATTATCAATTTATTACCCTAAAATTGGTATGGGTGGTCCTAGGCGCCAACAGGTCGGTTTAATTTAGTTAACCCTGGGATAGGGTTGCCATATTTGTCACGAGTGAAACCTGGACACAGATGGGAATAGGCAATAAGCGGGGGTCTCGGGGGCATGAATTACCCCTAGGACAAGAGGGGTCCGGGGGTCCTCCCCCGGAAAATACTTGAAATTTTGATAGCTTTATACGTGTTTTGAGAATAAATTTACGTCTTTCTTAGACTACAAAATTGTAGAATTCAGGCCATTAAACGTAACATTTCAATATTTTAAACAAACAATTAATTTGAATTATCAAGCTCTCTCTCTCTCTCTCTCTCTCTCTCTCTCTCTCTCTCTCTCTTTCTCTCTCTCTCTCTCTCTCTCTCTCTCTCTCTCTCTCTCTCTCTCTCTCTCTCTCTCTCTCTCTCTCTCTCTCTTTCCAAGTTGAAAATTTTTTTTTTAAATGGGTGTTCGAAAGTTGTAGAAAAATAGTCCTGGAAGGCGGTAGAGGGGTGTTTGTTAGTCGTGTTACGAAAAAAATAGGTAACAAAAATTATAAATTTTTAATAGACACGGAAAGAAAATTGATTAGCAATCTCCCAAACGAAATAAGCTAGTGGAAATTTTGATTACGAAACACAATTTTATTCAACTTTTGGTAGTGAGGAAGCCAAAAATAACCAAATCTATAAAAATTGAAATTTCCCTTTAGAAAAAAAACAACATTTTAAAACAATTCATATGAAAAAAGTAAATATTATTTCGAAAAGTAGATTATACGTGTGACAATACGCAAAAATATTCATAACTAAATGTGAATTTTCTTTGATGTGAGATCCGAATTATATGAGGTTAACTACACCGTGGGGTGAAGACCAACCCCAAAAGCACTTCACGAGCGTTCTGAGTGACTGCTAGGGGAAATTTGAACTAATCTACAGCGTAGCGGACAGAGGAGAATTGTAGTGTTATTTCAATCGGCGACTTCGGGAAAAAATAAATTCCAGAAAACTTCAACCTTGGTGTGGTGCTCACCAGAGTCGGAACCTAGATGTTAAATTTCCACCCACAAGACAAACTAACTAAAGGACTGCCTTGATAATTATTGACGAAAATAATTGAATACAATGAAGCCCTCAGATTTGCCAATTGTAAGTAGACAACGCAGGTCTTATTATGCTGACGTAATAAGATAACATGACTAAGATAAGAAACGGGTACATCTAGACGAATTCCACTACCTCCCACTATCGCATTATTATCTGAACTTCGTTGGGGTGAGCGAGCGAAGAGAGCGGTTTCGCTAGTCATAGCAATAAACCATTATAGTATGTACCTGATACTAGTTCATCTAGGGCTCGTTCCACCACGGAGGATCACGAACTAATCCTGAGTTAATCCAGATTTTTCACTGCCATTTTTTGGGTATAACTCCTGACTTTGGATTAACTCCCTATGATGAAAGCGCGACTAGTGATCATTAGGTAAATTTTAGTATGATGTAACCGTATGATCGAAATCATAATCATTAAGGTTAGGATTAGACCAATGATTTCCATAAAATTCATCAAGTGCTCGAGAGAAATATATACCTATCTACTTATATTTATAATATTTTGGAAACAAACAAAACTTTATTATGTAAAAAGAAAAGGTGCAGCATATATTCTGGTGGACATCGTCAGTAAAAATATTAACAGAGGAAGAAAAAATTAAAGAACAGAGAATTTCCCGTTCATATAATCCAAATCCATTCTTTAGTATCTATGTTACCGAAAATACCCGAAATTCGTCAAAACTAGTTTTACTGCTCAAAACTAATGTCAGCTCGTCGACAACCACCCTTTAGAGTGATTTTCAACAGATCAGTTTCTTGCTTGCATCTCAAAAATACATACATCAAGTAGTCGATCCCTTAATAAAAATTCAGATTAGTTGGGTACTTAGATTAGTACCTATTGAATAGTTAAAACTAGTAACTAATAGTTGAAACGAATTAGGGTTTTCACGGTAGCATAATCAAATAGCTATAAAAATCAAATTATGTTTTGTTTGTTTGTCCTTTATGCACGACCAAGATTATGAACCGATTTTGATTATGTTTTTTACAGCATGCACTTTGAGCACCAGAAAGAAAGATAGGCTATATAGAAGTTTCGCAGCTCATCCATTTCAGCCTTAAATCGTCATTTTATTGAAAAACCGCGCATGATTTCAAATTGTGAACCACTGTAATCAACTGAGTGAGCTCTGTAGCAAATTTCGTTCATATTCAACTTTGTGGCCTAAACTTGGAGCTGATATCGTAAGCTGTAGCTAATTTTGTTCCTATATTCAATTCAAGGTACTGATCTTTTGAACGGTGTTCCTCTGCGTGTGGTATAGTATAATTTCAAATGGTGAACCACTGTAATCAACTGAGCGAGCTCTGTAGCTAATTTCGTTAATATTCAACTTATGTTGCCGAAACCGGAGCTGATATCGTGAGCCCTAGCTAATTATGTTCCTACTTATCCAGATGCTGAACTTTTGAACGGGGCCCCCCTTGGGTGTGGTACAATTACTAATTATTATTAGTGATCGATGCGTGGCGCGGTACAGCTAGCATATTATATTGTTGGAAATCAAATACCACTAAACTTTTACTATGAGTTACTCACGCTTCTCCTGCGGCTTCTACGAAAAGGTGTTTGTGGTAGCTCGCTTACCTGTAACAATAAAAGAAAAAACATGAAACCAAACACATTTCTTCATCAATACATTAGTGGAGAAGATTCAAAACAACGGTAAACGGCTGAGATGATGTAGCAATTAGCGCTATGTTTAGAAAAGACACATTAGTGTCAATTAGTTGAGTTTGAAGGAAAAGATTGCTGATTGTCACAAAAGCCAAAAATTCTAAAAACGTTTAGTCGAAGTGTCACACCTACTCCCAAATATTTTTCAACTCATACGAGTGCTATTGGAGTTTTTCTGAGTTACAGCGACACATTTATTAGGAATTGGTGCAGTTCAGCTTAGGAGAGTCTAGAGTTACACATACAATGCACACTATAAAACTAAACTGCTTCAACGTCTAATCACATGTATCTACGCCATGGCGCACAATATAGAAAAGGTAGCAAAATTAGATTTCCCTAAGAATGAAATTATCCACCTCACTTTTCTTTAGTTGAGTCATGGAATTTGGCTGTGATAATGGTTTTCATGCAAAAAAGTTCCAGTCATGCAGCATGATCGTATGAGCAGAGTTTCGTAAATTATCTGATTGTATAATGCTGAATTGTTTTGAGATTTAAGCTTTTTGAGTGCAAGGAAATAGTTACCCAACTATTAATTTTATGGCAAAAAACTCATTTTAAATAAAAATCTGTTATTCAAAAAGATGTTTTGGATTTTTAAGCGAATTTTCGTAGAAAATGAAGTTATTTCAATGGCTCGGAAATTTTAAAATCAAAATTCTGAAAACGCATTTCAGCATTCTGAAACGAATCCTAGAGTTCAACGATATTTCATATATATATATATATATATATATATATATATATATATATATACTGAGTGCTGGTTATGTCTAGGTAGAGTATATAATTGGAGGTTGAGTTTTGACCAAACTAGACTTGAGTGGTTTTTTAAAATTATGTTTTAATCATAATCATCCACAACGTTTCTACCCAGGGGCTGGGTCCTAATCATGGGGTACAATTGGCTTGTATGTGGTGGAGGGTCTTTCACCAAGTGAAAGAATATAATATTAGTTTTAAATGTTAAACATTCAACAACTTTAGCAAACTTCGAATTACATAGGTATGGCTTGGGCCAGAACAAAAAACAGAACTTGTTACAAATTTTTGGTTTTATAATTTTCCGAGCCATTGCAATAACTCCATTTTCTTCAAAATTCGCTAAAAATTACTGAATTCTTTAGAGGACAGAATGACGGTGATGGGAATCCTTTAGCTGGAGGTCTACTTACTCACGATCAGGCTAACTTATAGTATAGGAACTTACAATTAATACATTAACAACTTAATCTGTATGCCATCATCCATTTCGAGCGTAACTTTTCGGATCTAGATAGAAATATTAAATTTTTTCTTGGTCGACAATAAAAGTTCTTTATTGACAATAATAAGATTAAATTCAAGCATGACGGTATAGATTGAATTATTTGAAAGTAACCTTCAATATATAGCGACGAACTACTTATAGCAAATTGAAAAAATTATCCCCTTGAATGGATGTCAGGAAAATGTTCTAAGGTATAACTGAAACAAAAACATTAACTACTAAACATCAGGATTATTTGGAAAGTATGGTACTCTTGAGAGACATGAACAAAACGACCCGGTTGGGTTAATTTTTTTTTTTTTTTTTTTTTTAATCATGACAATACAATTTAGAGAAGAATTGATTTATCTGTAAATACCAAGGAAGTGCCATATATTTTGAGTGAACTATACCTACCAATGCCGCCAATCTGCGCAAGCCGTTTTAATTAGAGTGATAAATTTCAAAGTTTCAACTACAAATCTGCCACTTTGTCATTTTAGTCTGATGAAGGTATATCATTTGACGTATGGCAAAATCGAGCCACACTCTAGTGAAAGTGGGAATATACAAATAAAAAATCATAATCGGCCGGCTTCATGAGTCGGAATTTCTTATTAGCGAATTTTTGTGGGAAATGAAGCTCAAAATATGCAGTTCAATGGCTCAAAAAAATGGGAGTCTAACTAAACTTTTTGAGCATATTAAAAGAAATGTATATTTAAAAAAATCAAAATAAAAACGGTAATTCGGCTAAAAACATATTCTTTAGCACAACATTATTAACAAAACGTTTTTGAACATGAACTAGAACATGTTGCAGAAAACTACAAAAAATGTAAAAGTCCGCAATAGTTGGTCTCAATAGAATAATTTTATTTAGAAAAACAATTATTCTTTGCAATTAAATTGGTACAGTTAAACATTTCTGTACACAAAAAGTATTCTAAATAACAATAGAACTTGGATATATAATAAGAGAACTTACGAATACACGCTCATCCGATCATGCTGCATGATTGGAACTTTTTAAAATCCAAGAATCAGATTCTGCGACCCTGATGACCCACATCATCTCCTTATTTTCCCCGCAAAACTCCTAATGGTTTGAACAAAGAGCCGATTAAAGAAAATAAATTGTCGCTATAGATGAACGCAACTGACCCCCCCCCCCCTCCATCAAGGTTGGCACGGACGTGAGATCGTTCCATTATGACATCATTAAGCTTTCTTTACACCGCTGTTTCAACCACTTCTATTCATCCAAATACCCTCCATAACGCAATTTTTTTTGAAGCACTTGGCTGATGCAATAAAATAGAGGAAATTTCGCATTAAGCACACGTTTATTAACAAGCTTCTGATGGGACAGTAAAGTGGTGGATACTCGGATGTGGAAATCGTTTATTGAATCTTGAAGGAGTTCGCTAAACTCTATGATACGTTCGTGCAGTTAGTAACCATCACTGCGAATCGCCCGAGTATTTTTTGAGCGCACTTCCCTCGAACAACAACAGCTCGTGTGCAGTCTGCCCAAACAATCTCCGATAACAATGCTGCCTACAGAACCGAAATCCACAGTTGCATAACGTGGATCCACCATGGAGAAGTTACCTATTGCATAACGGAATTCTTTGGTCGTTGGCCATTACTAATGAGTGTCCTCATACCGTGCATAGCGCTAACGCTGCCCACTCATATTAATGTGGCGTACAGCAGGAATTCTTTATTGAAGTTGAATGTTAATCTACCATTAATATTCTTCAACAAACAGGAAGAAGTATGAAATCAAATTTCCGTTCTAACATTATTTTGCCAGGTAGGTTCCTACTTGCTGTTTTGGAATTGCAACATTAACTGGCCTGCAGTTCGTAAACCGAGAGACACCATCGGAATGGTTTTGGATTATTTTCACTTGAACAGGTAGGTACGTTTTTCATAAATCTGACTTTGTGATGCTATACCATTTCCCTAGGACTACTAGTTAAATGATGACTACGGTTTTATTACATCCCCCAGACATTTCTGACGTGTGGATATATTGAATTGAAGTTGGTACCTAACTCATTAAGGATCGGGAAAAACCTAGAAACATTCAAACAATTAACCTGCCCCCTGTTGAGGGGCAAGTGCGTTTTCAACTTTCAACCCGAAAAATAATAAAAATAAAATGAACCAAAGTAGGTAGATTTCATCAAGGAAGTAGGTGTATGGGGGGGGGGGGGGCTAATACTGTTAAACCGTAGTGTTTCTACTATTCTTGTCTGATTTCCGTGATTGTTTTTGGGTTCGGTCCAAATTTCAGACCGGTTACGCAACATACCTTTCGAGTCTCAAATTTATAATCGTTGAGCTGAATGGAATGGGGGATTCCGATAAATCAGTATCTACTTTTTTATCTTTTGGTTCATATATTTGCGAAAAATCGGGGATTTCATTTGTTGACGAATTGTTTTTTGAAGAGGTAAATGAACTGTAATATTTACGCTTTTCTCGATTGCTTGTTGTATAGTCATTTTAGGTTATACCTAAGAGAGGTGAAACATACAGTAAAATTGGATCTATTCTCTATACCCACCAAAATCGTAGACAAACCAGACATAGGGACGTCCCTGTAATGCATGCATTACCGAACAATAAGTATATCCTCATCCGGACTCTTTTGTGTCCAGTCTGATGCCCCTAAGACATATTCACGTATTGGTGAACCTACCGATCTGCGTAAAGCGTAGAACTATACTTCCTTTTTTTCGAAATTATCAAGTTGGACTGCTTTTGAAAAAAAAAAGTAATGATAGGTAATAATAAAACAAATGATGACACGTTCAGTGCAGATGACGAACAATTTTCGTCATGGCAGATCTTCTCACCATGCGGATGACGAAGTGTGTTCGTCATATCCTGCCTTTTACAGAATGTTTGGTATTGGCATCACGTATTGCGAAATCAGCCGGTTTCTTGAGCTAAATACGTACGTATATCAGGTACCTGAGTGTAACACCGATAGAGTCTGACTAGTTTTTGGTTGTTACACGATAGTCCGTCACGTTTCTTTATTTTTGTAAAGTTACACGATAATTGGCTGATCGCCATGTGCGAACAACTTGCGTAACTCTCATTGTGTTTATCATAATATTCTGTTCTACTTATCTTCAATAAATTCAAGAAACGTAAAAGTAATTATGTACCAGAAAATGTTAAAAACGAATAACCAAACCCAGATCGTATAAAAATGAGCAGTGTCCAATGCATGCAGAGAATGAAAAAATGTACCTACCAGGTACAGACAGGGAGTAAGGTGAGAGGAAAAATGTGCCTGTCATGCAGCATAATCGCATGAGCGAATTTTTTTAATTTATCGTACTATATTATGTTACGTTGTTTTGAAATTTGAGTACTTTGAGAGCAAAGAAATCGTAAGAAATTATATTCAGCAATTGACAAAAATTTGGATTTTTGTTATATATGTAGAATATATAGATTTACGGCAAATATTAATGAAATTCAAGTACTTTTTCAAAATAATTTAGTGCAAACGTTTTTAATGTTCTACGATTAGTTCAACGTTGACTAAGATTACAATAAAATATATAAATGTAGCAATTTTTAGAGATTTTTTTCAGGATATTTTTTGCAATTTGAGCAATTCAATGAACTCAAAAAGGGCTGGCCAATAAACTCGTTCTTTAATTTAGACTGCATGATTTTTTTTTTTTTTTTTTTTTTTTTTTTTTTGCGCAGGAATGGAATTTTTATCTTAACCCTAAGGCGAGTTTTCGCCTGGAGTGACTTATACAGCGTTTTTCTCAGGGGGAGTGGAAATTGGGGTCCAACTAGCCCCCATTTCAGAATTTCTAGTAACACGCATGATTTCCACATTTTTTAAATTCAATTTCCATGAAATCAACATGAATAAACGGGTTCGGATTGAAACAATCCTTTCTTAGTTTCGATGTTCAAACACTGATGGTAGCTTCGAGAACGCAAGCGCAAAGTTGATTTCTTTGTAATCCACCGAATATTTTTTTCCGATTTTGATGACATTTTCAGAAACTGCAGATTGAGACCCAGCATATGACCTCCAACACTCATTGTTGGCGGATGAATAAACGCCTCTGTTCACACGTAAACGACTAATTCTTATTAGAAGCGCGTGTAATTTCCTCAGTCTTCATCTGATTAGGTGATGAAATCTCAGGATGTTGGGATTAGTGGGTCGAGATGATTCACCTTGAATTTAGTAGTTCTAGAATTTCCAACTTAACATTCTAATAAAACTCAGTTTCATTTATCCTTCGATGAAGGGTCCGAGTCTTCAGCAGAGGCATTGTTTTTACTTATGGAGGATGAAAAATTATTTATCCGAAATCAACATTTCCACTCGCATTTCACTTCGCATTTGTTGTCACGTTGCATATTGTTTTCCTTTGTTGATATTTTATCTAACTGGTGAGTGTACGAACGTACTTTGGTAATTGGAATTGTTTCACGTTTTAGACCATTCTGAATCCCTTGGTTTCGTGTGTTTGAGTGGTTTTTGTTTGAGTTTGAGTGTGTGTTTGTGTGGTTATGTGTCATCTGTGTGTCCGCCAATCCTTGCAACACGCATAAATTCTACAGTTTTCATCCGATTTTGATGAAGTTTCCAGGGATAGTGTGGGTTGGGCTGTAGGTAGCCCTCTTATAGTTACGTTGTTCGCAAATCAATACTGACTGCGAGTGCGCAAACGTAAATTTCATCAATCGTCATTTTCTTATTATCTATTCGTCCAATCTCGCTTTTATTCAGTGTGCAGTTAGAAGATGGCGATTTGGTTGCCCCATATGAATTTCATGACGATCGTAAAATTAGTAACTGCAGCGCATGCGTGAACGTCAAATCCTAATAAGAAGCACATCTACAGTTTTCATCCAATTTAAATGAAATGTTGAACGTTGAACGGTTCAGAATGTAGATGGTCCTCGAATCGACTCCTTCGCTCCAAAATAACAGGTATCTTTTGCGGATGCAAATTATTTTCTAGATGTTTTTTTCAGTTGAAAACCTGAACCTCCACTGATATGGGATCATAAACATTCGATACGGGAGGATTAGGGTAGTTGAACACATCTAGAGGAAAAATGATATCGGAAGGCCCCTTGGAAGTTGTGTGAAACACACTCGTAACAAACTACCGTTTCATAATTGATTCGGTAGTTACGAATTTAACATGCCGATGGTGGATTCATGTGAAGACGTAGGAACATTAGGCACGGTGGCGGGGTTAGCAGAGCGGAAAGAAGTTGAGGTAGGCGCCCAGCTCGCTCGTGCACATTTGACACGCTTTCCTGCCAATTTAAGGACGGAATGGATGTGTGAGTGGGCGGAGTATAGCAACTTCGTACGGTGGAGTGAGCGTGTATGTGTCGGTTTTTGTGGTGCACCCCGTGATATACTGTGTGACGCAACGCCAAGGTGGGCCTGAATGGAATGAAAGGGACAATTTCAACGTTTTCCCCCTCAATTCGTTATGAGAGGAAAAAACGTTCGTAGAGTTCGTAAGGGAAATCCTTCGCCGTATTCCCCACGGTTCATTTCCCCTCATTCAAAAGTAAAAATCATATCATTGCTATATATCAAGAAGCACGTGCATAATTGCACGTCTAAGGTAAGGGAACGCCTTATCCTAAGCTGATAGTACTTTAAAAGAAAATGTAACAAATTTGATAGGAAAGAAGAAAGGAAGGCTCCATCTAAATAACAACATCGTGGGTCGAATAGGAAATTTAAGCCTCGGAGGCTCAGAAGCTGGTGTGAGTCCCTCCATACTTAGTCAATCTATTCCAGATCTCCAAAAAGGAGCTACATTTCAGGTTTAACCATCATAAGTCAATTAAAAAACAAATTAGGCGCAGGAGCCCCACAGCTGATCAGTGTGCACTGATATTGAATTTATTCTTGATATTACAAAGGAGGTCCATTTCAAATCGCAGATCCGAAGGAGATCAATATGCCTACGTTGATATAGGCACCTGTATAGGAAAAATTAATGCAATTAATTAAAACGTCAACATTTTACTGGTCCCCTGATCTCAGTATAACGATATTTAAGAAAGTAAATACCTACCAATTGAAAATAACATAAATGTATAGATCATTGAAATGGTTTTAATAATCATTAAAACTCCATAGCGGAATTTAGTCAATCAAGATGTAGGTAACGTAAAACTTGAAAATCGGTCATATAGGAAACGCGAAAATAGTAACTTACTCTAGCGCATGCGCAGAATGGAATAATGATTTGAGAGAAATGAAATAGGTAGGAAACAATCTACAGCCTAAACCTCAAATTTCCAGAAAATGTAATCAAAATCTGATGAAAACTAGACCTTGTTCCTGGGAGTACACTTTCAGCCTAACAAGTACATTCCCTGAAAATTTCATCAAAATCGAATAAAAACTGTTGAAATTAGGCTCGTATAAAAAATGCACTTTTATGCGCGGTAGCTAATAATGAAAGGATTATGTTTACATAGCTAGGGAATGCTCAAATTAACCTCTGCCACCTATCCTTCAAATTTGAGCGAGATAGGACGACGGGGGCGTGAGAAAATGATGCTTGATGGATTTTACGTTTGCGCATGCGGTGAGTGATGTATTGATTTGGGATCAACGAAATTCATCATCTTCACCCCAACCCGCACATCCCATGAACATTTCATAAAAAACGTTGAATATTGTGGAATATAAGCTTGTTAAAATGAATTGTGGATATACGACAGACACACACTCACATACACACACAGAAAGACACGGAACAAAAGTTGTTCAGAATGCTCTAAAACGAAAAATACGAGTGGAAATTTCACCACTAAAAAAATAGGAAAACCGTTTGATTTTAGTGGAGACTACAACTTTTCCATCTCTCAAAAGTGAAAACAATGCTTCCGCTACCTATAGTTAGACTTGAAAGCAATTTAAGAGATGAAATTTAGTATTTCGGTGCCAACACTTCACCAGTAGGTACATCCGCACGGACATTAGTTTGTTAATAAATTCGATTTCGTAACGTTAGAATAAATTCCATAGGATCCATATCACCTCATAATTCCATTATTGGCATTCATCAGCTGATATTTACCCCCAATGATATGTATCCCAGTATCACTATCTAGAGATTATTGATGGAATTTAGAGCTTGATCGTCAAATCAATAGATCCGCTAGCACTTTAATACAACCTATTTATTGTTGAATCATGCAACTCTTTTCACACTCACATCGCCATCAAGGAGGGTTCTTGCCTTCGTTTTCACGAACGAGGGGAAACACTGCGCAAGATTTCGAATTTGATCAGTTTAAGTTTCATACATGGACGGCAAAGCTTACTGCTACATTCTTACCTTCAAGACAACCTTGATTGATCGGGGCATGCAGTACTTATCGCCTGCTTGTCTGATGAGATTCGCTCACGGTGAATGTCATAAAGCAATGTCACGGTCGAAAGATCGATAAAGCTACTTATAAATATAGTGGGTCACACTTTATTTAGAAAACCGATTTAAGCTATGGCTGAAGGTAGGTAGGAACATCAAGTAACAAAACCACTACAAAAACCCATCCTAGGTGAGAACCATCAGTACTGGAAACGTGGAATTCGGGCCATTTGCACACTACTGATTGATTTATTATAAATCCAGTCCCCCAGATATTGAAGTCTGTGAATTAGAATTGAGGGTTGTGAACAATCCTTAAATTATATGTAGTTAGTATAAACTTATGTAAATATTTGAGGGAGAAAAAAACGGTCTTTGTTAATACAAGAATTCAACAGGAGATAACCATCAGGAAGAGATTCCGTGCTTTATCCCCAAGTGAAATAGAAAAAGTTTTTCTATATAACTTTGCTGCTACCAATCGTCGGGGCGCTATCTTTAATATCACGCCGAAATTCAAGAACGACCGATGTTGAAGTAAACTGTTGCATCGGTTACAGTTAGTCTATAGAATCTTAAGTTAGTCTAACCAACTGGCATAGGTACCTTATTCGGAGTACTTTTGTATTCATTATCCAAAAATAGTTTAAATGGAGCCTTTTTGGGACTGCAGGATCACTGTGATCAGCTGATATTCGTGTACTTCAACTGTCTTTTATTTTACTGTTAAATAGCCATCACACACACTCTTCAGAGCTACCATGATCAATTTGGCAATTAGCATATTCATTCCAGTGACTAAATCAATGTAATATTGTAGTTCACTACTTTTAAAACGCTGCAAATTATTTCACAAAGGGTTAATATTTCTGTATTAGATAGCCCTCCTCCGCGAATTGCAAGTCTACAGTTACTAAACGTAGTGGTTTTAAAAAACTGTATGTAGTCCAGGTGTCTATAGATATGTGTCTACAACTTCATAGATGTATAGGGACGTACCGGTAGAGAAATAACCTAATGAAACTAAATGAAACACCTAAACTTTAAAAGAGCTTATATCAAGTAGTTGGTACATCATTAGAATCTAAGTATATCGAATCAGATTTACGCACCTATCTGAAACCTAATGAGATTTTAAAATCTAATTACTATCATCGCCTCAATAGACCGCAAATGTTTAATAACAAAAGTTATAAAAAACTTTCATTCACATTCATGTTAACGTTATTTTTTCCTGCAACACGTACACTTTCAAAAAACTTTTGCCAGGTGGGGTTTGACTCATGGCTTCCTCGTATCCGTAACATCAATGTATAGATTAACGTTAGCGCATGCGCAGATTAAAGTATTTGGAAACAATGAAACTAAAAGGGGACCATCTTCACTCTTACCTACACTACCCCTGAAAAATCAACAAAATCGGATGAAAACTGTGGAAATTAGGCTTGTTACAAGGATTAGCGGTCACACGACAAGCAAATTCACAAAGACAGACACGGAACAAAAGTTGTTCAGAATGCTCCAAAACATAAAATGCGAGTGGAAATTTTGATTTTGGAGACAACAAATTTTTCATCGCCCGAAACTGAGAGCATCGCTCCGCTCCCTTATAGGTAGACTCGAGGGCAATAATTATCTAGGTACTGAAGTCATTACTGAATAGTACTGAAGGAGCCTTCTTGTAGGATCGTAGGAGCCTTTTTACTCTGCGTTCAATTTTCTGTAGTGCCCGAAATTTTGCTCGACCAAGGAGAGGCTAGCCCACAGAATAAATCTTACACTTACGCCTACTTTACGCGCCAAACCGAAATCCCGGCCTCCAAAGCTCTGTTGTTCCGAAGTGCTACAGTTCACTAACGAGTTTACGAAACGTGACCCCGACCGAATTTTCAAGGGAAGTTGTGCGAGCCGGCAACGGTTGAACGACCGGTAAAAAGCCTTTCGACGTTTCAATGCAGGCGAAGGAGAACAAAAAATTAATTAAATCGAAGTTGCCGGAGGCGTGTGGATTGCGATGCGGACTCCTACGCCCCTGGGACAGACAGCGGACGTATATGGCCCGAACCCGGAGTTGCTAATCCAAGATCCTTCAGCAGTTTAGAAAGCCATTCGCGACGATATTACGAAAGATTGCAAAACTGAGGCTGAACGCTTTTATTAAACGAGTCACGCTTCGATTCTCCACGCGTTTGACGGTGGAAGTAGTAGAAGGTATGTGCTCTTCTATCGCTGCGTAGACCGCTTCTTTGAAGATACCACCTTACCTTCCCAGCGTTTCCATTTCCCACTAATTTTTATAGAGAAGGTTTCCACCTCGTGCCAGAAAGTGAATTTCAAAAGCCAGACATTTCATATTGAAAAAGCCGCACATTTGGGGAAAAAGCCAGACACCCATTTGCCAACGTATATTACTGGCTACAAGGATCAGCAGCAGAAAAAAAAAATCATTGTAGTAAAAATACGAATATTTAATTGACGAACGAAGTGAGTCTACTTTGACTCGACGAGCATGAGTGCAAGTGTGTTCCGCGCTGTAGGCCGCAATTTTGCAGCTATCAATTTGATCTTTGGTAGGTACAGGTTGGTAGTGAATTTGGAGGTATAGTTTTTGGTGGCACCAAGGCACCAATTGGTGGCTACATGGCGTCACAGCCATGTTATAAATAGACATTTCAAGTCACAAGGCTTTTCAACCAGTTTTTCAAACTTTGTGAGGGACTTGGTCAGCGGACTAAGTAGTAAATAATAAGTTTACCTTAAAAACACAATAACCAAAGTTATAAATGATTGTATACTTGATTGAGAATTTCACAAGCTAATCGATTGAGTGGCAATACAAATCATACTTTAAAATGCAAAATTTAATTGCGAGAGCCGACCTCCGAACAAGGTTGATGCTCACTGAGAACTTGGGTTGCCAGACATACTTCAATTTAAAGTACCTTATACTATATTTTTGGAAAATATAGTAAACAAAATAAATAATATCAAATAATACTATATTCTTGAGCTTTTGAAAACTGTAACTTCATTATTGATATTACTAAGTTTTCATAGTAGAAGTAAATAGGTACCTACATATACATAGAATATTAAGTCCATTTCTGCAGGCCAGTGTAATTAATTTGTTATTCTCACTTATCTGCACAGTTGAGTCTAAACAATCTGGACGTGTATCTTGATTTGTAAAGCGAAGAGATAGGTGGTATGTTCTACAGAATTTCTCTCGAGCTTCATACATAAATAGTCCCAGGTTTATCAAGGATGAGTATCTTCATCGTATGGTATCTTTACAGTTCCTACTTTCACTATGAAATCATTAAAAATAATATCTCATTGGTAAGTACTGTGTACTTTCTTCCAGTGTGTTAAAAGTTTCTCTGATAGAATGCGTTCATATCATCAGGTCCTCTGAGTATAATGTAGCATTCTAAGTTCCTGCACTAGTTAATTCCATAAATTGAGCACCTGAATTCGTCTAGTTATTTGGTGGGCTACCCACCGAGGGTATGTTCTGTAAAATACCTCTTAAATTTTCGTTAGCTGTCTTGATGTTTTAGCTCTGATCACCAATCTGTAATAATAAAAATGTTTCCTAGAATGATTGTGACCAAACAGTTGATTGCAGAAAACCCTGATATTTATAAAATGGATTAATAGGTGTTAGTGATGGATATTTTAATACCTACGAGTATATTATAGATTTATTATCCAAATTCGATTTAGATGTGCAATTTTTATATCACAAAACGTGAACTTTATTAATATGAGTGAAAAAATTAAATTTTCGTACGATACTATATATTTCTCCAAAATAACTATTATATTTTTTCGAGAGTTTGTGCAACAGTACTATATACTGCCAGTAAAAATTCAGCAACCCTAGAGAGAATTCACTAAAGAGGATTCGTATTTTCATTTCAATTTTTCCACCTTTTTTTCGAAAAAATACCAGGAAATTCCTACCAGTCTTTGCTCCAAAGATAAAGAAATTATGAAATTAGAGGGACAATGACAGGTGCCGACGATTCCGGGAAGTATGTTGGCTGGGGCCAAGGCCGGGGGCGAGGAATGAGTTATTCAGAATGACCGCAACAATATTGCGGCACTACCAACATTTATACCATTTGAAGAAGTTATTTATTCTCCATTCAAATGGTATCTGGAACATATATAACTGCATGAATATTTAAATCTAAAGACGATCCAGCCATCCATAAGGCATAAGCGGGATGTTTCTCGAAATTAACAAATCCGGCCGGATGTTTGGAAGACAAGTGCAAGGACACGAACGGCCAAAACCAGACATCTACAAACACAGTTAAAACAGTTTAAAATAGGTACTTGTTTTAATCATTGTTTTTAAACACCTTTATAAAATACAGGTCTGCTTTAAACGCTGTTTAAAACGCGTTTCAAACGATTAAAACCACAACTCGAAAAAACAGATCGTGTAAGAAAAGAAAGTACCATTTCTTTATATATGTTACCGGCAAAGTATGAAATGTAGGCATTGTATACAATGACTAGGCAAAGTATAGAATATCTGAATGGAGCAGGCAATGTGTAAAATTATAATAGCAAGACACTAATCTATATGTCTAACTAATCTGAATTGTTACTAAGCGATTGACTACTTGATGTTATGTGTTGTTGAGATGCGAGCGTAGTGAGCATCCAGACCAGTGATCTAGGCAAATAACTGATCTGCGTTAAATCGGCCTTAGATAATTTTATACTTTGCCTAGTCATTGTATACAATGCCTGCATTTCATACTTTGCCGGTAACATATATATATACAAAACATTGCTACCCTACAATGTCATGTCTTAGAACTACTCGTAGTTGAACAATTCTAGTTCTTTAGGAAACCAGTACGAACTACCATGAGTGGAGCAAACTTCAGAATTCGTGAAGTTCTCGGTGGTCGGTAAGGATTCGTAGAGTCGCAGAGTCCAGGGTTGGTATCTGAGAAAAGAAACTAGTCTCATGACCCGATAATAAAGAGCATTCTCGGAATACCCTGGGTGCAACGACACCCCCCTTCTCGCTATCCCGTAATACGAAGAACCGTTAATTTTGGTTTTTGAATTTTGAAGAGTGAAGGTGGGTTCACATCCTTGCGGAAATGCAGCAATGCGTCTGCGGTTGGATGTAGTGAAGGACAGTGCGGGATTGCGGCTGGCCGTTGTGTTATCATTGCATTATCATTGTATCTTCCATTACCATTGCATTTCCCAAACAGACCTATTTTCTCCCGAATTTTCTCCTAACTATCGCACATTTTACGGACTTCAAAGCTCCATAAACGATGTTGAACAATAAACTCATAAATCATGAGGGCATACTCAAGAAATTGTTCTGATGTTCATTAAAACTGCAAAGGCGACGTCGTTTTGAAATGAGACTGTTGGTAATCATTCGGTCCTTTCATCAACTACTTATCTCGAGATAATATTATATTTCTACCCGAAAATCTGTGTTGGTTGGCGCATTAAGGAATCATTAGGAAGGTAGGTTGTTTGTGAGAACACTAAATCGGTACCTACACGAAGGTATTTTTAACCCAACTCGGCCTCATCTGCTAGGTAACCATGTTGAATTTGAGTGTTTTTTTTAATTTATTATTATTGTTCTTACACACAAGCGCTACAGAAATATTTTTTCTATTAATGGAATTCAAATTCGAGGATCGTAAAAATACGGACTCGCACTCGACCAGCCATAAAACAAGATAACACGAAAACAACAGCTCCTGACGGATGACGTAATTGCGGCAATTCGGTAAAATGTCGAATTTTTCAGGTGTGGACAGTCCGTCGCAACCACAGAACACAGAAAGATTTTCTGTGTTCTGTGGTCGCAAGAGTGTTTGTCCGGCAAGATTCACCCCTCTCATCCGACTGGCACTAGCCAATCAGAAGGGCGAACTCATTGACGGATTGCCGGATTTCTGCACGGATATGAACCCACCTTGAAGATGACAGGTAGGTACGGGGCTAAGAAAATATTGGGCCGAAAAAATTACCTAGTTGAAATGCTTTCATATTTGACCGTGACACCGATGAAATGTAGAGCATGCAACGCCGAGAAACAGTGGGCCGTTCGTTCAGAGAATGTATGTAAAGGAGAAAATATATTCCCAGCTTGCCAACATAGAACCGATGAAGATGAACACAAGAGGTAGGTATGAATTAACAATTAAAATTCAATCCTGCCACATTCAACTTGTCTAATTCCACGAAGATTCGTGGATTTAGACGATTTCCGTGGAATTAGACAACGTTCTTCCATTTTTTATTTAAATGGGTTTCCACAACTTCTCGCTAGTGATTTAGTTCGTATCGGATTTACGATCTATGATAAACTGTGTCCGTCTGTGATGCGATACAAGCTTCTTTTGGGGCGCTTGCGCTGAAATTTTCGGGGTGGACTCCTTTATTACCGAGATTTACTGAATAGGTTTTTTGAGATCTGATTTGACACCGCGGCGCCACAGCCAAATAATGTAGAGAATCAAATTTTTAGTTTAAATTTTCTGTTTTTTAAACAATTGAAAATAATCAGTTAAAAAGGGGGAGAAAAAAATTACCCATAAAAAAATTGAAAAACACGTTTTTTGCCAACCCAGCCCCTATTCCCTCCTCTTTTTTTAACATGGCTCTTGATTAATCCAAAGTTGCATTTTTATATTTAAGACAATCTTATTACTTCAAATACACCATTTTAAAGAAGAAATGTTTTTGCAGAAATGATACCTTACCTATTTTGGCAAAGGACATGAATGGAACTCCCCGTTGATACCATGTATCGGCAAGGGGCAAATTAATATGAACTATTACATGTATAGCATTAAACAATTTATTTCAACTCTTAAAAATAATTATAATCCCTTACATAATAGTTTAAATCTTTTACATAAGTATTTAAACCTTCTACAAATGTATTTAAACTCATTTAATAACTACAGTGGTTTTTGTTATTCGCAATAATAAAAAATAAATAAATCTAACAGTGGAAGTCTGAACATACGAAGGATATACATTCTGACATAATTATATTCTTATAGTACGGGGACAAAAACATCAGAGTCCACACTTGAATAACTGTCAGACATTATGTTAAATGTTAATGCTTAATCTATTGATGTACAGTCACAAATTGTGACCCAGCATACGTTATCAGGAAGATTAGAAGCTAACTGACGCGTAAATAAATATAAAAAATCGTCTTTTCTTGAAGAAAATTTAACTCTTAGACCGAAAATAGAAAACATTTATTCGGAAAAATGTACAAAAATTTCATTATTAATGCCCAAAAAATGAATAAAACTGAAAAAAAAACCCACTACTTAGGATTTATTAAATTAAGATTTATTTACAATTTTAGGATTTACAAAAAAGCTATTATTTAGAAAGAGTTTTTTGCAATTAAATTGGTAATTAACAATTTCTTTTCATTTAATGTCCTGAATTTTTAAAACAATTTGAAATGATACAGAACGATAATTTATTTATGATGATTCGCTCATGTACCGTCATGCTGCATGATTGGAACTTACTAGGTACCTACATTGTTTATGTAGTTTACCCGAAAAAATGTTCGACACTTTCCCCTTCGACTCAGCGTGTACATAAAAACACCTTCATTCAAGTCACAAAGGAAAAGTTGAGAAAGAAAATTCTCCTCGGCTATATCGATTTTTTGCCAAGAATAGCATGCAATTATTAATAATTTTATCTACACAACATCCGTCTCAAGTTGATCTTCTGCATCCTTTGTGGTTATGGCCCTGCCAACCCTGCTGTTACATAACTTCAATATGTCTACCTCACATTTCGGGATGGTGAAAAAATAAAAATGAGGAAATGATTAGCGAAAGTTGAGATGGGCTTGATTAGCTACTACAGGCGAAAGAAATCAGCGCGAAATTCCTACGTAGATGGGTAGGTACTCATTCCTGTACTACCAGAACGTCCTAGATGTCATCACTTCCAGCCGAAAACGGATGCGAGTAATTGGACTTGAGTCCATAACCGGTTTAATGGTGATAGCGACAAACGCTAAACTTTACCTTAAGAAGGTACTTGAAAAAAGATAAGCTCCTTCACCAAGCACGTGGGTCGTGAAACATCAATTTCTCGAGTTTATGAGAAAGGTGAACGACCACAGCGTAGGAAGGTAAAAACAAAAGTATACCAGGAAAGTATCTTCCTAATCCCGTGGGTGGATAATCACTTGGGGCATCTTCACGCAGTAAGAAACTGAAAAAATAATCAAGATTTTTTGTTTGACTCTACACAGGTTTTTTTCAGCCAAGAATTCATTATTTGCCATATAATGCCTCCATCATTAGAATCTCGTGGGGCCTGCCATCCCTTCCCCCTTACTTACCAATATTGCCAGCATTTTCCAGATTTCTTTCGACGGTTTACTAACAAATTTGGGGAACTCAGCGCTATGTGTATACAGCCTAAAATTAAACATAATGGAACATGCATTAGATTAAGAAGAAACTATTATTTGACGTTTATATTTCGATTATTTTTATTTCTTATTTCATCAATATTTAGCCCATCCAGCTGATAAGGATGAAACCCGTAATTTTGTTTATCTCTTGTCATCTCAGGGAGGCTCCCCATAAATTTCAACTTTCTAGGGTGAACAGGGAACAATTTGGCTCGTTCAGTAGATCAAGATGGAGCGTGGATCCCGTTATTTTCTTTTTCTTTTAATGTATCATATGAACTCAAATCGCTACTTCCTAGGGTGATAAAAAGAGAATTTGGTCTATTTAGCTGATCAGAATGAAGGTGGAGCCCGTAATTTCATTTGTCTCTTGTCATCTCAGAGAGGCTCTCTATCTAATTTCAACTTTCTGGGGTGAACAGGAAAAAATTAGGCTCATTCAACAGATCACGATGGAGCGCGGACCTCGTGATTTTCTTTTTCTTTTGAAGTCTCTCAGGAACTCCCTATCATATTGCAGCTTCCGAGGTTGATCAGCAGAGAGTCCCATTCCCCATGGAGCCCATTAAGCTGATCAGGAAAAAGATGGAGCTCATTATTTCATCCGTGCCTTCATGTATCTCAGAGAAGATCCTAATCAAATTTCAAGTTTTGTTGGTTAATAACAGAGGTTCATTCCACATATAAAAATAAATAAATAAATAAAAACAAACTTTGCTTCCTCAAAGAAAGCTTACGTATTATACACAAACTATCCAAACTCGTAAACGAGTTCCACTATCTGCTTTACAAGCAGATACCATGTTACATGGATATGTCTTTGATTGGGGATTTCATAACGGTTGTCCTCGAGAGTTGTAAACAAATCCTTTAACTTTAAACAAATCCCTGGGCCGCATCCCGACTAATTCCAACAAAACAACGGTTTCCTTATAGAAATGTTGAAAATAACTGTGGAGAGAAGCCACTACAATGAGTTGTCGTTAACAGTCGACTGTTGTCAAGAGGATGAAAATGTTTCCTATGGAGTGGAGTAAATGATGCTATTGCTTTACGTTAAGAATATTGTAACCGGCTTATTAAAATTGTTTATAGTCCAATCAACTTAGTTTAGGAATGTAGCCAGGTACTTAAGGAGGGGGAAATTGGTAGCTTGAGATGTGAACATTTATCACATAAATCAAGCGCTTTCCAACGAGTGGCGAACGATTTCTGTGCGATGAAAACTGCGGAAGTTCCATTCCCCTAGCAACGGCTGGGTTGTCCGTGAAAAACACTGAAATTGTGACACAAATTTTGCGTCACGGAAATTTTTGGTTGACCCCCCAGAGCAAAGAAATATCCATGTCAAAAAAGCTACAAATTTTGTTCCTTGATTATAAAACATGTTTTCATACCAAATTCACACGGTAGAATTATGTTTTTGTGTTCAATTAAAAGTTTTGAAATTTTCTCAAAGGTGTTTATCACTGTTTTTCGAACCTGTCTGTAATTGGCAATTTCGATTTTTACGGTATCTCTCACTGGCTCTAAAAGAGCCATTTGAAAAACATTAATTAGGTTCTATTACAAGAAAACTCATTTTTATAAATCAAAAGGAGATCATAAAGTTGTTAACGATCCACGTGAAAAGATTATACAACAACTAATAATATTCACCGACTGGGGAACAAATCCGAAAATATATCCTTAGGCCTGTTTGTAACAAGTCTCTTTACCCTACAAGGCCAGTTTTTGGATGATTTTCACGTACAACCGAGTCGTTGCTAGGGAAATGGTACTTCGTCGTTTTTCATCCCACAAAATTCGTTGACCATTCGTTCGAAAGCTCTCGATTTATCCAACAATATTATGTTAACTACTGCGAAGTGCGTGTCCAACAAACTGAGTTATGAGCATGGTTATATAAATAATTGTTTACACACAGGTGATCATTCTCAATAATTGATATTGTGAACATGATTGCAACCGCTTGTCAATTTCTGATGATTTCATTGAGCTTGTGTTTCGATGATTTGATTCATAGCAGGTGATCTGAGTATTACGAAAACGGTTTGATTTGTGAAGCGGAGTTAAATAATTTGAATAGGTAATTTCTATACTTTACACTCTAGGAAGCTGTAATTTCGTTTGTAGCCTCTTTAGGACATTTACTTGACGATGCTCAGGGTCCGGATCAGATGTGTGGCTCTTAAAGCTAATTTCTATGCTTTACACTCTAGGAAGCTGTAATTTCGTATGTAGCCTCTTTAGGACATTTACTTGACGATGCTCAGGGTCCGGATCAGATGTGTGGCTCTTAAAGCTAATTTCTATGCTTTACACTCTAGGAAGCTGTAATTTCGTATGTAGCCTCTTTAGGACATTTACTTGACGATGTCCAGGGTCCGGATCAGATGAGTGGCTTTTAAAGCTAATTTCTATACTTTACACTCTAGGAAGCTGTAATTTCGTATGTAGCCTCTTTAGGACATTTACTTGATAAATCGCTCTTGATTTATCACGAATTTATTTCGTTTTTTTTTTCGTACTTATACCATATAAATTGATGTTATAAATGAATTAAACAATGACGCTTGTTTGGTTTCACTTGGTTGCGCGACAAGCAAACAATTCAATATTTCGTCCGAAGTATGTAAATAGAGGTAACGGGGGTCCATAAGTTTTTTTTTTTTTTTCTTTCTTTGAGACAATTCTACAATAAAACTCATTTAAATGATTGAATAATTAATAAATGGGTGAATGTATTTTAATAATAGTAAAAATCCTGTTATAAAACTACGATTATCGAAACAGTATTAATTAACCCCTTCGTCAGAAAATAGGAGTTTTATAATGTTTTTTATATAACTTACTTAAATGGTCTACACTTATGGTACTTAATTTTGGAATAAACTTGGATAAACTTTGTTTTTAGTGCAGTCTGCTTGAACTCACGTTAACTCGAGAGGGTGATAAGTGTATGCTTACTTATCTGTGTCCGATTTTGATGACATTTTCTGGGACTGAGTTCAGACTTAAGCCAGCATAATTCTCTGTAAATTTCTTTGCACCAATTATAGACTCCGCTCATAATGTAGGTAAAACAAGAAATTCTTGCAAGTGTTTTCAACATTTAGAGATATTGAAGAAAATGGTGCATCAATCAATCATGGAGACAGTGATCTGCATTGAAGGGATGTACAAAATAACATTGAAATCACACTGTTGTGTAATAATTTGCTGTTATTTAATGTTGGAGGATTGGTTTGTTATTGCTTGTATGCTCCTCACATAATCCCAGTCTAACGAAAGAAAGAAAACAACAGTCGAACAATAACAATGCCGAGAGGATTGCCTGTATACTTGGTACGTACACTCATCTTCTTTAGTCAGATCGCTTTCACCTTCACCGAAAACCGCAGCCCACAAGACATTGGGATTCTACATGAGTTGAAACGGTCGGTGTTTGTGTCACTCGGTGGTGTAAGATTATCGCTCTCGCAGAATCTCACTTGAGTCAGATGGAGGCGACGAGAATCGGCAATTCCTCGGTGAGTCACTTTGGTCGGTCACCTCGGAATAGAATGGGAGGAGTGTCGCCTGACTAAATCCTCCTAGAAGCTGGATGTCCTGGTAGAAATACGCAATACTTGACGGCGTTTCGTGCGGGTCATCTTTATCAGGGTCAATGATTCGATGATATCACCTCTGATTGGTGCAAGGGGAATCCAGAATGCGCAACATGATTTAAGTCATTTCCCACAACCTACAGTGAAGAAACTCGTATAGATTCTGCCAAAATTTCGATTCTATTTTCACGTTTCATAGGTGTTTGAACGATATTTGGGTTCTGGGTACGTTTATCGGTCGGTGGAAATTCTTCTCCCCAAGCCTTACAAAATTACTTCTTCCCTTAATAAATTCTTCTCCCAACATTACTCAATTACAGACAGCTTCTCTGTAACGTAATTCAGCCGAATCTGACTGTTTTTTGGAAGATTCCGGTCGATCTAACAGACCGAATTTGAAATTGTACCAACCTAAAATTGCACGAGAGATGCAAAAATCTGGTTGGTTTTCAATGGAATCTGACAATTTTTTTCCGATGGTATTTGTGAATCTGACAAATTTTCAAATTAGAACTAGGTATGTAAAAAAATTACGTGGTAAGAGAAATGGACAGACATTAGTTTTGGTTCAGTCCGCATCTTTGATAAATAGTCCAATGGAATTTTTTAATTTTTTGGATGCTCTTTGTGAATCTGAAAACGTTAAAAAATGTCAAAAATTACGTGATAAATGTCATACGACCTGAAAAAGCTTCATGTCACACAATCACTCGAAACATAATTTACCGAATTTAACAGTTTTCTGGTTTAATGTAGATATAAGTAAAATCTCCAGAGAGATAACGTTTTCACATTTTCATGCCTTTGTCTTGGCTTTGCCACATGCATAAACAGAAAATCCGTTTCGATGAATGGCTTATGACATTTCAAGTTTCGAGTTTTGAAAAGGTACCTATAAACAATCCGCTTCTCCAACACCGTCAGTTTTGATCCCACAAAAATCGTTCACTAATCGTTGGAAAACTCTCACTTTATACCGAAATGTTACGCTATATAAACAGCAGTGATTACGGAGGAATCTGATAAGTCTGAATTAAAAACTATTAAAAAAAACGGAAAATTTTCAATCAAATTGAATTCAAATGGTCCGCAACATAATTCAGGAAAATCGAATAAAATCGAGTCGAATCAGCAGAAGAAGCCTACTCCTGCATGCAAATGTCTGCATCCCAACACCCAGCGCGAACGGTTGGTCTAATTTGGTTCAACGAACTGAGCTCTAAATTGAATTTAAACTTCTTTTATTTCTAATGTTTTTGAGATCTTGATGATTCTTAAATATTTCAACCCTAAAATTTCGTCCCTTTGGGTATTGATCAAAAGCGATTCGAGATTTCCGATGCATTCCCACCTGATGAGCCAAATCTTATCTTCAATTACAGAGGTTCATTAAGAAAAAAAAACCTGAAATGTCTGTATATACAATAATGGATATCAAAAATGTGCTGAAAATAGGTAGATTTTTATCCTTCCCTGAGAGCTGCTGTGTACATAACTTACTATTCCATTTTGATTTACCCCGAATCCAAAAAGTTCCACGATATTTTGATCGCGTTGAAAAATTATAAAATAATCATTAACAACAAATGTCTTCTTGGAGTAGCTTATATTTATGAATTATTCGATGTGGGTATGTAGTTCTTTAACGGATCAGCTGTGCTTCCGGTCGCCTCCTCAACAGGCCGGTTTTGGTTTAGGTTTGGACTGCACCACGCAGCACTCTTCTTCAGACTCTGCCTCAGACTGAGCTTCATCGATCGCGTCGTACAACTGTGAATAATTATATCGTTATGCTTGGCTAGATTTTGTTGAAAATCATTAGCGATTTCTATCCTCACACGTTACCAAAATCGGTACTCTTGAATTACTAATTTTTGATTTTTTAGTATATAACTATTTCTTACAATATTTTGTAATATTTTTCTGATTTGGGTGTGGGACAACCCAAACATGAGAGAGGAAATGAAGAACAAATTGGTGAAAAAACCATAGATGTACGTGTGTGAGCGAGTGTGTGTGTTGTATGACAAATTTTGTAGACGCTGCCCGGGCTGCAATTCTCAACCGATTTTGATTATTATTTTGTTCGATTCCAATTTTAGTTTAGTCGAAAAACCTCAGAAATTATGGATTTGACGTCGCGAAAGGGAATGGAGGGAGTAATTACCGATCATTTCAAGCGCTGCCCAAGCGACGATTCACAATTGATTTTGAGATTCTTTTTTTTTTTCTCCAATATAATTCGGTACAATTTTGGAACATATGTCATTTTGGAGTTTCAAATGCATTTATGGAATGGGATGAATGGAGAGGGTAATACGGATAAATCGTGATGTTTTCACAATTTTTATCTAATTTCCGTGATTTTTTTTAATTCCTATTTCAATTTATTTATAAATGCTACAACTCTAGCGTGTTTCAAATTCGTTATCGATGGGGTAAATGGAGGGGTAATTATGATAAATCAGGATATTTTAATTTTTCTCATTATGGTTTATAATTTTCATTAAATTTTGTTTAGCTGTACGAACAAGCGGGGATTTCATTCTGATGACGGATTGTTTGTGAGGAGGAGTAATGGAATCATAACCGAACTATTTACTCTATTCTCAAACGATTTGGGAGATGATTCTTTGTCTGATATATTATTGGAGGTTGGAGGGGTAGCAAGGAGGGGAAGGGAGGGGGGGGGGGGGTGAATACTGATATATATCGTGATATTTTCAACCTACGTATTTTCATGAATCCTTCATCGTTCGATTTTGCAATATAAATTGTTCATAATTGTATAGGTACGGTTTTGAGGGAGGAAGGTGCTTGTAGGGTACATCAGTAAAATCATGATATATTTGCTATTCTCTCCAAATTCACATACAAAACAAAAATAGGGTCATCCCTATAACATCTCTATACCAAAACAAACATAGGGACCCCTAAAACACTTTTTCGAAAGAATATGCCCAAAATCGTGCTCAAGTTCGTACAGTGGTAAAATCAGTGGAAATATGGTATTTCGTTGGTCACAGAATATTATTCAGAAAAAATTGCCAGAGGTGCAGAAAGACTACTTATGAGCGTATTTTTACAAGTTTTTACATTTTATTATTATTTTTAAATTTATGCGTACAAAAACTGAAATCGATAAAATTTAACAGAAACAATACTTTTTCACTAACTTCTTGAATGACGTTCTGCTAACCAAACCAATTTCGGGGTTTTTACCAGTTTTAGTTTATAGAAAATTGTAATGATTTGAGCACATCTCACAGCACAATTTCATGCACACATTTCTAAACAGACCACTTCATTTGATATCTAATATGGGGATTTAAATTATAATTTCAAAACTTCAACAGTTTTCACCTATATTAGTGACATGTTTTTAAAATATATTGAAATGTTTGAAATTTGAGTATGATATTTCTCCCTCTTTGGAAGAACAGATTTGTTATTTCAGTACCAAAAAGATATCGATTGGCATGACAGGTACATATAAATGTTTTTAACTACACCTAATGAACATTTTTAAACTACATGATTTGTTTCCAGAATGCTATGAAAATATTGATCATGAAAACGCTCAAAATCTACATTTTCTAAAATCTTGAACCCACCGCAATAGCTTAGCATTTCTATATTTATTAATTCATTCATATGTAACGTTCATTTGCTAATACTTCACTGAGGACAAAAAAGTGCGCAATTTTTTAAGAAATGGCAAGTATTTAGTAGGTAGTTTTTTATGTTTCGTTTAGTGTTTGTTCGATAAAAATTCGCTCATAAGGTCATACTGCACGACTAGGACTATTTTAGTTGATTGCCGCCTCGATAATCGAATATCGGTGCTTTGTAGAGTTTAATCCAACTTCAGGGTCAAAAATCAACAAATCCCTTCCCCCTCCCTCTCATGTGATTTCTTAAAATTGAGAACTTTTAATTTAAAAATAAATATTGAAAGCTAGAAATCCTTAACAAAAATTATATACTTATTTATCTCAAATCACGCCTCAGCTATTCCTCCGCTTCCCTCCTTTGCAAGAGTTTTTAGATCTGCGGGTCTGCACCACACAGCACTCTTCTTCAGAGCCATCGTCGTCATGACCTTCGTCAATTGCCTCGTACAACTGTTGTGAATTAACCATATCGTTAATGGCGTTACAATGGCTCACATAGTATGCAAGACAATCCAGCAGGGCAGCCAAATTCTCCTTTTTGAGGACCATTTAACCACCGTCCACGAATTGCCACAAAATTTTGGTGGTCCATAAAAAGTCCCATACGTGCAGCATATACCTTATGAGCGAATTATTGTATGGATTTTTAACAAGTTGTTGTGGGAAAACCAAGCTGTTGCGAAGTCTCCAATATAGTAGAAACTGACATTACCGAAAATTTCCATCTTCAATATCCGTTTTGGAGCATTCTAAATAAACGCCAAATATTTTATTTTGTAACTTATGTAAACTTAATACAAGTAATTACCTAAGTAGATATCGTGTACGTTGAAAGAAATCAAACAATTAAATACAGTGTTGAACGCACAGTGTGTCAGAAGCACATGCAGCGCCGGCGGCCTGAATACACCTAAAAAGCCCCACACACCATGGCGGCTCCCCTACCAAGAGCTGAGGCGACCACTGGAAGTGAACGCAATCTCAAGATACTGCGTTTGATCTCTTACGAGCGTATTATAGAGTTTAAAGGTCTGACAGGCTTCACCAGATGTGAATCAAAACAGCAAGGTCATGAGTTGTTCTGGGAAGTGAAAATCTTGTTAGGATTAGACATTCCCTTTTTAAAAACTAAATTTCTTCAATAGAATCCGTTTTGAGGCATCCAGATCAAAAATTCGACTCCAAGATATTCACATAGATACAAAAATGTCTATTTGTAATCCGACGATATTTTTGGAATCTTGTATAAATTAAGAAAATTTACGAAATCTAATGGCAGTTAGTACGGCCGTTCTATCCGACCGATTTCCTTCATTTTTAGCGAATTTTCGTAGAAAATTAAGCTATTGCAATGGCTCGGAACATTTTACAATCAAAATTTTTGAAAAATTTCTTCTTTGAAAACCGTTTTGAAGCATTCTGAAACGAATCCTAGAGTTTAACGCTTTTTCATAGATATATATACATACTTGGATTCCTCGTATGGAACATAAATTGTTAGCTCATTAAAACGTTTTAAATTATTTTAAAATAATCCAAAGCGGAAAGTAGTTAAATCAAGATGTAAGAAGCGTAAAGTAATTTTAGTTTGCGCATGCGAAGAATGAAGTGATTGTTTGAGAATATTGAAACAGCTGGAGGACCATCTACAGACTAACCCATACAATCCCTGTAAATTTCATCAAATCGGTTGACAATAAAATTATGGAAATTAAGCTTGTTACAAGGGTTGCTGACACTGGTATTGTAGACAATGATGCTTGATGGAATTTACTTTCGTGAATGCGCACAGCATTGATTTTGGAACAACGAAACTAACAGGGGACCATCTACACTCTAACCCATACAATCCTGTAAATTTCATCAAATCGGTTGACAATAAAATTATGGAAATTAAGCTTGTTACAAGGGTTGCTGACACTCGTATTGTATAGACACACACGTCACACAAAGATAGACAGACACGGAACGAAAGTTGTTCAGAATGGTCTAAAATTTAAAATGCAAGTGGAAATTTTCATTTTGGCGACAAAAAATTGTTCATCGCCTAAAAGTGAAAACAAAACTTCTACCTATAGGTTAGACCCAGAAGCGAAAATGCTAGAAAGGAAATATTAATGTCTAAATAGTAAGCAGTTGTTTTTATTGCAGAACATCATTCAGAAAAATTTTACTTTTCATTTGAATGTTGTGCAAGAATGTTGCTCGAACACTATAGAATATTGTTAGGAAATACCGTAATAATTATAAGATGATCGCATTTAAAAATGGTTTGTAGTTACATTATTTACAATTTAAAGATTAAAGAAAAGATATGGACGTGAATGATCCTGAAAACATGAGATTCAAAGACATGTTTGCAAGTGACGATTTATGTTCTCTTGCAACGACAAACACCTCTACGATGTATGGTTAGACACTACTGATGAATCGACGTTTTTACGTTTCTATGCGACAAAGGAAGTTATGAATAAATTTTAATGCCATAAATTGAATCGTTAGTTTCTTGTGTTGACGAAATAATTGTCATATTTCATGACAAGTGTGCACGAAAAATGTGCTTATGTACTCAAAATCTTACAAACTATTTTTAAAAAACTGTTTACTACTAATTTGAAAAGAGTTTGATTTTGCTTCAGATTGGTTTATTTCATTAGAAATGATATCACACCAATCAATAATACGTTTATCATAAAAAAGTTTGCACTTAAGGTCATGCTGCACAACTAGGATTCTTAATGAACGTTATTGCTGGTTTGGTGGCATTCTTTATGGTGTTCGCTGCTGCTTTGTCAGGCAGTTTTTAGTCCCTAAGTAGTTACTGGGGGGGCTCTGAACATGAGAAGTTGAGGTAGAGTGCAGCACGTAAACAAGCACCTTACTGATTTGCTCTTCTTTTGTTGCCTATGTTCGGAGCCCACCTAATACACACCTCAAAATAATTAAGGGATTACTTTTTCTGGTAGACGTCAAAGACCCCAGCTCAATCGGACAATGTTCATATTATATCACATGATTTGGTATCCATTGGAGATGGGACGCACCCTATTATTTTGTTTTTTCTCAAACCCTAGGAAAGACCAGCGATATCAAGCTCCGACATGAGCCAAAACAGGATGGACGCTGAGCATTTTTCTCATGGAAGTAACCCCCTCCCTCCTAATTTTTTCCCCACAATTTTTGAGATATCGATGCGAAACTTGGAGAGCGTTTATGGGGTACCTGATACTAAGTTTTGAGAGAAAAAAAATCAGAAAAAAATCCAAAAATGTTTTGGAATAGGTACCCCTCCTACCGCCCAGTTTTTGGATACTAGGAAAATTTTTTCTTCCATTTTTTGTCTAGTGACGCCTCATTTTAAAGATATTTTGGTACTGAACACGATGGTGAAGCCAGAATTGCGATATCTTATTCCGTTCTCGAATTAGAGCTGATAAACGTGAAGAAGCGTGATCCATTCTGTTTTGGCTCATGTTGGAGCTCGGATATCGCTGGTTTTTCTCCTTGTTTGAAAACAAAATAGGTCGCTTCCCATCTCCATAAGGTACCAAATCATGAGATATAATATGAACTTTGTCCGATTGATCTGGAGTGTGTGGCGTCAACAAGGAAAAGCCCTTAATTCTTTTGAGGTGTGTAGAATCCTGGACCCGCTACTGATCTCATAGTACCTACACGTCATTGTGATTGTAAAAGTGGCAGACTAAACCAGAGTTTCAGGCAAAGAACTTGGCAACACGTTCTGTGCTCTTCACGGAAGAACAGCGCGGCTCATGTACTGTACCTTGGCGATGTCTATGCATGAGGAGGAAGGAAATGAATAGGTCCCTTGATGTGCGATTTACGTATGGAAAACAATATTCTTTTGAATCTCAGAGTTGGTCTCAAATCTATCGAGATCTGTAGGCTAATGATGTGAATAGACATGTCGAAAAATCACATTTTATTCAGTGATACTAAATAGCTTTTGCGAACGAAGAAGTTTTGATTTTGAATCAGTTATCTTTGATTCAGAATCACAGGAAAAATTTAAATTTAAATTGAGTCACACAAAACCGCCTATTTTTCGTTCTAGACGTACCTAGGTATTATGGCAACACGTTTTGAATCACAACGTCATATTTAACATGATCGCAAGACGAGAGATGTGCAGCCACGCTATCCCCCCCCCCCCCCCCCCCCCCAACGAGTCTTACCCACGTATTCATTCAATATGTTTAAATGAAAATATATTCCATTCAAAATATTGACAATATCCGCACTCTCCTCCGATGGGTAGTTTACTTTCTTTTTCAGCGAATTTTTGTACAAAATGAAAATGTTTCGAGCGCTCCAAAAATTATGAAATATTTTCCGTAAACTTTCTTCATAGACGATAAATTTCCTTAGGATTGAGACTAAAATTCCGTTCTTGCTCCAAAATAATGGAACTTTCCATATGAAAGGAAGAGTTTGTTCGCCAAACGTTCGTGTAAAAAAATCACTAAAAAAAGAACTTTTAAAGGACAGCTTATTAAAGATGAACTTTAACTATAACATATTTAATTATGCTTAATAATGTCTTCAAATGTCATTAATAAGTACTTAGGTACTAGCTGGAAAAATCTATAAAAACAGAAAAGGGAAAAAACTTTTAAAAAAAGAAACATATTTCTTGAATCGGTGGATATTATTTTTAACGAGATTTTTTGCTGTAAAATTGCTAGTCAACAATTTCTTTGCACTTGAAATATTCAAATTCCAAAACAATGTAACATAATATAGTACCATAATTTACAAGGAACTGCTCATACAATCATCCTTCGAAATTCGAACATTTCAAATTTTCCTCAGACAGTGAAAAGTCATGGAAAGAAAATTACCTACTCATCAAAGGAGACTGCGGTTGCTGACAGCCTTCTTAGAAGGGATTGTCTTTCATTTAAAAGTATTTGAAGTACTATTTTCACACCCAAGGGTAGGAGCGCCCATTCGCCCTCGGACCAAGGGAAACCAAGGCTACCTAGAAAAATATGTGCTACTCCCATGGATTTTACGTATTTTATCAATGCCAGTTAATATTAATGCTAACACCGAGGAGGTCCACACTGCAAAAATTTGATCAGTTTCTGCAGATCAGAACCAATACCCTCGGATTGGAGTCTGCTGCAAACGGAAGCCGACAAACATCTCGGAAACGGATCAGCATTGTAAATCGGAAACGGATCAGCATTGTAAGGAATCATCTGCAGACTTCAAGACCTCCTCACAGGTCTCCAATGTCTAAATGCTTAATTTACTGCCGGTAAACCTAATTATGACTCGAAGCTGTGAGCTACAATAGAAACAAAAGCCCTTCAATGACAATAAATTACCGCTTTCTGGATGTTGATCCTGGCGAGGAAGTTCTTCTTGGGCGAGAGGGTGGCGAGAAGAGGCAGGCAGCTGGAGAGAAACTGTTCATTGGAGCACTGGGCCATGTGAGACGGAGTACTTCTGACAGTGAAGCATGCATTATCGTCTTCTTTCTCTTTCTTGCCTTTCTTCTGGTTCGTAGCCCCAGAATCTCTGGACGGACTTGGACTCACATCTTCTTCCCGCTTCCCTTTCTTTTTATCAGCGCTCTTCTCTCTTTTGTCCTCATGCTTCTCGCTCTTCTTATCTTGTTTGGGCATGGTGATTAATGTTTGTGGTTCGATTCCGTGTTTTGTGTCATTCAACTTGAGAGTGGAATGAATTTTTGTTTCTGGAATGACAGGAACATGTGTTTTCCAATTAGTAATCTCGAATGTTCATTGAAACTGGTGCAACCAATCTACAAACCACAGGTGACGTTTTCGTAAGGAAATATTGAAGCCAGTAATTTGACAAAAAACCCTATAGAAGGAGAAAACTCAGATATATATACCATATACCTAATGAAATTGATCCTCTTGAATCGTAATGCGATCTAAAAATCAAAGGGACAACATATTGGTTATCAAGTAATACATGAATTACAGGGTATGTATTGGTTGTATAATGTTTTTGGCGAAAATGGCGAATAGATCATGATTTTACTGGATGCACCTTCTCCATTACAACCTAAAATGAGTATACAACAAGCAACCCCTACTCCCAGACAACAATAGGTAATAAAGTATGAACAGCTTTTACATTGTGAAACAAACAAAGAAAGATTCATAGAAATATGTAGAAAATATCGCGATATATCAGTACCTCCCCCCCTATCCACCAGTCTTTATGAAATTTTAATTTACTGAGAATGAATCCATGGTAAAAATAAATAAAATAATAATATAGCTAAAATTAAAATAAATAAATCAAAAAAAGGTTGAAAATAAAGTGAGTAATACAGTTTATTTGCCCTTCTCAGAAATATCCGCCATCAAAACGAAATCCTCGATCGATTTGTCGCACATCTGAACTAAAAGATGGATGAGAAAAACGAAAATATAATTATTTGACCCCTCCCCCTCCCCCATGTACCTCCTCCGATAATCAATTTGAAATTCCAAGTTTTGTTGCATAAGTGGACCAAATTATCAATTGAACTAAAAAAAGATCCACGGAAATTGGTCGAGAATAGGAGCTTGGGCAGCACCTAAAAGGATAGGCTATAACCACCTCCGCCTTCCCATCTCGAAGGCAAATCCGTAATTTCCATTGTTTGAAGTACAACCAGATTAAAATTTGGATCAAACAAACACAGAATCACAAAAAGCAGCTAAGAATAGTAGCTTGGGCAGCGCTTATTAGGATCGGCTTTCACACCCTCCACCTCCCTCCAGATGGCAAATCCTAAATTTCCATGGTTTGTTTGACAACCAGACTAGGTCAAGCTCCGTATCAATGCCGCCCAACTTTTCGTTGGAAATTGGTAGTGAGCCTCTCTGGGATAACAAGAGACGAGCAAAGTGAGGAGCGCCATCCTCATCATCTGAGAAAGCTAAAATCTCTTCTGTTCACCGTAGGACTTTGAAAATTTATAGGGAGCCCCTCTAGGATAACAAGAGACGAGCAAAGTGAGGAGCGCCATCCTGATCAGCTGAGGGAGCTAACATCTCTTCTGTTCGCCGCACGACGTTGAAAATTTATAGGGAGCCTCTCTAGGATAACACAAGAGACAAATTGTTTATCTTACCCAACTTTGTGTAGAAAAGGGGGTATTACAGCCGACTTGGTGGTGGGGATGCATTTTCTTTGCGTTTCGGAGGGTGTAGACCACGTTTACAATAGTAATTCATCTTCAGATTTCTTTATATATACTATATATATATATATATATATATATATATATATATATATATATATATATATATATATATCCACGTCCAGCCGGGGGGCAAGCCCCCCGGACCCCCCATTAAATTGCTCGCTTCGCTCGCAAAGTGTGGTATGTAGGGAATGTTGCTCGCTTCGCTCGCAAAGTGTGGCTGTATACATGGAATGTATTACAATTGAAACATGTAGGGGATGTTGCTCGCTTCGCTCGCAAACGGTAGATCTCTAAGGGTAGGTTTAACTTCTGTGGGGGATGCTGCTCGCTTCGCTCGCTTGAGGAAGTTATACTGCCCACCCAACTTGGCAGACGTTAATTAAAATAGAAATTAAAAAATTTGTCTAAAAAATAAAAAAAAATTTTTGGGGTGGACTACCCCTAAAATTTAGGGGATGAAAAATAGATGTTGGCCGATTCTCTACCCCTAACATTTAGGGGGATGAAAAATAGATGTTGGCCGATTCTCATAGATACCGGATAAGCACAAAAAATTTCATCAAAATCGGTCAAAAATAAAATTAAAAAAATTTAGGGGTGGACTACCCCTAACATTTAGGGGGATGAAAAATATATGTTGGCCGATTCTCATAGATACCGGATAAGCACAAAAAATTTCATCAAAATCGGTCAAAAATAAAATTAAAAAAATTTAGGGGTGGACTACCCCTAACATTTAGGGGGATGAAAAATATATGTTGGCCGATTCTCATAGATACCGGATAAGCACAAAAAATTTCATCAAAATCGGTCAAAAATAAAATTAAAAAAATTTAGGGGTGGACTACCCCTAACATTTAGGGGGATGAAAAATAGACGTTGGCCGATTCTCATAGATACCGGATAAGCACAAAAAATTTCATCAAAATCGGTCGAGCCGTTTCGGAGGAGTATGGCAACAAAAACTGTGACACGAGAATTTTATATATATATATTATATATATATATATATATATATATATATATATATATATATATATATATATATATATATATATGTATATATTGTGACTTATAGTTCTTGACCGCTATGTAAAGATGAAATTTGTGTAGGGCTCTTGAGAGTCGGTCTAGGGAAAAAAAAACACTCAAAATTTCATGCCAACGTTTCTTTCTATTTGTAGAACATCTTCAGGGCTTGAAAACGGGGATACATGCAATTATTGCACATAGATATGCGTCTCAGAGGATTAAGATTGACACTCAATCTATCGTTTATCCGTGTGTCCGCAAATCCTTGCTTCGCTCGAATGTTGAATCTATCAATCATCATCATCACCGTACCTTTGGAACATGGTGATTGACATAACTTTCCCCTTATTAATACCTTGCGTCACCCCTTTTTCGCTCTACAATTCGTTCCCCGCACCATCATCCTCATCAATATTGGTAAAAAATGAAAATTATATTAGGTATTAACAAATAAATTATAATAGCAAAGAACCAAAAGGGAGAAAAAACAACTTGTGACCGTCTCGACTGCGATCATAGGAAACAAGAGAAGTGTAAATCGGTAAGGTCCTTCTTAACGTGCTGCGCTCTACCTCGTGCTTTTCTTGTTCGGAGCTCCAATGTTCATCTCGCTCAACTTCGAATAGCAGTCGGGAATAGAATAGAAAATTATTTAATTAGAAAAGTACAAAATTGTTAGTAAATGCATTTGCATAGTTGGGTTCATCTGTAAATGCTAGCCTGATGATATTAGCCTATGACGGTGGTCGAGCTTTGAGTGGGTTCCAGTTTGCTGTCATTCATATAAGTTGCTTACTAATGTTGCGTTCGTGGTAGATCAGTTAGTGCGTTTAAATTTCCTTGGGTTGTAAAGTAAGTGTAATATATCTTTATTACAAGTATTCGCTACAAATCAGGCTGTCGAATCAATCCATGCCTTGTAGACAATCCATGTCAAAATTTCAGTTTTATACCTTGAATTAACGTAACGTATTAAAATAACGTTAAGTTCGTTGGGAAAGTTACGTCCAACTTTGATGGCATTCTTAGGAACTGGGCGAGGAGCTCCGTAGACGTCCTCTATAGGTTTCATCACCTTTGGACCATTAGTGCTGCTATATACCGGACAAAGTACAGTGAAAAATGATTATGAATGTCCTCCATTAATTTTTTCTCACCTTAACATCATCCAATTAATTCTAAATTTCTTTGTAACAATAAATCGCCCACCCACACGTTTATTTATTCGCGTATTTTATTTTTTTAATGAGTAGGTTTCAATTTGGTTTCTCTTTCATGAGAGGCAGTTGTCCTTGCAGAGTATGCCGCTCCCTTCCAGTCCGCCAAGTCCAGGCTCAGACTGAAGTTGAAGGTCGCGACTTTAAAATTCCCCGATATGAGCCTTCGAAAGAGAGAATGTTCGAATGCAAGTTTTTCATCACATCCGCATGCCCTTGTACATACACTTGAAGGATCAGTGGGCAGTTTAACAAAAGCAGTTCTGAGCTTGATTGTTCTGCATCAGTTGGTAAAAATTAGTGTCGAATTCGAAATAGTTGGAAAAACTCCCGCCGAATGATTGGGCCTCTAAGAATAAAAGAATCTATATGAGAGATTCTCAAAAAATAAATAAATGAATAAAAAGAAAAAATATATAATAAATAAAAATAAAACGCAATTTTCTTGTTCAAAGCAAATAACTCTGGTTCTAACTGACTTTGAGAAAACGAGTGGATGTTTTTGACACCGTCTTTTGCCCTTTTTTCGTTCACATTAAATAAAAGTTCAATTACATAGGAGTTTGAAGAACTTTTTCTCGTTCAAACGTAGAAAATCTCAACCCAGTGTCCCGTTCAAAACAAGTTTTTGTGGGTTCTACCGGTGCCCACAAAGTCGTGGGGAATAGGAACGCAACATAACTTCTCAAACATTCTGAGTGGTTTGCTTTGCGTTTACACGTGCATTGCAATTGAAGGAGCTTTAAAAGTTGACCAGCAGGACTTAGAACTTGATTTATGATTCTGATCTCATGCCCGTGGCTCAATGAACAGGCTCTCCTCGGATCACACCATGAAGGATTTTTGGGTGGGGAAGAGTTCCCATCATTCGGTAGCAAAGTACGAGTATGAACATAACTCCGAAGGGCTTGATGAAGAATATTTTTGTTCTTACCCCTCGATCAAGAATCAGAAACATGTGCGTATGTTTATTAGTATCATGCTCATGTCTGAATGTTTAGAAACTTATTGCTTGATTATGTCTAAGGCTAGTGGTATTTTTCTTGTTCCCGTCTAAGTTTTCTTCCCCAGTAGAAAAGCTTTCAAACTCGAATACACCAACCTCATGCCCTGCCCCTCTCAGCTTCACCCCTGTGACTCAAGCCCAAATCCGATAGTGCCACGGGTTTGGGAAAATTTAAGGAATACCTATTCAGTTAGTTATTGACTGTTCAAAGTCAGTTATAGGCTCATTTTTACTAAAGTGTGATTATTTAAAACTTGGATAAAAGTAATTCGAGAGCTTCTGCAAATTAGGTACATACCTAGGTAGGTACTATTCACAGCAAGTCCATGTATAGAAATTAATAGCTATTTACAATTAAAAGGATATTTAGTTATGAAGCTTAATAGTGTTTTTTTAACAAGTGGAACGAAGGAATTTGAAATTGAGCTCTTCAAAATTGATTAATGGCGTACTTTGAACAAAATGAAATTATTTTAAAACTTGGGGGAAAAAAATAGTCGGAGGGCATCTGCATTGCAACAAATTAGAAGGAACAATTGAGAGTTAGTATTTTTTATGTGCACATTGGGAATTCTTCAATTCCTACATTCTTATTGATTTTTTTCTTTTTCAGTTTGATGATAAAGGATCCTCCAGGAGACTGACCTGAACTGTTCTTCAAGTTCCTTCATTAGACTTTTTGAATAAAATTATGTTTTTTCTGCTGAGAGAATTCTTTGTATCAATCTACCACTTCTTATGATCCATTGATAATTCAATAGAGATGAGAAGTTCCGTCATTTCTAATCCTTTTAGCAATGAAAAAGCTATAAATATCGTCCCCATGTCCGTATTCTCATCCCCTTGCCTCTGAAAAAAAATTTAAAACCTGAAATTTCGTTAAAAAATTGATTTAGAGTAGGTACTATTCTATCCAGTCATCGGAGAGTATTACATAATTTTTTTTTTTCAGATTTTTCGCTAAACTTTTACTTCTGGTAAACCAGCAGGCCTAAAATTTGCGTTTTTCTTTCAAGAACCGCCCATATACTTACCACGTATGTACTTAGTTATTCAACGATTATGATGGTTTTAATGGGATAAGGCATGAATCAACGCTGGGGTTTTAGGGAGACTGGAAAGAGCACGCGACCTTTAGTTGTGGCTGCACCCCGAGGCAGTATGTTTGGCAGTGAGTCACCCCCAACGATGAAACGTAGCTTTCAACCAGAGTAAAAAGATTTTTAAAATAAATTTCTTTCCTGCTGTCCTTGGATAGTCTGTGGGTTAGGTAGGTACTTTTTTCTTTAAACAAAGATCGAAAGATATTCAGGATATATTGGAGGAAGGGGTGCACCGGGGTGAATTGGGGAGGGGGTGGGAGGTATGGATTTCGGGTTCTAAAATACTGTATTTCAAAGCTTTTTGTTCGTAAGATTTTTGAATACAATACAAAAATTGCAGTGATGCAGCATAATCATATGAGCGAAATTTCGCAAACTACTTTATTATATTTATGGTGATTGTTTTGAAATTTGAGCATTTAGAGAGCAAATAAATAGTTTTTAGGAATTTTTTATTTCAACGGGATGATTCCAACGATTTCAATGAAATTCACGCAAAATGCAGGTACTCACATCATAATAATAATAATACCCAATAATAATAATTTGTTGCCATTTTTTTACACGTAAAATTTTGTTAAAGTGTCGAGCAAACTTCAAAAGATCATATGGAACTAAAATATAAGACAATTTACAATCATTGTAGTTTGAAAAAGTCTTCCACATTATATAACTTACGCTGAATGAGATACAATTTTAAGATTTTCTTAAACTGATGAAATGGCGCATCAAAAGGACAAATTTCAATCAATAGTGCGTCACGTAATGGTTGAATATAGTCACGGCCGAGTACAGTGATCCTCTCTCGAAGATGACCAGTCGGTGATTCGGCACTTTCAGGAGAAAAGCTGAACCTCCTGTTGAGTATTTGTGAGCAAACTTGAAGTGGTTAAATACGTTTGGGTGCTTCTTTACATAAGTTAATATTTAGAAAACTTATAGTCTTGGAAGAGTAGATGCCTTCACGTCTGAAATGGCCTCTGCAAGAAGATCCAGTTGGGATGCCAAGTATGAGTCAAATTGCACAAATATCATCCGATAAAATAAACCCTTCACATGTTCTAAAGGACTTTGGTCCACTAAAATATCATTTAAAGCCATAAGTTTGATAATTATTATAAACAGCCAAACACCACTAGCGTCTATGTGAATACATATTGGAAAAACAGAGTGAAGCCATATATTTTTTCGGGAATATACGTTTTCCTCCAATCTGAAAACCTTGGTCCAATAGGCAGTGTATTTTTCAACAGTTTAATTTTAAACCACTTCAACCTTCGAGTCGCAGTTTGTTGTTGGCTGGCGCCTACGGGACCCAGAACGCCGCCAGCGCTCCGGGCGACTAGGATCGATAACACCTGTTCATAGTCATTTTCTGTTCATCTTCAGTCAGTAGAAACATTCATTAGAATATAGTGGCGCTCTTAGTACGATAGTCACGAAAGTGTTCATACTGGTTGCTGATGCTTTCGAACAACTAGGATTGACAACATCATCATTCATTTCATTGAGAAAGACATTCTTTTCTGCCTGCGGGCACGTTTGATGAAAGAGTCACTATATATGTGAAAAGTCATGTTTTAAGCTAAGAAGCCATTTTCTTGAACAATAACAATTATTTCTTGCCCAAGTATACATATATATCTTGTTGTTGTGTTGAGACATTATTTCGCCCAAAAGGCACGTCTATGCTCAAGGAGCCACGTTTTCACTGATAAGTCACTTTTGACCTCAGTTAGTATTCTTACATATTCTAATCACTTGTTTGCATTGAAAGACATTATTTTACGCCAGAAAGGCACAATTCTACTACAAAGCCACGTTATTGAGAAAGTAGTCACGTTTTGTCAATAAGTCATTGTTTTGGTCATGTTTTGACGTAACAGCTAATATTCTGGTATGTTGGCATCATATTGAACACTGCATGTGTAAAGTCACATTTTATTTAGTATTGAATGACAAAAGTCACTTTTTATCTCGCGGAGACACGCACGTTCATTTTCCTTCAGAATACTGTTGTAAAGTCACTTCTCAGTGTAACCTGGTCAGTAACGGCTGTAGTCATCCTTGCATTGTCGAGTCATTATTGTTGTTGAGAGTAAAGTCACGGTTTCAATCAGAGTCACAAAGTGACCCCAATCACTTTGCCATTTTCAAAGATTAATAAATGTCCATAACTATGTCATTCTACGTTCATTTCAGACTACCCTGACTCCCTCTTACAGTAGCCACACAGTTTGCTTGTACAGCCATTTGTGTCCAGTCGGGACACTATTAGGTTCTAACAGATATATTTTATTGGCTTGTTACCTTCTGTAACTTGCGAGAGGGCTGTAATATAAATTCAGAGTCTTCAACTTGTCGCTCTCTCTGAGTAACTCTTTGAGACACGTTTTTCAGCCAATTGTCACAGCGACCTTCTGGAGCCGCCATGGAATCTACCAGAATCCCCACAGTAAGTGAAGACATTGCTTCCTTTGAATGTTCTGTGACCTTTCATCTTGTACTGTTCCTCAGCCACTATTTCCTAAGCTATCTGAGACACAAAACTACAGTCATTTCGTGTCTCCTATGAACTTCATTTTGCAACCTCCCAAAATCACCAAAATTTCTAGTTTGATAGGGACAGTTTCGTCTCTTTTGTAACAACGTACCTCCTTATTGACACAGTGGTCACTTTGAGTTGAAGATAGTAATTTATTAGGCAATTCATCTCATCCACACCCGTGGTCACATATACGTCCCACGCATTCCCGCAGTAATCCGCCACTCAAGTAGCTATTTTGTGGCCAGCTACTTCCACCTTCAGTGGTAGTATCTTTCTACACTATAGTGGTCACCCGGTAACATCCCCCTTTAGTCACGGTAACTTTTGTGTCTAGTCCCTAAAGTAATTTAGCTTCATTTTCCCCTTTCCTTAGAGCTTGAACCGGCTTACTCAGTTGTATTTATCTGTAATAAATATATGAAAGTTTCAGCGATGTTTCTTATGGTAGTTTGAAATTATGATGTGACAACACAAGTACAGTTATATCGCAAATTTTCGTCGGGGATAATCGTTTTATTAATCGGCAGTGAAATCGCACTTTTCGTGATTGGGAAGAAAACTTCGACTATCTTAGGTCATTTCTCCTAATGGTTTCATAAAGAAAGAAGATGTTTTATCAAAGTCTGAATCATCACTCACCACACGTGGATAGGTTGATATGATATACATGGGAGGGTCAAGGAGTACTCGTACTTACCTGAAAAAAATTGAACAATTGTTTTTAATTCTGTTAAAAGATTACATGTTATTCAACAAAACACAAATCTTCAAACAAGCTTGGATAGTCATTTAACACATATAAGAACCACAGAGGAATGGGAAGATATACATGGGACTCAAATTATGGCGAACACAAATCTAACTTTTTTCGTCATAAACATTTAACAGCTATTCAAAACAACGTTACACGCTGTTATATTGTGACGTGGGTATAACTTATGGCACCGTAAATGACACACTTTCTAGGGTGAACAGGAGAGAATTTAGCTCATTCAGCTGAATAGGACGGAGTCAGTCATTTCATTCGTATCTAGATAGGCACCCTATTGAATTTAAACTTTCCAGGGTTAACAGGAGAGAATTTAGCTCACTCAGCCGATCATACTAGAGCCCGTGATTTAATTGCATTCGTCTCCCTGTCAAATTTCTGCTTCCTTCAATGAACAGTAAAGAATTTTGTTCATTAAGCTGATCAGGATTGAGCTGGCCATTTCATTATCTTCTTATCTTGAAATGCAAACCAACAAATTTTGATGGGGGTTAAATTTTTTTCTTGTTCGGTCACATAGGTTCACTATTGAAAATATTACACCAAAACGCTTTGGAAGCTGCAATAAAATATTTCGGATTTCGTCCAGACCATGTTATGCTTGTGAAAATGCGATTTTGGGCAACGAGAATCCTTAAATGTGGAACCAACAATACAATGTTTCTTATTTTGCCTAGACCTTACGTCCTTAGACCTTACGTGTCTGGCCTTACGTAGATGAATTATACGTTTTTTTAAAACCATATAATCATGTATGTGAAAGCAACTAGCTTAACTACTTGTTACTTGTATGGAATAAAAAATTAAATATTTCATATATCATCTAGACCAACAATTAGATGGAAAAACGGTTTCAGCAATATTTTAATTTTCACTTCAATATCCTAAGCTAATTATTAGCGTAGGATATTGAGCCGACAGTAAAATATTTCGCATAGGTAGGTACAGATCATGTTATGAATGTGAAAATCCGCATCCGGCAATGAGCGGACTCACGAAAATGAAAGGAACAATACAATGCCTCTTGTTACACCAAGTTTTTAATATGAAAATACGCTTTCAACACTGAACGTACAACCTGAGTTATTGTGGGAACGAAAGTAGCGCCAACTCATAATAACAAGTCGAGCGTTATCTTATCAGTCGACTTGTTAAGTAACCCGACTCAACTGTCCTCGACATTCCGGCAACTCACCTAAAAACTCGGTAACACAACTAAAACCACTCATATAGGGAAGGCCGGGCATGTTTTCACATTTATTATTAGGTAGAGAGATAAGTAAATAAAACCTCTTTGAGAAATCGATTGTTGATTGATCCTTCCTGTTGAATTTAAGTTGCCGAACGAAGTTAGAAATGAAAGATTTTGGTGAGTAAGGTAATGCATGCAATACAGGGAGTAAGCGAATAGGTCAGACCCGTAATTTCACTGGATTCTCTCCATACCCTTTCCATTATAACCGAACAAGAACGTGCTACGAGCAACGCTCGACCAAGAAAGATTCACGAAAATAAATTGAGAATATCACGATTTATTGGTAATCCCCCCCAATTTCTGTAATTTGAATGTACTGAGAATGGTCCACAGGACCACGAAAATCGGTTGAACTAGTATAATTAATACAGTTCAATAATTCCCCCTCCATCACTCGACTTCACAAATAAACCGTCATCCTGATTTTTTGCATATCTAAATCAAGAGATGAGGTAGAAGAAACCGATGAAAAAACTTTTATATTGGAATAATTTATTGGGATTATCCCCACCGATCAGAAATTTGAAACTACCAAGGTTTGACTGCGTTCATCATCTTATGTAGGTAGGGGACCAACCAACACGATAATAACGGGCACAATAGTAGATCATTTTATTAAAACCGGTCTATTAGTTTCGCAGTTTCTTCCGTAACAATCAATTTCAGGTTTGCGCATGTTTGGTGGTCACAAAAATCAATCGTAACAAAGCATCCCCCCCCCCCCCATTTGAACGAAATCGAACCAATGATTCAGACGTAATAAGATAGGTCTAATATTTAATATTTTAATATTTCACTTTACTCATCCGCACAACTTACTATTGATCCGACGGTAATGAACTTTGTAGGAGGTCATTTAGGGAGTAATCCGCTTGATCCCACAATTTCATCAAAATCGACCCATTATTCTCTGAGTATTGAATTTATCAACCAATTTTAGTTTTCGCATGCGCAATACCTATTACTTAACCAGTCCCGATAAAAGTTGGGTTCTTGGCATAAACCCAACTACAACCCCCCCAAGATGAGAAATCTACACTATAAGAAATTCACATTTACGCATTCGCCAACTCGCACAATCCCTGAAAATTTCATCAAAATCGGACAAAAACTTGATAGAGGGCAAGAATTTATCACAGATTCACAGAAGACATTGAGGCATGGAAACAAAATTTATCAGCAAGCTCTGAAACGCTAAAAAACAAATAAGAATTTTGATTTTGAGGACAAAAGGTATTTCAACTTCCTGCACGAACACAAAGCTTTCCAAACCTTTTGTAGTGAGGAAAAATTATTTGCGTAATATTCCCCCCCCCCCCCCTTTTTTTTCATTTTATTTTGAAGAACGGATGCCTGGGCACCATTCATGATGGCGACGGGGTTGTGAATAATCGGTTATGCGAGGCTCAACTCCTAACGAGCGTCTCCTAGTTGGGATTACAAACGCGAACACGCGTTCTGGACATCCGATCGGCCTCTGTGACTCCCATAGCAATGGCCATACGTAGCTTCTTCCCTTTGGTTTCATTTCTCCTTTTGTTGTGCACCAGGATGTGAAGCGTAGGAATGTACGGATGCATATTACAAAGTCCCAAGACCAAGTTGGTAATTTGCTTTGCGAAAAGTCTCAAAATTCAGAAAACGAATAGGTACCACGAAAATTCACGAAATAGTGCGCTAATTTTCACGGAACCATAATTGTAGAGAGAGCACTGAAGTCTCAAAGCAGATGGAGAATTATTAATTTATAGGATAGACACACTTGTTATTTAACTACGTCACAGAGGGCGGGGGGGGGGGGGGGGGGGGCTGCCCAGCAGCCGGGAGGGGTGCTGTGACGTAGTAATTATTTGAAACCTTGAAAAATCACAAAAAACGATCTTGTAAGAAGGCGTGGTTGTAGCCGAAATTTACAGGATGGGATCCTATCTTTTCATACCTACGGAAACGTATGACACAAAGTTTTCCTACCTAGGGATGCGCATGCATATTGCCGAGTCCCATGACGTTAAATTTGCTTTTGCAAACAGACTCAAAAAATAAATATCATAAAAATTCACGAAAAAGGTGCCAAGACGCGCGGAACTATAATTGTTCAAGAATCTCTTAAGCTCCAGAGACAAATGGGAAATTATATTTTGAAAGGCAGACAATGAGGTATGCGCACATATTTGTTTTATATTTTTAAATGAAAGCAGATTTTATCCTAAGAATTTTGTTAACAACCGCACATTATTATCGTGTGGATCTTTTTTCTATGATTTTTTAAAGAATGTACACCATCTAGTTGTAGGTTTTATTTTCTACTTGTTTGGAGTCTTTACCCGCTACAGGGGTTAAGCAGTGGTCATCGTTGTATTCGGCGAAGCATTTTCCTGCGATTGTTGTTTTTCCCTCCCACCGGTCTGCCAGTGGGGTCCATGATAGCACTCCATTTTGTGACGGAGGGTCAACATGGTTCCCCTTAGAATCATGATCCTTGAAGTGTCCCCTTTGGCACCTTGTTCACTTCCTCTAGTAACCCTACTGGTTGGGATACGGCTTAAATAATTTAACTTAAAAAATAAAACAAATAAATTACTTAGAGCGGAAGGCATGGGGTTTCCGCTCAGGCGAGAGAGGTGCTGCGACGTAGTAATGAACTAACCATCGTATGAGAGCGCGATTTGCTTCAAAAGTCTCAGGATGGATTCTAGCTTTATTTAAAAATAATAATAAATCAATTTTCCGGTTCCTACACACCCTATTGATCAACCCACAGCACGTACAAAAAGCTTCCCTACCATCGGTAGCTAAGATGTAAAATGAAAAGCTGTGATGTTACTTCTCGCGGTTGCGACATCCACACCTGATCGACGAGAAGGTAAGTATAGATAGGTGCCAAAAGGCATCTGAGCCATCCGTGAAAGTTTACCCAGCTGAGATTTTTTTCTGGTGCTCCCATCCTGCACCATTATCACCGCAAAGAGGGGTTTTTTCTTCACAGTCACTCGGTACGAAAGTGAGCACCTCAGTATCTGGTCAACTCCGGGCCGGATAGAGAAGATGTTTACAATAGAAAGAAGTCGGTAGTGAAGCGATTCTGGTTTATTATTTCTAATAATGAACTTTCCTAATTAACCAAGAAACTTGCCCCACAAAATTCATGGGTTTGTGTTTCTAGATAATTATATTCCTAATATTACATTAAAAATCCATCGGTCCGCCATTTATCTCTCAAACTACCGAACGAAAGTTACGATATTTCTCTTAAGAATCACAAATCAGGCAAAGACGTTACAGAAATCACGCAGAGATGAAATATTTTTATGGGGGTAGATGATTTTATTTGTATTTATTTAAGTATATTTTCATTTATTCAATTACATTTTTTATTTCATTATATTATTATTATTTTGGCACAATTGTAGTAAAGTAAAGGATGTGGCCGTTCACCTATGATGCCTTTGAGCTTTAATATTCACCGTGTTTCGGCCAATTTCGATCATCCTATACCATTCATATTACACCCTTTTGGAAAGCTCTCGGAATGATCTTTCAGCTGATAGAATGATATAAAATAGGTGAAATTACACATTCTGGGCGATAAGATGGTGCAATCTATGTCTCCTTTTAGCAGCTTATGCGGAAATGCTTTTCCCGCAGCCTACGATTGAGAAGCCAAAACGGTTTAAAACAACTCGGAGGTTTTTTGTACACAATAATGCTGAGGATACTATGGAAACTACGCGTCACACCCGACTTTTGTAATTCTCTGTAAGCACTATGCATCACAAATACCGGCACTTGTTAACTTGTTAAGGTTTAGTTTATGAAACATAGACTGTTATTTTTCAATTTTTACTGAACTATAATGCTTGCGTAACAAACAACTTCTGTATTTTCTGAAAATAACAATAACCCCGCCAACATCTACCCGTTTATCTATTTGCACTCTGAGCATGGTGATTACAAAATCGTGTTAGACCAGCACGAATAAATCTTTTTTTGGTTGCCCGCTAGTTCAATGCCTCGAGTTTCGCATCCCCTTTTTGGTTATGTTTGCTGAATAAGCTTTCGTCAGAGTAAACCCAAGTTTGGCTGTCGTATTTCGTGTTACCACATCGAAAAGGCTCAGCCGTTTCAAGAAGGGGGGAAAACTGCCAGCATAACCGGTTCTCTTGTTGGCACGTCCCAATGATGACACGACAACCTATGGTCCGTGATGTGTATGACATCATTCTTTACCTTATTCGGCCAACGTCCTTAAAATTCAAAAGTTGGCAGCGCAGGCGAGCTCGCGAGATTCCTTCAAGTAACAGGTACCTGCGCCTACGCTGAATCCATCGCTCCACCAATGGCGAACCTTGTTAATCAAATTATACTCTTTGAGCGTTCCATCCTTAAAACCGAATCCAAACGATCGATAACCCAACTTCCAAATTTGAAATGGTATTACTCATTTTTGCTTTGTTTTTGTTGTTTTCATCTTCATCCTCCCACATGAGAACTATAACCTCTCATGGGGTACCTAATTTAAAATTTTAGGCCATGCCTCGTAATAGTTTTCACATTCGTTACGAATAACTATTACCGCTCAACAGAGGAAGATGTGGGTAGCTATGTCGTGGACTACAATCAGCCACTTCCTCGTTGGTAGCTCTGATACTTCTTCCACATTTTCCAGAAAACAGAAATATGATACCACCAGTCACAGTTTTTATACTTTCCCAAAATTAAAAAAAAATCCTTTTTTTAAACACTTTTACAACAAAGCGAGCGCACCCCGCTGTGTGGTCTGCCATATTGAAGATGATGACGCACACCATACATTTTTTGTGTGTTCAAGATGGGAAACTCCTCGAAACGCGTTAAGAAAAGAGATAGGGGAAATTTACCTGGAAATGATTATAGGAAAGATGGCTAGAGGAAACTGTTACGCTGTGGTGGAACATGTGATAACAGTCCAGAAAGCCAAAGAGACGAAAAGAGAATAGGAAAAAGAATAGGAGGAAAGCCAGAATAACAGGCAACCGAGAGCTGTTCCGAAGTAATATAAAAAATTAGTCCCTGGACGGTTCTCTATATAGGAAGAGAGGGGATGGGTGTTTTAGTCGGTATGCCACTATGTGATCCCGAAACAAAGGAATGAGAAAGCCCACCCTTGTTGTCAGTGCGTAAAGCATCCCCCCCCCCCCCCCCCCAATAAAAATAATAAAAAATACTTTCCCAACTCCCCGAAGAGCCGCTAGGATGTTAAATACTTACGTAACCAGCATAATCAGGAAATTTCTGGAACTCTTCTCGGGCATTGGTGTGATCCAAATTGGACACATACCTTTACGAATCAGCGGGATATTATATGTATGTCTGTCTATATCGCCACCAGTAACTGGTGATGATCACTCCTGGAATACTAATAAAAATTATTCTCCTTCCACAGTCAAGCTTATTTTCTTAAGCGACTCGCAGCCGAAAATCGGCTCTTGAAGTTTACAATAAATAGGCGAGCAAATAGAAAAAGGTAGTTAGGTATAAAAAACGTGATTTTCGGAGTTGATTTTTACATTTCTCCCAACTAATCTAGCAACGATTTTAATGAATATTAGAAGCGAGACCTACTCTTCATGTGATCATCATTTTACAATAATTCACCATAATATCATAAATATCACAATTAAGAAAATTAAATTTCGAAAATTGGCTTTATGGAAATTCGTTACAGAACATTTTGAAACGACGCCTGGATTTTAACTCTTTTTCATAAGGATAAGCGATACACGTCTTGGTAACACATCTCTCATCAAAATCCAGATTAAGAGAAAAATATTGATTTTTTCTTTAAAAAAAGGGGAGTTTGAGTCTCAATGAGATCACGTATGATTTGAGAAAGGGCAGCACTTTGCGAACACAACAAAAGTACAAAAATTGCAAATAATGTGCAAAATACATTTAACAATCGTGGAAATTTGTCCTTGTAGCGGAAAGTACAATTTACAAAAAAATTGGTTTGCCATAAATTTGAACGAAACAACTGATTCTGTACAAAAATGTCATCGAATTACAACACAATTTGCTCAAAGATGGGAATCGAATAAAATCTGAACTTTTTGTTGTTATTGTCGAATAGGTAATTTTGGAAGATAACAAAAAAGCAAAAGTTCGCCTTTGATGTTGTGTTGAGCAACTCATTGCTCGTTCTAGTGGCTCGTCAAACGAAGTCCTATGAGACTGTTTGTCAAAACTGTCAGTACTATAAATTGAACCTTATTGAAAAGCTCTCGACAAGATCTTTTAGCTGATGGAATACAATAACATAGGTGATATAGCTCATTTCAAAACTGCGGATGCGACATAACACAACTTCGCTTGCTTGGTCACTGTCAAAATTGTCACAGAGAACTAAGCTTGAGACTTGTAATAAAATTTGAGTGTTTTGTATTCTATTACGACAAAATACAAGAGCTGAGGGACTAGGAGAAGCCCTTGCTATATCAATGATGGCAAAATGGACCTGGCCTGCAGGTTAAAATATGCAAATGGGTTCGCTTCTCCACTTTAGTAGGTCACTCTCTAGGAAGAAAAACTAAGGTGTCATTGCGTGGGAAGAAAAAATGAAGCAGTGGGATGGACGAAGGGGGAGCATCGCGACAAGTAGCTCGTGTCATCAACCGAAACCACCGAGAAAGCGGGTAATGACGGAGCGAGTGCCGCCGAGCTACGAAAGTCTCAGAGCGAGCGCTCAGCTTCATTACCTACACGCCCCCTCTCGCTCTTCGTGGTCACTCTCACCGTCATCTCTCTCTTTCTCACAAGGAAGAGGTACAGCGACATTTACCGCAGTTTTCCGCCAAGTCAGTTCTCGAGGTTTGATAAAGGTTCCGTTTTTCCCATCAACAGTCCTCTTCCTACTTGAACCACTGATACCTAACAAAGCTGTTTTTCAGGTTGGAACATACACTTTAAAACAGGCCCACGAAATGATTAGAACCCATTTCTTGGCCGGTATCAAAAGCAAAATTTACATTTAACATACATTTAAAATACTGCTTGTTTCTTGTTTCTACCATATCGGAAAGAAAATAGAACTATTGTAATGGCTTCAAAATGTCAAGGGGAAAAACGCTGCGAACTACTACACAAAGGGTTATTATGTCTTTAAAGATAGCTCTTCCGCTATACTATATTGCAGCAGATCCGTTTTTAATGATTGATGAAGCAGTAGACTCTCTCCAGCCTTTCCAACTATCGAGAAGCACTGAGGTAACAGACATTTCGTTTTCCGTAACCAGAATAGCATTACGAGAAAGAGTCGACAGAATAAAATTCATGCTTCAGGATCGTGTTTATATAATGGCAAAAACAGTAAATCATATAAGACGACGGTTTGTTATTTGAACGCAGAATATCCCTGCAGTGCAAATCACTAGGCCACCTGATATATTGGCTTGAATCCTATCCATGAATCCAAAAAAATTTCAACAACACGTAGCGAAGATTGAAGATGGGTGTTGAGTTGTAAGGATTTAACTTATCGCGTGCGCAGCTGCTACTATTTACCTACTCACCACAATGAAATCCAAGTCTTGCCAAGGAGACCATTGCTGAAACTGTCGTTCTAATCGCGTAACCAAGTTATAAAGGTAAACGAGAATGTTTCGGAGGTATCACAACGAAATTATAAAGAATATTAAAGGCAGAATATCAGAATTATAAAGAAGGTTGAAGAAGGATGCGTGACAAAATAATTATTTAACGTATAGCGTGCACAGCGGTTACTATTATTTGTTTAATCAACGCAATGAACTCCTTAAAGAATTTCATACTGATTTTCCCTAAGCAGCACTAGGATGTGAAACCGCGCGCAAAGGTAAGAAGGCTTTCGATTCCTCGACCAGGTGGTGATCTGTACAATGAGTGGTGACCCATTATTGAAACGTGTTCCAACCACGTTACTAATTTTGAAGATTAGATTAATTATGAAGATAGGTAGATTAAAGGGTGAAATTTGAGGGTTGAAATATTTTTAAAAAATCGAGATTTTGAAAACTTTTGAACTAAAAGGGTATTTTGGTTAAGACAACAATCCGTACAATGAATCGAATGAGACCACCCGGAGCATTGTGTGGCCGACCGTTCGCGCTCCAGAAGTATTAAAGTGTTGGAAGGGGAGAAAAGTTACTTTAACTTGCAGGTGTAGGCTGGACTTCTGCTAACTCAGCTCGATCATATTCGGTTTCCTAGTGTAAGTTAAACCTGCTTATGCACGTGTGATGCATGACTTATTTAATACTTTGCTCACTTATCTATTATATAAATGATAAATCGATGTGTAATAATTTTACTTTGTTTTAAAGGTAAACACAATTTTTTCGTATTTATCACACAGAAATGATCTACCTATTTACCTACAGTTAATTATCTTCCTATGATACATTTATATTGCAATCACCTTGCTGGGCGGAGTCGGGAAAGCGGGTTAGTGGGTCAGCAGGGTTGGAGTTGGAACACACACAGGGGTAGGTGGCGGGACGGGATCTATAATGCTTATTGGGTTCAACGCCGAGCGGTGGCTGCACGGATTCACGGGATTGAAATTTCATGTCATGAAATTTTTTCATGATTTTTACAATAAACTTTTTAGTTATGTAGTTCAGTAAAAATTTATTTTCACTCCCTAAAAAAGAAAATGAATTCACTCCCTCAAAATGTGTTGGCATACGTTTAAAACATAACGCTCCAAATTTTGACACAAAGGATTGTAATTTCTTCATTAGACAACCCTTCTGCCCAGATAACTTGATCTATATGAATAAGTAAGTTATAACCATAAAATGAAAAATTATCCGGATAAGAAGAAGATTAGCCTACTCCTACGTTTAGGATCTTCGATTTACAGACTTGTTGATAACTTTTGTTTCTTCCAACACTTCAAGGACAAGAATTGAGTTCCACCACTGAGAGCTAAAGGAGAGTTAATCCAGAGTCGGGAGTTGGACCTCAAAAGCGGCAGAGAGATAACGGGATTAATTCGTGAAGCTCTGTTGTGGAACGGACCATATAAGTAATAATAAGTGTATCATAAATAATATACCATAAGTGAATCATAATAGACTATTATCGGGGTATCGATGAAGGAACTCATGCACTTAGCACAATTCATATTTTCGATGCGTGGGCACAGAGTGCGCCTTCCAAATACACACTCAAAAGACTTCATAAACAAAAAATGGCGTTGAGTTGTGGGTCCCCTCAGCTTAACGGTGCTATATTCTGAGTGATGGCGGGAGTTCACTCAAGTGCATCAGCAGATATATTTTATTTACATGAGTAAGTACATAATTTCGTAGAGCATAAAGTATGGTTTTATTCAGTGTTGTTTGTTGTCGCTGTTTTCCAAATTACTCGATGGACTTTGAAGATTTGAGAGGATGTTTCGAAATTGACGAGCGGGACAATAGATATGATAACTGTATTGCAGAATTGGGGAAAAGAAAGAACCCAAACGATAGATATGGACCAACTCATGGACCAATCGTCATTGAATAGTTTGACGATTTTGATTTAGGAGAAAAATAGTCAGGGAAGTACTACGATTGGTCTCATTCGATTTCTTAACGCGAATTCTTCCTAAATCAAACAAAATACCAATCCTTTTAATTAGAAAGTTTTTGAGATGCATATTTTCTAACATTGCAACCCTTAAATTTTACCCCTTGGGATCGATTGAAAGTAATGCCAAGGTACCTCCGGTCAAATTTCGCCGAATTTCGTAAACTTTGGTAATTTTTGATAAAAGCGTCGGACAACAGACAGCATGACGTACGGTTATTCGAATCTGCATACCCTGAAACGTAAACTAACAAATTTTGAGGGGTCAAACTATTTATCCTTCTTGGTTGATTACAAGGTTTTATTGAAAATAATACTCCAAAACTTGAAAAAATAAAGAAAATATCCGTCCGATGATATTTTCCAATAAAATTCATAAAATCGGCTGACGTTGATACTGAAAGTTCTTTAAGTGTATTTCTAGATCAAACATTAATCTTGAAATAGGTTGTTTATCTCAAATTTGAACAAATGTAGCTAAACATCATACACAAATGGACCACTTCTTTGGAAGCTCTTGATTCATCGAACATCACACCACATCTTTCTCTCTTACCCTACTGAGACGTTAAGTTATGCCTTTTATTCACTTTCGATATTATTTTATTTCCTATCCATCCTAGGATGCTAACTTTTGAGAGGAGCCTCTTTGAATCTGGTGGGTAACGATAAATAGGTGTTAACATGATCTAATGAATATACTTCGAGACCAGTGGATAAAGAAAATTCTACGAATCATAATTTATCCGTCAGACTTCGAGTGGACACCCGTAGTAATCCAGAGAGATGGACCGTCAAATTTTTATTTTTTTTCCAGAACATTTCATACCTAGTATTGCCAAGCTTTTAATAAACCATTGCAACTAGACGCGCCGATATAAGTAACAGAGTAGAACTTCGGCCTGACATTGGTCTCCTCCCGACCTCACCCTATCGGTTCAAACCTAATTTTCCTTGCATATCCTGGAAGAGGCATGTCCCTTAACTCGCCTCATGCCAAATGTAGAACGGTAGATAGATTCTATAAATGCTAAAACAAGGAGTCAAAAATGCATGTTTTCGGACTTTCTTCTTTTTTTCTCGTCTCACCTCATCTTTTCGCCCATCCATTTCTACCAGTTCTCACCAGTCGATTTTGATGAAATTTGAAACATAGGCTACATTTGATCTGACGAAGTGCCTTTTGAGGTTCTGGAGCAGCTACGACCAAGTCGTGATCAGCTTAGTGACCTAAATTCTCTCCTATTCACCCAAGAAAGTTAAACTTTGATAATGAGACTCATTGGGACATCAAGATACGAATAAACTCAAGGTCTCTCTCCTGATCTGCTGAGTGAGCTGAATTCTCTCCTGTTCATTCGAGGAAGTTGAAATTTGGTAGGTAGACTCTCTGGGGCATTATGGGACGAATGAATTGATGGGTTCCATTCTGATCAGCTGAGTTAGCTAAATTATCTCTTTTTCACCCAAGGAATGTAATATTTGATAGGGATCTTGGGATTTAATGCTCTAGAGATCCTTAATGCATCATTAAGGGATCATTAAGGGATGAAAAAAATTCCGGGTTCTATCCTGATCAGCTATGTGAGCTAAATTCACTTCTGTTCACCCTAGGAAATTTAAATTTGACGGGGAGATTCTCTCAGACAACAAAAGTCGAATGACATGACTCTCTCCATACTAAGCAGCTCGTACGTTCCAACCTTTTCCTCCTAAACCACCAAAAATGTGTGATATCCCCCCCCCCCCCCCCCTAGGACGCTCCGCGTACAAAAGATGGCAAGCCACAAAATGCATGATATCATCCAATTCGGGCCAAGCCAATAGTCGGATTCGCTCACTTTTTTTACTGCGTTCAGAAGTGAGGCACTTCTTCAACGGCTTGGCCAATTTTCGCCTATTACACAATTTAGACAACATTGCTGTTCTCCAAAAGTTGTGGGGAATATCTCTATCAAACGGACTTCCCTGATTTTAATTTAATTTCTATAATAAACACTAGAACCTACGAACTCCGCATCGCCTACGATCGCAGAGCTCTACAACTTTCAACACGTGACCAGTACGAAGTATGTAATACAGTTTCATACCTTTCTAACCCCATTTTGTAAAACTACTTCCATTCCATTTCGAATGTTGTTCTCTTGAAATTATATCATACAATGACATTTGCGTTACGTATTTTTCTTACTGATGTAGAGCTAAACTGAAGGAGCGCTGTATTAATCCACAGCAACATCAAAGGGTTCATATCCCCATTAATATATTATTATTAAATTAGGAACATATTCCTATTTTTAGTATCGATGAGATTTGTGAATCCACCACCACTCTTAACAGTACGGTTGTGCTGTAGCGAAAATTGGCCAAACCGTTAAAGGAGCGTGTCACTTCCAAACGCAGTCAAAAAGAGTGAGAGAATCCGATTATTGGCTTGGCCCAAATTGGATGATATCATGCATTTTGTGGCTTGTCGTCTTTTTGGGGAGTAGGGTATGTATAAAAACCTAGTATGCAATGTTGATGTTGACAACAAGTTGCATAGTACAGCAGTTATCATCATGGTTATTAAAGATCACTAGCGCATAGAGCATGATCGAAAGATGCCAAGCCACAAGAGGCATGATATCCAATTTGGATTCCCTCTGCTCGACGTGCTGGATCAATGCATCGCGTCCAAAACAATGCTTGCTTGTGCGCCTACGTATAATTCAAGTAAAATGCACGGTTTTCGTCCGATTTTGGAGGAATTTCTGGAATTTCGGGAATTGTGTGGGCTGTGTCAATATGTCCCCCTGAAAATTTCATTGTTCTCCGATCTAAGTAAAGTTCCCCCAAACATCCTTTAATTATAATTTATACATTAATACATCAAACGTCTGAACAAACAAGATATAGACACAAGGAAGCTGTGCCACGTCCAACTGGGTAGACATTTTTTCTTCAAACTTCAGGACTGAATTGACACTTCCTCAACGTAGAGTGGCAGAACACTAGGCTTCCTCGAGCACCGAAGACTTCTAAACGTGCCAGAACAGGAAGGAGCGAAATATCCTTTACGCGATGACTAATACCTTGATTTGTCATCCATGAAAACTTAATGAGATGAGAGAATCAGACAATTTGGAAATAACTGTTTGAGCTTGAGAGGTGACGACGAGAGACGGGTTCGCTCCAATGGGTCTCGGCGCCTGAGCCAAGACAATGAACCATTTCGAGGGCACTGACTCTCAACAACTGTAAGTAGCCGGTAGGCATTTCGTAGACAGCCGAGTGTTCGTGGAACGATGAGAAATTATTAGGAGGGAAACATAATTTATAATAGTAAACAATTCCAGTCATGCAGCATGATCGTATGAGCGAATTTTGGTAAATTATCGTACTGTATATGTTAAATTGTTTCGAAAATTCAGGACCTTAAGTGGAAAGGAATTGTTGATTACACTTTTATGGCCGAAAAACTCGTTCTCATTCATATTTGGCAATTAAGAAAAAGATTATGAAAATTTAGGTTTTTTGGTAGTTTTAGCGAATTTTTGTAAAAAATTAAGCTATTGCAATGGCTCCAAAAATGCTCAAAAAGCAAAGTGCTCAAAAATTATTGGCCAACGAACTCATCCTTTCGTTTGGAATGCTTGATGTTTTGGCGCAAGAACGGAATTTTTATCTCAATCCTAAGGAGAGTTATCGTCTGGAATGATATATATATATATATATATATCACGAATCGTTTCAGATTGTCAGATTGCCTCAAAACAGATTTCAATGGAGAAGTTTTTCAAAAATGTTGATTTTAAAACTTTCCGAGCCATTACAATAGTTTAATTTTCTACGAAAATTCGCTATAACATGCTTCGCCTACCTACTGGTAAGCTCAGAAGCAACACCAATTTATATATACATATATATATATATATATATATATATATATATATATATAAATTGGTATATATATATATTTTTTTTCCCTAAGAAAAAACGATGGCTTCTGCAACATGAATGTATAGCTCATTAAAGTCTTTTAAATAAACTTGAAAGATTCAGTAGCGAGTTTCATAGATGGGTGAAATGGTATATTAAAATAGAGTGTATATCATGTCAAAAGTTTTACATATAATTTCAAATCAACTTGGTCACTACAGTAAAGTTTCTTAGAACGGCCAATCCTTGTGATTTTTGCATCCTCAACCTAAAAAGACTTGATACCAACCTTGCAAATCACTATTAATGGGGAAAAGCCTGCCATTTGACTTACGAGTTCCTGAAATACCTGCCAACCTATAAAATCCATTTCAGTAATATTACAACAGCGAAGCCAACAGACCTCTTCGTTACGCAATTCGCCTTACACTCTTGTCTTTCCTACAGCTAGAAGTGAGATAATGTTGTCTTTGTTCTGACCCAATATTGCATAATGTACGAGTGTTGACTCTCAGCGTCGTTGAAAACTCATCGGGCTGGAACGTAGTTTAGCCTGATATCGTAAAGCAGTCTAGGTGAGCATTTTAAGAACTTGAATTCAATTTAGATATCAAATGAAAATTAAGCATAAAACATTATGATGCATTACAAGTTTTTGCTCTTTGAAAATGAAAACAATGCTTCCGTTACACCAGGTAGAGAGGGTGCTACCATATATATAAAACTACAGAACACAGAAAAGAGTTTCTTTCTTTCTATTTTTTGAGTATGTCTGCCGCCACTCCCACCCTTCTGCCATAAATGGGGAATTCAAAAATACGGCGTCCAATCGGAAAAGTGTACAAGATTCCAAAGTCTAACGAAAAAAAAAGAAGTGAATCGGTAAACACAAAAATTCGAATTTCGCGCACGTGCAGCAGCGACTAATGATACGAGCGCAATGAAATCGATACGAGATCATCACTGGTCTAACAAACCCACAAATTTGACTCAGATCAGACGAGTAGAACGTGGGAAAATTATGCTTGATGGCATTTACGTTTGCGAATGCATAGAGTGTAGTATTGACTTGTGAGTGGAATGAAGACCATCTGTGGACAAGGACTTTGTGAACCAATGAATTTCTCGATTCAACCACATTGCTTCCTGAAAGAGCATTCTGTCAAAAGAAGTTTCAGTTCCGATTAGGTCGTATTTATGGTTGAGTTCCATTTTAAATAAGTTCGTATTTTGCTTATGTTTGGATGTATATTCTTATAATGAAGATTAACAAAGGATGAAATTAAGGATAGGCATTTTCCTATAAAGTATCTAGATGAAATAAATTAATACAGTCGAGTCAAGTCTGTGTGATTTATGAAGATACCTAAGTAATGCCAAGAGATTCTTCAGTTGATATTTCAACATTCGTCGTACAGCCTAATATTTCCAGGCACCCAGTTTACGCATAGGAGTGAATGTTTCGCCTTGTGTTCATTAAAAAATAATAAACTGGTGAAGTATTGCTCTTTTTAAAGCACTTTGGCACATGTAGTTCAGTGAATTCGATGACCCCACTGGGGATCCTATGGGCTAATCCTCCTCATTCTACTACGGGCTTCTTCTTTTTTGCGACATGATGCTATGGACTTTTGAGATGCGAGCTAGCGAGCATCCAGACCATCAAACTATATGCATCATTCTGACCTATATGTCCATCAAATCTGAATTTTTACTAAGAGATTTGTATTTTTGAGATACCTACTACCCAGTGTGGGCCGGTGCCCAGATCAGGTAAGGACTAGTGAACCCTTTTTGAAAGGTGCCCGGTGGGAATGGTAACCAAAACATATTATTGCTTTAGAGAGGTTTACTATCACTCGGTAGGTCGATTAGAAAAGAAATTAGCCTCAGAAGACCCTCAGCTGATAAGTGGTCCTCCACACCTTCGAAAATTGTATTTACAAAATAATGCAGAAAAACGTACATACCTAAGTACTTAAATTTCATTAAAACTTGCTAAAAAATCGATAAAAAATGCAAAAAAAAAAAAAAAACTAAAAATACGAAACCTTTTTTCGAATAGCAGATTATTATTTAGAATACATTTTTTGTCATAAAATTAATTGTAAACAATTTCCTTGCACTCAAAACGCTCGAAGTTCAAAACAATTTAACATTTTACAATACTATTATTTACGAAAATTCACTCATACGATCATGCTGCGCGACTGGAACTTTTCAAAACGTATTCCCATGAAGAATATTTTGAAAAATTGTATTCTTAAAACTATTTTCTACAAACATTCATAACAAAATTTGAACAAAATGGATTTCGTTTAAATTGTATTAATTCATTTTAATTTTTGTCCCCGATGCCGTCCTTGTACTCTTCTACATCGGTAATAGATTTACTATTATAGATGCAAATTAATTATGTAGAGTTTGATCAATTTCACCATGCGTATGATGGAGGAGGATGGTATTACGTCAATTCATGTATAGACTTGTTATTCCCACCGCACGACTGAGCAAAACACGCGAGATGATTACCGGTATCAAAGAGTAGGTAGTACCTACACGAGCGCCTCAACCTTTATAGGGTAGGGATAACCTGAACAAAACAACATCGGAGTTGAATAACCCGCCGGTCCTAGTGCGCGAACATCTCCAAGGAATTCACAAGGGAATCCAGCTAACATGGGATGACGGGTTCCCATCAATCAAGTCGGCACATTAGAGATAGAGACCTACATCCATCCAAAGAACAGGGGCAGGCGACCGGCTAATGTAACTACCAACGGAGCTCCATGTCAGGAAGAAGGGATGTTAAAAGAGATTGAAGAATCATGGTGGAATAAAAGAGGACTACCATAACAAGGTGAATGTAAATTAACGGAACTAATGGTTTTTGTATTTGAACCTCTCGTTATAGTTCTTAATATTGTGCTCATTGTGCATCCCTGTCAAAATTGGTTGCAGATGCCTTTTTGTTGTCAAGCTTGAAGAAATTAATGTTTTAAAATGCACGTAAGTATCAAAATGTAGATTCACATTTGCGATGTGAATAATGTTCACGTTTATGTTAATAATTACGGGAATCTGTCTGTATGCGAGCTCCCGAAATCGTTTTTATACTCAATAATTCCGTCAATTTCGGTCCAAGTTTTATGGGATTTTTAGGGATTTGGAGAGATATATAATCGCATCGCAATATTTTACCTGTGCACATATGCAAATGTTGAATATTTAATACCACCATTTACGTACAATAGTTTACGGTATTATCGAGGATTAAGTGAGTCTTAAGGATTCTTACGATTTCCATGATCTGAAAACCTCCCTGCAAATTCAGCTTCTGCACAAGAACAGACAATTTGATAAATTGATGCCAGTCAATAAGTTCCGTATGAGTCCCCACGCTATTCGTGAGTCAGTAAGTTGATCAATGACTAAACAAAGTTGATGTTTATATTGTGAAGTATGATAAATACTCTTAAATAAACATGCATCTTATAACTACCAACCCTAACTATGAACCCTGTGTTCATTATAACTATAAAATAGTAACTCGGTGGATTGCAAGATTGAAAACTGAACTTTTTTATTGGATACAAATATACAGTATTATCGTAACAACATAATCACATGATAGGTTCTGACCTATATGTCCAACTAATCCGAATTTGTACTAAGGGATTGACTACTTGATGTCATGCATTTTTGAGATGCGAGCTCTCGAGCATCCAGACCACAAAACTATGCACATCATTCTGACCTGTGTCCAACTAATCTGAATTTTTACTGAGGGATTGACCACTTGATGTTATGTATCTTTGAGATGTGAGCTTGCGAGCATCCAGACCACCGAACTATATACATACATCATTCTGTCTTATATGTCCAACTAATCTGAATTTTTACTGAGGGATTGACTATTTGATGTTATGTAATTTTGAGATGCTAGCTTGCGAGCATCCAGACCACCAAACTATACACATCATTCTGATCGATATGTCCAACTAATCCAAATTTTTACTAAGGGATTGACTACTTGATGTTATATAATATGGTTGAGATGCGAGCTTGCAAGCATCCAAACCACCAAAATATGCACATCATTCTGACCTATATGTCCAAATAATCTGAATTTTTACAGAGGGATTGCCCATTTGATGTTATGCATCTTTGAGATGCGAGCTTTCGAGCATCCAGACCACCAAACTCTACACATCATTCTGAATTATAAGTCCAACTAATTTGAATTTTTATCATGAGATTGACTGCTTGATGTTATGTATTTTTGAGATGCGAGCTTCCGAGCATCCAGACCACTAAACAATATACATCCTTCTAATGTACTCGTATTTACACGCTAGATGGATTTGAATATAGCGTGGGGACACATATGGAACTTTTTGACTAGGCAAATACCTTCCTTATAGTATAATAGTATACTATAATAGTTCCTTATGAGTCCCCACTTTTTTCAATTCCATATTTCTCATGTACGCAAAGGAGAAAGTTAGTCTATCATTAAAACAACGGGATTCTAAGGTTTCCGAAACAGCGTCAAATTCATTTTTTTATACGATAATGACAGATTTACATTGGTTTGAAAATGGGGGCACATACGGAACTACACCCAATAAACCGTTAGTTTGCGTCCAGTGTTGGTGATTTATTGTTTCAACCAGTTCGAATACTTTGTATAGTTTATTCTATAACGCAATGCAACACCACGGAACAAAACCTTCCTCTCTTCAGTATCATGCAGTCCAGAAAATGATTAAGTTCATGGTTCACATGATACACCACTCTGTTCTCATTTAGTATGGAAACTTGAAAACCAATTGTTATCGAATGACAACTAGGTGCACCTACGAAAAATGAGAGTGAAATGTTGAAAAAGACACAAATCTGCTGCAAAAACTTGATAGGTCGTATACGGGAAAGAAAGGGGTAGGAAAGTGGGTTGTTATTTTCATTAGGACTTCTTTCAAAACTGCCCGTACCTAAAAAAGAATACAGTTTCCAATCTAATGACGAATAGGTGATCAAAACTACTTATATGTCTATTCAATAGGCGAAGAAATGTGAATCCATAGTAAAATTTTATTTTCCTTAGAACAGAAATACTGAATGAAAAAAATGGCAACAATCTTTCCCATTTCTACACGTACCAGCCTAGTAATCAGGGCTGATTCTGAAAGAAAACGCTTTTATGGAATCAAGTAGTTGATTTTAATTTTCTTCAATCTGTGCGAATGTCGAATGAATCTCGAGGTCCTGACTCCAGTTACAACTGGGTCTCCCAGGTTTAATTCTGCTCTTTACCGGCTCAGATTGGTCACGTCTCATGTCAGCTTGCCATGGTTACCGCCTGCTGCGCCGCTTCAATGTGCGAATCTTTTTTGATGTTTCAAGATTTATAATCACTTTTCCTTCAGTCATGAGTGTCATGACTCAGTGAGCGTCAGTAACGAGCGACTGAGTTACCACAACTTTGGTTCGAACCAAAAAGTTTTTACGCAAAACGTAAGAACCTACTGCACTTGTACAAACTTTGTACAAACTTTTACTAAATTACGAAATTTTGATAATTCAGTGTTTTACTGTATGGAGGTATTGTTAGGTATTAATTAATTATTTCATTTACTTTGTCACCTAAATATTTTTCAGCACCCCAGGTAGGGTCATTATTAATCTTTAAAAGCATGCATAGGTACGTAGATATTTCGTAATGAATGGCTGGTTCTTATTTACCTTAATGTTCATAATAATCAGCAGGCTCGTAATAGTGAATCTAGCTCTGGTAGGGATTATTCAAATCATTTGCAGTTTTAAGTGAAAAATTTGCAGTCAGAGGTTTTCAAGGGTGTCGAACCCGATTCTTAGATCAAAACTTAATCGTCCAACAGTGTTGGAACACAGTTTGTCAGAGAGCTAATGCGAAAGCTATGTCATCCACATCCAAACATGGGGATTTATTTTCGAAGCTGCTGATACAAGACCTCATTTTGACGTAACTAAACCAAAAGTTCCAATATCGATTCAGCAGATCCATGAGCTTCATTTTCTAGTCATTGATCCGAGATTTTTATTATAAAGTGTCATTATTTTCCGACATTAATTTCCCAACAATAATAACCTGTTGCTTTTAACCAATTTTCGTAGAAAATGAAGGTTGTGCAATGGCTCCAAAAATTCAAAAATCAAAATTGTCTTCATTGAAATCTGTTTTGAGCAGTCCGAAACGAATCCTAGAGTTTAACGATATACATATATATAATTACAGACGATAAAACTATCATTAGGATTGAGATAAAAATTCCGTGCTTACAACCACAAAAAGGAACTTTCCAAATATGATGAGTTCGTTGGTTCAACTGTTTAAGCACATTAAATTGCTCAAATTTCTAAAAATCACTAAAAATCTATTCTTTTTTTCAACATTAACGATCTTTTCTTTTTATCATTAAAAAATCTTTCTTTTTTTTAACATTAAATTTCTCAAATTTCTAAAAATCACTAAAAAATCTTTTTTTTTTTTTTACAGAATTTAAGTCTAAAGGAATTTAACAACGGTGAACTAGAACATAAAACATTTTACACACAAAAGTATGCTGAAAAACGTATTCAAATTCATTATCATTTCCTGAAAAATCGATAAAAACTGGAAAAATGCTGAAAACCAAAAATCTTTGTTGAAACTTTGGGTACTCATACGATTATGTTGTTTGATTGGAACTTGATTGTATCTCTTGATATTAGTTTATTACTTTCAATAATTTTTGTCTCTGATACTTGAGAAATGCTCTCGCCAACTACAAACAGAATGAAAGTCAGACAGACACACAATCACTTTTCAGAAAGCTGGCTTGAATAACTGACAATAAAATGTATTGCTTATTAGGTACAAATTATCAAGATCTGACACCTAACAACTTGAGCAACATCTTGACTATGTTTCATAAGAACAACATGACTCGTGAACGATCAGTCTTGTGACGTGGAAAAGAATCTATTATGTTATAACCAACCGAACCATGTGTGAGACTACCAGACCGATTTCGTTGGGTAAATTTTACTTTGAAATTACTTAGAAAATTAATTATATATGAAACGAAATAATGATATAGCCCTACGTCGCTACTCGGTTTTTAAGAGCGTAGATGAAAATATCTTCATCTCGGCTTATGTAACGAGCCCTTCAAGTGTTTCAAGCGGCTTTCTCAGCTCAGGTCGCGTGTGTGCTTCAAACTAATCCAATAAAGTCGGCGGTGACATTTGGTGGATTTGTTTAAAACGGGAATTCACGTAACTGGCTTGTTTGGTCATTTCGTTTACGTAACAAGATGACCACTGAAAAGCGCTGCAAATTATACAACGGTTTATTTATTTCTTTAAATGTAGAATATCTCTCCTGCCCAGCTCACTGGACTAACCTGATCAATTAGTTGACTGGCACCCCGGACAACTTCATCACAATGTGGAGAAAATTGAGAGAGTAGCGCGAAGATTTCACATATCCCGAGTTCACCAATTTCTTCGAATGGAATTCGTAGGTAACATATTTGCTTATGTCTTTACTTTGAAACATAAACTGAAAAATTTGTATAGCGTTCCGGAATGTGTTATTCGATTCTTTCGGATAATATATATCAATGATAAGCAACAAATCATTACTGTTACCCTGTAAGTTTTCGAGATCTCAACTTTAGAATATGTCAGCCCTTTAATGCTACCCTTTAGAGTTGATAAAAATTGATACAGAGCTTCTACGGATTAACTAGACCACAAATGAGATTGATATCCCATGTTTCATCAACTTTGATTCAGTAGTTTCGGAAAAAAGCTCTGGTTGGTGGACGCATTTTGAAACGTAAGCCAACAAATTTTGAGGGGGAGGGGGGGGGGTTAATTTTTTTCTTGATTGATTATAAACCTTCATATTGAAAATAATAAACCAAACCCTTTCCATTGTATTTCATAATTTAAAATAGTTGGTTTGCCCGAATTCTCCTTAGAAAATACCAAACTTCTAAATTTTACCGAAAATACTAAGTAGACTGTACTTATTGATAAAAGAAAAATGATATCAAATACCTCCATCCTTCCTAAAACAACTTAGGGCGATTGAATTACATAACCAATTTTCATGCTTTTACGCGTAAATTGACACAGACCTTGTCAAAGAATACAAATGGTGAAAGCCTCGCATACCCGAACGCACTGGTAGGATCCACAACAATAAACATTAGTAACTACCAAACTGATAACTCTATATTATAGGGTAAGCTTAATCAGATAATTTTCAGAAACAATGGCATTCCGCGAATGTAATTTGAACGCGAACCCAGAAGAGGAATGCACACACTAAGTGCAAAACAATGAGTGATCCCTCGATTAACATTCCCATCAGATCCCCCAGGCAGATTATTTTACGGGCAATGAACTCCAAGAAAGTTAAAATGTAATGATAATAATAAAATAATTGAAGTAAGGAAAAAAAGGCTTTTGTTTGGGGCTTCTCGTTATAGGTGAGCATCAAATAATGATAGGACGATCAAGAAATAACTACCTACCAGCTATCTCGTTACCAATAGAATTTGTGATTACTGAGACAATGGAAACAGTCTTGTTGCCAGAGAATGCAATGACCCCAAGAGCTAATATTAAAATGGAATCGCTCTAATGTTTCAATTCAACCAATTCAAACCAGTTCAACTAGGTGCTATAATTTATTTAATATTCAGCAAAGTCTGCTTGTTCGAGAATTATCAATCAGGTGATTTAGCTCTTATTATAAAAGGTTACTTTGAGCTCATATTTTAACATAAATTTAAAACATATTGGTAAGTAATTAATTACAGGGACGTCCCTATGAATGGATCGTATACATATAATTTTGATGAACGTTAAGATAAAAAACCTCACATCCCTGTCAATTTCGTCAAAATCGGATGAAAACTGTGTAAATAAAGCCTGTCACAAGGATTTCATATTTGCGTATGTGCATAAGCCATTAATGTTACGCTCACGTTGAAATAGATATGGAATGCTCAAATCGTTTTCTCCCAATTAAGTATCCTCCAAATTCGGACGACTGGGACTAGAGGAAATAATGCCTAATGGAATTCACCTCAACTTGCACATTCCCTGAAAATCGGTTAAATTATGGAAATTAAGCTTGTTACAAGGATTTGCACGCACAAAAACATACACAAACACATGGAGAGAGAGAGAGTGAGAGGGGGGAGAGCTAGAGAGAGAGAGAGAGAGAGAGACGGAACGGTTACAACCAGCTCATACTTTAGAATTTTAGATTATTACAAAATTATAATAATATTCGAACAAAAGTATCATATTCGTTTTGTAAAACAAAGTAAACTCTAGGAATCGTGTCACAATGCCTGATTGAATAAGATAGGATAGGTGAGAATGTGAATTCCAAAATACGAAAGAATTCTGATCATGAAAGAGGGAATTCAATAGGGCGATGGTTTTAAAATTAGCTCAGGCATTCAATCCAACCCGAATCAGGAACTAGTCGGCCAGTGGGCGAAATGGGATTTCAGCTGACAACGAAACGTCTCTATTGCCATTGACAACGTCAGAGCGAACAGTCGGAGGTGGAGCGGGCTTTCAGGGGCGCGGTCGACAGAAAGAGTTGCCCTCGATACCGCGACAAGAGGTGTTGGCGTGTTGTCCCAGAGAATAACCCGTCAAATTTGTTTACTGTCCTAAATCAGGGTTTTTGGAAGATGGATTTGGTATAAATGACTAGGATGTTGTCTGTAATTAACTAACATTGGCACTGAGCAGTAGAAAAAAAGTTCCAATCATATAGTTCCAGTAGTATGAGCGAATTTTCGAAGTAACCGTTTTGAAATGTGAGCACTTTGGGTGCAAATATATTATTAACTATAATTTTATGGTTGAAAATTTTTTTAAAAAAAGCCCTAAATAATATTCTGAGATTTGAATAAAATTTTGGATTTTAGAATATTTTTATTGCTATTGAAATGGCTTCAAACATTTTAACAAGCAAAATTTCCTTTAAAATAATTTGCATTTGAATCCGTAATCCGTTGAGTCATTCTGAAACGAATCCTGGAGTTTAACGCATAATATATATAAACCATTCGAGACAATGAATCTCCCAATAAATGAGAAAAAAGATAGTTCTTGCGCTAAAAGATCAGGTTTTCAAATGAAAGGGTGATTTCGTTGAGCAGCAATTTCTGAGCACATAAATTGCTCAAATTCAAAAAATTTCCGAGAAAAAATGACTAAAAATGGCAAGGAAAGTATCATTAAATTTATATTTTTTAGGAAAATATTACTCAGAAGTAGTTTATCAACAATTAACTAGAACATTAAAACCATTATGAGCCAAATTATGCAGAAAAATCTATTTAAATTGCTGAACAGTCGATGAAAACTGATTTAAAAAGCTTGATATTGAAAATCTTTGTTTGAAATGCAGATAATTATTGAGGACAAGTTTGTTTCGTCATAAAATTTAAATATCTAACCATTTATACGCGCTCAAAGTGCTCAAATTTCTGAGAAATTAAACATGTGTATATTTAAGAATATAACCACACAGCTTCATTCTGCAAAACTCGAACTTATTGTTCAATTTCTTGAGCCATTACAAAAGCTATATTACAATAGATATTTTCTTCGAAAATTCGCTGAAACTCATACCGCTAGCAAAAACTTCATTCCAAAACAACGACAAGGTTATCAACAAAGAGAATGACACGATTCCGCTTTCCTCGGTAGGTACAATTCAGAAGATGTATAACACATTATGGACAAAATTATACAACCACGTATTTCCCGAGAGTGCAGGTGTAATTAAATTATTCATGTCTGAATGTACCATTAATTGAATCGAGATAGTTTACATCTCATCAGCACTCATCAGGTGAGAATTCAACTAAGGCTCCCACGATACGGAACGAAAAGTTCACCGTTATCCCGAAAAGAATCTGTGATGTCATTCGGTGGCATTTGAGAGGTAAAACCCCTGACATTTCGAGAAGAATCGCCACAGTTTCACAATTATCTCCAGTAGGTTTTGAGTTGTGTTGGGGTTTTGTGAGGGCCTGGAACCCGGGACAACCTGTACGAATGACGGGTCAACTTTTCTTCCACAGGAGTCATTAAAGTTTGCGTGCTACCCATGTTATATATTGCCGCCATCCGAGTAAATAAACTGCGTTTTTATCAACTTACTGAACACTTTTTTTATAAGAAAAAAGTCTAACTTCTCGTTCTTACTATTTCTTTAATCAACTAAAAAATATGAAAAAAATCGGCATTGAAAAAATGGTAAACTTTCATGCATTTCAAAAGTGTCAAAGTGGTTATGATTTCATAACCCTCTTCTCATATATTCATGCTAAAACGGGTTTCTAAGGAAAAAACGTCTACCAAGTTGAGTATACGCCATATTGTCACATGGACGTATAGAATTAGTTGAAGAACAAAGTATGAGTCGAAATGATTGATAAGTCGACCTTAGAAGAAATTGATATTTGCGCATGCGCACAAACTAGATACTATTAATCCAACGGCAATGACATTTAAAGGGGAACGTCAAGGAGTTAAACCGCACAACCCCTGAAAATTTAATCAAACCCGTTCCATTAGAGTCAAAGTTTTGCCTGTGTCAATCGATATTTGTTTCGCGCATGCGCAATGGTTATTACTCTACTAATCCCAATATAGTTTATAGGGCATTTTCCTAGAACATTTACCCAATTACCTACCGAGTTTGAACAAAATGGGATCAACAGATGATGAAAAAATAACGTTATGAGAAATTCACGATTGCGCATGCGCATAGGCTACTGTTAATTCAACGGCGTCGATAATTATAGGGGACCGTCTAGGAGCTAACCCGCACAATTCCTGAAATTTTCTTCGGAATCGGACTGAAACTTGGTATAGTTTTGGGTGTGACCAAGTTTTTACCACAGACAGACAGACACGGAACCGAAATTGATCAGCAAGCTCTGAAACGCAAAAAGCAAGTGGAAATTTTGATTTTGGTGGACACAATTTTTTTCGACTTCGATCACGAATAAGCTTTCCTCCCTTCGGAAGTCAGGAAGCAAAAAGTTGTTTTTGGTGAAATTGAAGCCAATCGGAAAATTTAACAAACTTCTGCGTTTTTTTCGTAGTGACGATGTACGGAAATTGTTCAAAAAGACGCCGTTGGCGCGCTAGACTTGCGAAAAATCTGTTCTGCCTGCCGCATTTTTGCATGTTTTAGTGTTGGCAACACTTGTTATTTTGTGTAACGGATATTGATAAAGCGACAAAACGATCTCAAGTTGACATAAAGATAAATAAATTTAATATTTAAAAAATAGATAGAATAATGATAAATTACGTTTTTCAAAAGTTTTGCAATGTTTCCATGAATGAAACTTCCTAATTAATCATGAGATAATTTTTGTCACCAATTTAAAATTCGTTGGCAATGGTTTTTCCCCTGGAGGTTGAATTTTTCAAACATCGGTAACGCGAAAACATTTGATTGAAGTTTAACATAGAGTATTTTCGCTGAATTGTATACATGAATCAAACGGATTTTCCATTGATCTTATTATATTTTATAACAAACTTTTGTAATTGACCAAGAAAAAAATTTGATCCCCCCCCCCGTCCCCCAAAATTGTTGGCTTACGTTTCAAGATGCTAAGAATCCAAAAAATAAAAAAATCCGTCCGTTTGCCTTCGAGGGGTTGTCTCCAAAATCACTGGACTAAAGTTTATGAATCTTGGGGCAAAAATCATACATTGGATCTAGGTGGTCCTAGAAGCTCGGCATACATTTTAATCAACCCTAAAAGGTAGAATTTAAGGGGGCTAAAATATTGAAAAATCAAGATCTTGAAAACTTTTGAAATGACTGTAATTGATTTGGCTGCTATTAATAGATATCATCCCGAAGAATACAATGAAGCCTCGCGGATTAATCTGTACGTTAATCTGTAACTTTGACAGGACAAAAGAACGTCACCACGAGAGCAATCAGAACTTGTGCGAACATAGGAAAAATCGTCCCATAACGAATCAGCTGATATAATTCCAGTGCAATGTTGACTTCGCGAAATCGAGTTTATTAAAACTCTTATCACCTATAGATGGACTAGTGAAGCGTTGGTAGGTTGTTGGAAGGTGATGGTGCGCTGTTTGTTTTCAATTTCTTCTTCATGGATATCGGAACAGGTAAGTAACACTGACTTTTCCCCACAGATCTTCGTTGTGCAAATTCCGCAACGAATTTCTCAATAGATGTTGCGATGCGCCGGTTTAACTTAGCTATGGGTTTTTGTCTTCTTCTCCTCAAGAGCTTGTGCAATTGACTCATGTGGCAAGACAATCGCTGGCCGGCAATATCGTTCATCAGGTGCGCGCTCATGCGTTCCCACAGCTCCCCGGTAGGTAGATTGGTTGGTCGGTTACTTACATCTCGTTTTTATATTCCATACGACTCTGATGTAGGCACCTGAGCTGAGGCCCGACAGATGAGCCCGATTAGAGAACAACCTCGGCTCATCGTGACGAAAACGGATATGACGCGTCATCCTCTTACCGGCCGTAAAAACCCCAACGCATCAGAAAAACTCCGGTAAACAAGAAAACCTTGCACTTTAAGTTGTTTACAACGGTAAAACACCGGAAAACCATGTAGAAATGATATTACTCATTCGTGTAATATCGGAAAACAACTTATTATATACGAACTTTCCCTATAGCTCTGGAAAAACACCAAGAAAACTCGACGCTCCGCGGCCACACATTTCGCAGTCGCTAACATAATATGGTTGGATAAATTGAGAGCTTTCGAACAAATGCTCAATCGAATTTTGTGGGATGAAAAATGACGAAGTAATATTTCCCTATCAACGACTCGGTTGTAAGCGGAAATCATCAGTAATTGTTGCAACACATTTTCGTTACACGTGAACGTTTCATTTTCGGTTGGAGATGCCAAGGCTAAAACACATTCTGTGTTAAAATACTACCACGGAAATTATTTTCCTATCAATTATTTATCCGTACTATCTAACTATTTTAATACAGTAAGTAACTATTTCTGTTTTAATTTTCTTGTTATATACCTATATCAAAAGAAAATTACAACAGAAATAGTTGTACTTACAACAATTTTTTTTACAACATCATTAGTGATATTTAGGTGGTTGAGAGGGTGCTAATGTTCTAGAAATGGTTCTGCGACATGAGATATATATGCCAGGTTTTACCTTTTCATCAATACAAGTTCTGTACCACGATCACTGTAAATGAATGAAACGCAGTAAAGTTTGGTTCGCAGTATAGGCTCGCTTAATGTAGCATGGGCGATTGGGCATTTAGGTAAACAGAATCAATTAATGTTGTGGCGAAATTATTGGATATAATATTATATCAAGCAGGTACTTACACATTGGTCATTGACATTGAATAATATTCAGTGTAGGCTAAACTGTTTCATAACCTTATGTTCCAGCTACCTATAAAGAAGTTTTGACTTTTAAGATATAGTTTAACAATTAAATTTGATTTAAGACTGCTTCCACCAGTAGGTATCTTCCACTTCGAGCTATGAATCCTTTGAAATGTAGCTTGTAAATGAAAGATTTGACTGTACTACGAAAAACACTAACTCCGTTACCTTGTTCCTCACCATTCAAGACGAATAAGTCGAATTTGTTTGTTTGTTTGTCATATCAGCACAACAAAACAACCTAGTTAGAAAGCCGCTTCAAGATTTGACGCGTTCAACCTGATAGAACAACAGTTATTCCTCTTCCGGAAATAATTACGTGTATCTAACTCATGAAATCTCAATGATAAAAATTCTTAAACTTTCCTAGCGTAGGAAAGGAGAAGAATTAATCAACAGATTAATGCAAGTGTGGACCCAAACTCACGTCAAACCCCGATTTTACAGTTTTTACAGATTTTACTCTGTCATTCTTTTTTAAATGGCGAGGCAAAAGTTGAACACACATTGAAAAATTGATGTTAAGTCTCCCAGTAGAAGTATTGAGTGTGAATGCTTTGATTTTTGGCCATAATATTGGATGATGAGACCCGATTTCTCCATTGTGCATTGTTCTTGGATATAAAACTCAGCTTCAAGAGCAGTTGTTTAATGCAACAACTATGGCATGTTGGGACCTTCTTCATCAGTTACTTACAATGAGTGCTTACCATTGGCCTGAAAAAATTGCGTTTACATATTTAAATGAAAGTTGATATAATCCTGAGAATTTTACACCATCCGCACTTTCATATATGACAGGTGATTTGCTTTTTATAATTTTTCAGTTTCAGCAAAATGTGACGTCACACTATATTCAAACTATATATACAATATCAAACTATATTTGTAAAATGGTACGGTTGGTGTTTGTATTCTTGAATATTTGTATTGTATACTATAAGAATTTCATCCGCTTTCATTTGGGGTTCAGTTCCGCTGCCGCCCGCACGCTCGACCCGATCATTTTTGGCAACTGCCAATTTGGCGTTGCAACTGCCTTTGGCGCTGTATTGTCACGTACCATTTTTTCCGGCAGGAAACATAGTTTCTAAAATTTGTCTTCTTTTCCCGATTCATGCAAAACTCAAACTCCTGGAAGTTCTGAACAATGACCCTTTCATACACCACCACACCAACTGTCGCTCGTTTTTCCACACATTCTTCCCGGTATCCCTCTCATTTTAAGGTCAGCAATTTTTTCCGGATGTTTCCAACATTTCATTGAAGTACATTTAGAGCCACAATAATAGTCCTAGCTAAAAACAGCGATTGCTGACACGAAAATGGAGTTTGAAGCGAATAAACAACCGGAACATCGACTGAGATAACTCGCCATACTATTAACAATCAAAATATTCCAAAATCCCTGAGATAGTTGAAAGAACAAATTTGTACGAACAATATTTTTAAAAAAGTTTTGGAATTTCGATCAATAGCCTCCCAAAGATTTCGGCCTCCCGGGAGATTTTCAGAAATTTGTTCCCCCAAATCGCCGCGGTTCCAGCTTCTATACTCTTTCCGCTTATATTTATTTTCCTATGGTTTTTTCTGTTATATTGTTGCTATTCACGAGAAGAAGAAGACGAAAAATGGTTTTTTCACTGTCCCCTGCGATCAAACGAGAAAATAGAAAGCTGGTTAAAAGCTATTACGAGCCAGGGGAGTTTGCTTTGGACTTTGAAACGGCATAACTGTCTGTAATTATCGCATTAACATATTATTTTTTGTTAGTTGTTCTTCTGAGCCTTTACATTAATTAAATCATTTTTGAACATTTTGAAATAGTTTTTTTTTCGAACCCTCTTAAAAATATATGAAACGAAGAGATTTATAATAAAACTCTCAAAGGACTTTAACCACAAAGCCTGTCGGCTTATTGTACTTTCCTGAGAGTTTTACGTTGAATCAAAAAGACCTAGCCCTCTATAGTGAGAGAGATGAGGCCTGGCCCTTGACTAATTGTTCGCTCTGAATTGACCTCAATGGGTTTTATACCCCAAAGAATTCAAATCTGCTATGGGTGAGTGCGGGGCACTCAAAGATTATGTGGAATGCTGTTTCGCCTTCTTCTAAAATAGTCTGCACAGGGTTGAACTTTGTGCGAACTTTGTATCTGAAATCGTAGTGGTACAAAGCCGATTTTAAGATCAACCATTGTTTTCAGATCCCTAGGGTCCACAGTAGCCCCTCAGTAATTTTGGTGATGGCCACCATGTGTTTACTGAGGACATACCTACCACTCAATATTGAAACATCTTCATGTGACGTGTTGGTCGAACCAGGTGTTGATGATACTTCTGAAGGTAGTTTTTGGTAAACCAGTTACTGGCTCAGGCTCCACAAGTGGAGTTTAGGGGCCCCTTCTTGAAGCTCGTTCAGTAGCGATGCACCGAAACCCAGGTTACGTTTGGCCAAAGTTTAAAACACGCACCCTTTTTCTCTTATTTGCATACTTAGATGTATGCGTTTCAATATCGTCAAGTATAACTTTCGTATGTCAGTTCGTGCTATTGGGTTAGTGATATACCACTAAATATCAATACGATCAAGTGTGAACTATTTGTTTTACCCGAACGGCCCTAATAAGTCAAAACTGAAAATAGAACTTACAGAGCGGCGGAGGGAGGTCGAGCCCATGATGACCAACAGGGATTCCCGAATCTCGGAGAAAAGATCCGTCGGTTCGTCCGAACAGTCTACAACTAGAAACACCAGAGAGATGAGACCTTCGCAGTTTTGCCACAATAAACTTTATCGAAACCGGACGGAGGGGGGAAGGGAGTCGAAATGATAGCGCAAGACGCGGATGCCCGTGAGTCACATGGATTTCCTCATTCGGACGACAGGAACCGCATCATTTCTCAACTGGCAACACTTTAGATTAGACAAAATAAAGACGCACAAATGTACAAGGCGACTGACAGCAATTGGTAATCGTTGGCGTCGCACTAACACAAGATGACATTAGTTGTTTTCTCACTTCCTCCTTCTCTGAAAATTTTAGCTTTTGTTTCTTACGAATGAGATGATAACATTTTTGGTGCACAATCTTTTATCTTTGTGATGAACACAAGTATTTCGCAATACAAATAAATTGTGCTACAACACCACCAATGGTTTCACTATGGTTTCCATTATTCCGAATAATCGCCTGCTTTCATAAGTACCTACACTAAATCCTGTAACACTATTTTGGAAGCTGTGTGTAGCCTGAAAAGAAAACCTTACCTTAAATGTATTCCACAGCGTCACATACCATAAACTTACAAAAAGGCCTTTCTGTCTTTAGATTATAAGGACATTATTCCTGTGAAATCTAATATTCAATTTTTGCCTGTTCTGATTATCTTGGATTGGACTAGGAAGTTTCTTTTGAAGGTTTTAACGATTAATATGGAATTATTCAAGTTTTATAGATTAATATTCAATTAATTCATGTATTCTCTTCTGAAAATGGATATTGAAAACTACCTAATGGTATAAAGTAAACAGTTCAAAAAAGTATGAGTAGTACTGTAATGTAGCCTTCACTTATTATATTCAAACTCAATTACTATTATCCGGTTGCTTAGCACGACCTATAAAGATTATGAAATAAATTTACTTTTACTTCTACTTTTTCGATGAGTGGACTTGTTATTTCCCTTAAATATAATAACTTCACAAATACCGGTTTGTGAACTGTCGAAACTAGAAGCATTCTTTACAGAATTAAATGCTGAGTCTGAATTTTGAACTCATTCATTCTGCAAATCTCTGCAAATGTTGATTTTTTTCAATTTTTGCGTAATTTAAAAATGTTTTTTTTTAATTTACCGTGAAACACAAAAGACGAGTGAAATAGGTCATTTATACCTTCCCATTTCCTAATTATAACTTCAAATCGAAAATTTCATGAGTTGTAATCAAATAAATGCAAGATTACGGTCCATTAGGCTACAGCAGTTTATATAATTTTTAGCTGACTTCATCAATTGAACTAATTACGCCTCATAATATTACAAATCTTATTTTTATCGGTTTCCTCTATTAGATAGTAGAAACTAGTTGTACTAGATTAGATAGTTTCTGTTAGATAGAGTAATAAAACCACCAAACGCATCACTATAAATTTTTGTGGTTTCGGACTTTTTTCCATCAAAACCCTTAGGATCGAAACACTGTGGGCCGTTGCCATCCTCAATTGGTATACTTCCGCAACCAAACCGTTTTTTCTGCTGAACTCAGAAAACATTCAACACCCCAGCAAGAAATTGCAAAGCGAACTCCTTCTCATTATTATGCATATAAATCCACCTGTCTTCCCTTCGACATCGTACCTACTGAACAACTAAGATATAAATCCATTAAATCATTCATCTAAAATCATATTACCTACCTAATATCGACCGTTTGTTGATATTCAAAGTCCATTTTACAAACTACATTCATTGTGCGAGGAAAGGTGCACAACGAGTGAAAATGAAAGGAAACATTCTAACTTGGGAACAGGAAATTCGGAATATAACTTCAGAGAGCGTTCCACACGTATTGAAAATGAATCCGAAACTCGATTTCGTGACCATGAGGTTTAACCGTAATTGAATCAACAGTTTCGATCCTCAAACTTTCCACGAGGAAGATGTTGCTTTCCACGGCGTTCTTCAGAACGTTTCTCGACGTAACGGCTGATCTTCTATCACGATTATGTTGACCTCTATTCCCACAACATTGTCGAGTACTGCCCCACTCATCCCCATTCTTAAGAGTTAGAAAATAGTTCATTCTAGGTAACTTGCACATTTTTGAACTCCTCTTGTATTCCTATGTGTAATATTTGAAACGCGAACCTCCATGTTTTGAAGAGGGCAACGCAGCTCCGACAATAATCACACCGAGCTTCTTTCTAAAAGTCTTACATCTCAGAATTGAGCCGAAAATTCCTATTATATACATTCGTATACACCGAGGCTACCACTCTGAATGTACCGAATTGACAACATTGTTTCTGACTTCTTAAATTCTGAAGGTTTCTGAAATGTTTGGTTGATAATTTTCCAGTCTTTAAATATGAAGGGAGGTGTTAGGGAGGAGGATGGATTTAATTTTAATGGAACAGAATCAAAGTTAACTCTAGAGTAAATTGCGCTAGTTTAAGTGAAAGGGAGAACAAAAAGTCATGTAAGACCATGAGAAACACGGAAAGCCACTTTTGAAAGCTAATGTTTCTACATTGAATGAACTACATTTATCTTGAAATTCTTTTTGAGAAACTTCAAATATACAATACGTAATAGAAGGGGAGGATGTTGGCATTAGAAGATCTTGTGTGAATATTACAAAATAAAAGATGCTGAGGTGAATGAGCGATTCAAGTAGAAAAATAAAAAAAAAGAACAAATTCAAGGAATCATAGTCAACTGATCAGAATAATATTGAGATGATTCTATTCGTCCAAAATTCAAGGAGAAATTTCTCTGTTACTATTAGCTGAATCATGCTTTGTCGTATGTATTTATAATCTACGAAATGAATAAATTTTGATAAACATAATGTTTACACTCAACTAAGCTAGATTAGCATGAGAGGTCTTAGTACCTTTTTAGGCGTCTTGGGGGACATTTGGGTCGAAGGACGTCTCGGAGAATAGCAAGGTGACGGCGGAGCTGACGGCTCCAGCGCGGGCACCGGGATCCTTTCATTTAACACTTTCACGGCAAAGCAACACCATTTCTTCACGGTTTTCACCATCTCCGGCGACCCAGATTATATGAATTTGAGAAACCGAACAACACTTCTACAAAATGAACTAAAAATTAATTGATAGAAAGACTCAAACAGACGAGGATATGTTCAACGTTCGTGGGGAGACGGGTAACTAGTGATGGCAATTTGAAGATGAGCAATGCTATCAATGCCTTATCGTCGTTGAGAGCACTCGCTCATCGTATTGTTGGGCCTTCTTGAAATATTTCAAACAATAAGACATTCATTAGAGGCTGACAAATAATTTGCGGCCCCACTCTTATTGGGTATTTCGATAAGATTATCTGCTTGAATGTCTAGAGCTTTGTTTGCATTTTCAGGCTGAGTGCATGTAATATTCGGATTATGATTTAGATCAACATACTTATCAACTAGAAGTCTGGATGTTATTGAAAATTCAATCCAACATTCAGACGATCCTAAATAGTTTGAGCCATCCAAAGCAAAGAAGAGCTTTCTCTAAATCAGTCCTTTCATTGTACAAGCAATGCTGCGATAATATCACACGATTATATATTAGTAGCTATTTTTCAATGAAAAATTAATTTTCGAAAACCCTGAGTTTTAACTTTTAAGTCCTTAGCCCGCTCACAATATTTTTAAAAATGTTTTTCGACTCGGTTATTGGTGAAGCCAAAATTGTGGGGAAGATGGGATCTTAGAAAATAGTTGACAGAGACGTGTTCGAAAGTGAGAAAATTCACATTCACGTTTAACAGTTGGAAAAGTTACTAATTTTGTTTTTACCAATGATTGCTGTAGGCTTAAATAGTAGAATAATATTTGCCCTTATGTAGTGGACGAGAATGTTGGACACCTTAAGAGGAATTTTTACATTGATTTGTTGTAAATTGAGGTTTTCTTCTTGACGTATCCAGCAAAACCACAGTACCATGTTAACGTAACTTGTACCCCGTTAAGGCACCTCGGGATCTAGTATCAGCAAAATTTGGAGGCCCCTCGGCCGCCCACTGTGTCCAACTTATCTCAATTTTTACTACTGGATGTATCCAGAACACCGATCTGTGTAAATATAGACAAAACTGGTGTAAGCTCGTCTACAACCGCTCTTGGCGAGGTTTCACTGAGATCAGTTATTTGCTTATATCAATGGTCTGGATGCTCGCATGCTCGTATCTCAAAAGTAATAAACAACAATATTATTCAATCCCTCAGTAAAAATTCAGGTTATTTGGGCACGGTGGGCGGCTGGGAGCCTGTCGGCACGATAATGGAAAAGGTCCTTAGTAGGACAGACCCTCCAAAGTTTGCAGATACATAACCGAATGGATTCGGGTGCCTTTAGTACCTACTAGAGAAGCACCTGGGCAGGACATCAGTTGCGACTGATGTCGGTGAGCCCTCTATAGTCTCCCATCCTCAGTCATCTATTATTATTGGACTCAGATACATTAGGGCTGATAATGAAGCGGCAGTTGCAGGGACACCTTCCTTGTAACGGGCCTGCGATCAATCCGGCCTCTGGTGTCTGGAGATGACTAGGTCACTGTTATACCTCAGACACAAAATTGGTACCACGGACGGGGGGAGCCCTAGGCACCAGATAGCGGTTGGGTTTGTGGTGGTAGTGGTTGTACTCCCAGACTGGAAGGCGGAGCCCAAAAGCTTGATGGTAGGGACTCTGCTGGTAGACTTGTCTTCCAGGATTGTGCCGACATGTGAGTTATGTGGTTTGACAATAACTCGGGTACCAACCTGTTCAGTTGGTTGAGTGTGCTAGGACACTCAGCTCCACCAGTAGTGCTTTGCAAAGGTACTCTGACCTTCAAGTGAGAGGCCCCCGACTGTGGGTTTAACAGTCTCCCGCGGTATTCTACCAGGGAAGAGTTTTCTCCAGCACAGTGTACTGGGATACTCCCTTAATCAACCTTGGGATTTTCTAAATCTTGAGGGCAACAGAAGATCCGTACCTTTTACCATGCCATCTTTTCACTGACATGGGCAAGAATGTGATCTAGTACACTATTTGATGATTATGATCGCTGTATATAATCTATGGCCTGTCACAGGCAATAATAACGAGCCCTGAGGTTAGGAAATAGGGATACTTGTGTTCTCCTTTAGGGGTGTACATATCTTCAATGGGTCGGTGCTGTGGGTAGGTACTCTTAAAGAAGTTCAACGCGCCATCGACTTATACATTATTTCAAATGTACCTTTCCTCAGGAACTACTTGACCCAATTTTTAACTTCAATGAAACATTGATATTCTTTCTTTGTGTGTGTGTCTGTGTGTGTGTGTGTGTGTGTGGGGGGGGGGGGGAGGCTATTATGAAGGGCTGCTTTCTTGAAGCTCACTTTCACTTATTTTACAAACAAATCACTCGGGAGGACTAGTAAACCTACTAGTTTTGAGTGACGAAATATGTCTCGACGTTCCAAAATTGATCACAAGCCACAACAACCTTGGTTAACTAGGAAGCAAAAGGTCAAGAGTTTCTGATTAGGGCTACTCAGATACCTAGAGATAATTCCCTAAATATACGAGTAGATCGCATGATTTGCTGTAGCGAATTTCATCACGTAGCGCGGAGCTGACCCTCAAAACGCGTCACGTCTTCCCTTCGGCCTCAGCGAACGTGAAGGGAGACCAACGCCAGGGAAGGGGAGGGGAGAGACGTACTTGACCTGGCAAACGGTTGGAACAGAACTCGAACCCCCCTGCTGCCTTCCATGCTTACCTTATCTGCGGACCCAGTGGAGCTGCCTCACTAACCGGCAGTCGGAACCCCTCCTGTTATGCAAACGGTAACGACCCTGTGAGTGCCCAATTATGACGGGAATCACGAAAAGATGGTTGAGCAGTCCCAGCAACTTGAGAAAGCAGATTGGAATAGCTTCGGTCAGACGGAGTGCTTAAAACCGTGACAAAGTTTTTGCAAGAAACTGCTAAACGTAGTGGACCCTGAAGAGACTTCATTAGTGAAAAATAGTCCTCAATTTATGATGTTCTTTGTGACATTTTCTCAACTTCATGTAAAATCATTGGATCATGGATAAGTTTTTGGGCACTGTATTCATATCCACATTTCAATGAAGAGGAGAAAATTAGCACAATGTGTTTCCACGCTAGAATACACATTGAGAAAACCAACCGCCAAAACATCAAAATCCCTACAGATTTACAGATAAGTGCATTTATGCTACAGTTAATTATGGACTTCGCCAGATTATTTCGAGAGGTTATTGAAGTAAATTTTTCCAAGTTCCCGTTAGTCCTATTAGTCGTGGAACTCGCTTTTAACTCTGGTGTCGGTAGTAGAGCCTACATACCAAATTTCACATTCCTAAGGTGAAAAGGGGAGAATTTAATTCACTTAACTGATTAGGAAAGAGCCCATCATTTCAATCGTCCCTTAATGTCTCAGTGAGCCTTCTCGTCAAATTTCAACTTCCTAGGACGAACAGGATATAGTTTAGCTCGCTCAGCTGATCAGGAAAGAGCCCGTCATTTTATTCGTCTCTTGCAGTCCCAGAAGTGGCTCCCTACCACTTGCCTAATATAATGCTTTTATTTTCGGAGAGGCTTTGGTAACAATTGTTTTCCCGCTATTTCAATTACACATTTTGGTCTTGCGAAAAGTCTCATTTTTTAGCAATAGGCACCCCGGTAAAAGCGTATTCCACGGTAAAATGTTTTTGTCTTTCGTTTCTAGTTAGCTACGTTTATAGGTAATAACTAAAAATGGCTTATTAGTTGTTTGGTCTTAGAAAATCGGTCACGCAAATATTAGCATGGACCATGCTTTAGCCATCACCCAACAACCCTAAAGAGTTACGTTTTATGTTGCGAAAATGCGACCCCTAAGTAGCGGTTATATGATTCTCCGCTTAGATACGTATGGTACCTACCTAAGTCCCTAGAGAAACAATCGATGGGCTATAATTGCATAATATATATCTGTACCTTGGTGCAACACCGTACTATGTCAAAAAACGCCATTCTGAGAAAATCGTGTTTCAAGTTTTGATCAAAAATATGACCTTACCGTGTGCGGCTGTCCAAAGTTCTACAGACAAAGTAACTACTGCAAATAAATTACCATTAATCCCTGTTCCTAACACATTTTTCTCATGATTTTCTGAACCTCATTTTCCCGGGAAAACTTCACATAGTATTTTGTTGCTCTCTGCACATTGAGGGATACCTGACTTAGTATACAACCGAAATATTTGAAAAATTTCAACCATGTATCATGTTTTCTCCTCGGTTGCAATCATGTTCACAACATCAATTATTGAGAATGATCACCTGTGTGTAAACAACTATTTATATAACCATGCTCATAACTCAGTTTGTTGGACACGCACTTCGCAGTAGTTAACATAATATTGTTGGATAAATCGAGAGCTTTCGAACGAATGGTCAACGAATTTTGTGGGATGAAAAACGACGAAGTACCATTTCCCTAGCAACGACTCGGTTGTAGGCGGAAATCACTGTAACACTATATGTTTCGTGCGCGGAAAAAAATTGACTCGCGAAAATTGCTAGGACCCCAGGGCTAAAACATGATACATGTTAAAACAATTGTTTTGTGTAAAATCTCGTCGACACGCAGGATAAGCGAAAAATGTCGTTCGGACGTGAAAAATGAATACAGTAATTGGCTGTATCGTATTTTGTTAACACAGCTCTAATATCCACCAAAGGTTAACTGGAGTGAGATAGACTGGACTTTACACTAAAAAATAGGCCACTGACGCACCCAATTATGGGTGCTACGAAATACTATGTCGAGTTGGTACCTCGGTATCTTGTTGGTCACATTGAACACATATTTATCACCCCGACGACCAATATTACTGGTGCAACGAAATCCTATCTCTATATAGTACCTGGTTGCAGTAATATTTTTCACATCTGGCGACTGACATAGTATTGGCCGTTCAAGTTTTCTTGTTGCCTAGTAACAATGCGACATCGATTGTTCGCGATACTGAATGATGACACTTGGACCTTTCATTTGAAGGCATAAACCAATTTTCGCTAAAAATTGACATAGTAAGGTGTCGCACCAAGGTCCAGTTTATTAGTAATCTGGTTATGAAGACATATCTTTAGAAAGGGTTTATTGTTTCTGTAACATAACATTATATGACAAGAGTACTGCGTTTAAAAGTAGTTTTATAATTTTCGGCAATTAAATTCTTTGAGGTCCCGAGTCCTGCTTTAGACAATCATTCTTATAATATAAGCTTCATAAGCATGTTCAATAATGAACCTTTGTAATCGACCAAGAAAAAAAGTTAACCCCCCTGACAATTTTTTGGTTTATGTTTCAAGATGCGTAGAATCCAAAAATCGAATTAAAAAAATCCGTCCGTCCACCGTACGCCGCACAGTGGGGCAAGGCTGGGAAAAACCCCAAAAAAATTTTTTTTTTTCGATTTTGACGTTGTTTCCTTTGTTTTTCTACTCTTTATTCGTTCATTTAGGAAATTGCGAACGATAAAACTGCATCGAAAACCGACGTAAACTAAACATGAACCATCTCAATATTTCATCTAAGAGTCAACTACTGACTGCAGTGAAATACTGACGGGGTTGATTAAAACCATTAGCCAAACAGACTTGATCACTAAACAATTTGATGTTGTCAAGATTTTTTCGAAATCAATTATTTATTGGAATGCAATTATAAAGAACTGTGTGTGTGAACCATTTCGCTAATCCCGGTTTTGAGAGTAGGAAGCAATTTATAGTCAAGGCCAGAGTAAAGATTACCTATTCCTGACTTTACTTAATAAAGACATTTCTAAGAAATTTCTCAGTGTTATTTAGTATTCACAGTTAATGTGAAGTCATTAGTTCCAAAGGTCAGGAAATATCTTGACTCAAGCTAAGATTTTCTTAACTTTTCTATGAATTCTGCTTTTAGTGTCGAGTGAACTAATCTTTGCGGTTTATCGTATTTGCAATGGTAGGGATGAATCGTCTTCAAAACCAACTTTCTATAGATTGAGCCTTCTAGAGGATAATGCAGTCTCCATCTTTATCCACCCCGCTATCATTGATTTCAGCTTGTTCCATATTTCAACAAGTGCAGTGGTCAATCTTCTTCATTTACAGTAATACATCAATAACCTTCCAGTAATAAATTTTGAAAGAATTAGTGGAATGACGTGTTTTGTGAAAAAAATTCAATCTACACACATATATACGTTATCCGTTTAGATATACGTTTAAGATAATCGTCTGTATGGCTGAACAGAATAATATTTAAAGAAGTCATTCGAGCCAGCTGTCCAAATCTTGAGTACTACTTAGGTCATTCCAAAATTTTCATCACGTCACCAAAATACCACAATTTTTTTCTCTAGGGTACAACCAATTGTTGCTAGTGTATAACTCAGTTCCCTTCTCTGATGATTATTCTCACATGGTTTACCATTAGGTGATATGTAGCAACATGGGGGAGGGGGGGGGGGCTAATATCCAACTTACCAACAGATTTTTGTGATGTATTCGCTTAGGTACATCCAATTTGTTGCTGATACCCCATTAAGAAACCAAATCAGCTGTGTAGCGAGTTAGGGTGCCCAATCAGCAAAGTAAACAATCATCAGAGTCAAGAGTTTGTGTAATCCAAGTTTCACTCATGAATGTCTGTGTAGGTACCTATAAACCACAGCCAATAAATTTCGAAGGGGGCTTTTACGGTGCCATACCTATGACTAATACTCTCTAATGTATCTGCGTGTATCGTTGATTTTGTGGCAACAAAGGCCAAAACATTATAATAATGGTCACGTTAGAAGTCACATGATGGTAATAGATTTGCAGTACACGTAATGTATGTATTGTAAAATTTACACCAAATCGCAATAAACTTCTCTTACAGTGGGGTCGATACTCTTATTCCGTTGAACACTCAAAGAGACTCGAATGCAGAAATACTACTAGATGAATGTATTGTAGGTAGACCATAATCATACTCTTCAGACCGAATTACAAATTGCTATCTATGTCAGAGAACAATGGTAGTTGAAAAATACGGAAAATGTAGGTGGAGCAGGTACCATATATTTATACCTTTAAGTGAAAGTTTAACTTTTTGATCAGGTTTTTCTGAAAATGCACCTGGTTGACATTATAATAGCAACATCACTCTTTCAATTAAATCCTTTCAATTAGGGGTTCATAAACTGAAAACACTGTAACCACACTAGGACGGAGGAACTGGTTCCCAGTCCGTGTCATGGAAATTAATGTAACGCTATCTGAACCGGCGGAAGTTTTTACTCTGATTTGACCTATCTAACCGTCCACCCACACTCCGAGTTCCTCCTGACTTACGAAGTCGTCACGCAGCTCTCACCCGCATTTCCAAGACCGGAGACACCCAGGGCAGCCGGTCGAGTTACATATACATATTTACCACATGGAGCCTCTCCATTCCCTCTTCTACTCTATAGTTTATGTAATTACCTTCGCATGCATGTGAATTACGAGGTCTGTCCGGAAACCAACGCCTCCTTGCAATTTTAGGTCAGAGAAATTGCATTTTATTCTCAGCTATGTTTACCTTACTGGGGTGTTTTGCGAACCTAAACAACGATGCCTTGTCTACCTCATTTACCTGCCTTGCTAGTCGGTAGACGGTTTTTTTTTTAATTTCTCGAGATTTTTTCGTGTCTGCCTACCTTAACGATTATAAACGAGTCATCCACAGTTCGTACTCTATCTTTTCTAAGTATTAACAAACTGCAATGATACCTACTCATAAGTAAACTATTTTACTTTTTTTTTTCACTTCCATTAATTGTCATATACTCAAGTGCAGTTCCGAAAAATCACTTTCCTTTAAGATGCTTAAAGCGTTCAAAGGTTGGATTGCAATATAATATATAAGCTTAAATTACATTCAATATTAAACTAATTGTAATCCGAATAAATTGTTAAGGGCTTATGCGACAAACAGGCTCCAGTCTACCTTTTCTAACTTCAATTTGTTCTGCTCTAAGATTACGATATGAGTCTTGAAAAAATAGTAACACTTTTGTTACGATGGATTGCTCCAGCTTTCCAAATTGTAATTTGTTTTATTTCCTACCTCACTATTTATGATCACAGTTGTGGAAGCAATTTTTTCCGGCATTTCGAAATACATTCTGCAAGAAAAACGTGTTTTTTAATCTTTGAAATAGTTTGTCCGTACTACAAGAGCAAAATCGGTGGCAAACAATTTTAATAATACTAAGTTGATGTTAATCTATGAGCCATGTGAGCCGAAAGGGGGGGGGGGGGGGGGTAGAAACGTTTTGGTATCCATGTGCTTTTCATGTTAGCTACCTACTTTTTTTTTTTTTTTTTTTTTTATTAAATTCAGTGACGATTTTTGTTTTTGCCTTAGCAGGGATACCCGCATAATTTTCTTATATTTCTAAATGAAGATACTCGTAGATGAAATTCCAAGATTGTAGACACCAACATAATATATACGTATATATACGTAATAGACCAACATTTTAGTATTGTATATTGTTTTCTCTCTATGCTCTTCCAATGATTTGGCAAAAAGTACCGTCTTCGCACTCCTCCAGCCTGGGCGAGACCGAGTTTGACGTCACTTTTTGCCTGAACATTGATAAACCTCAAAAAAACAAACCACTCACAGTAGGAAGTTGTGGTTGAGTCAATATTCTTTCGATAAAATCTATTTCTCAAAAATAGTGAACGCAAAATTTTCAAACCTAACCCTTTCAGTGCCTAACCCTTTTACTGAAATCATCACCCTTACTGAAATATTCAACTCTACCTACACCATCGCCCGCCAGGCACAATACTGAGACGAACAAAAAAGCTTGTTTTATTAATAACTCGTTTTGGATCTCACGATAAGAACGGAGACATCATAAAAAAAATTGATGACATTTTAAGGATCATTCACATGGCTTGCGTCTCCTCCCGAGTTCAACAGAAGGTCTCGCGTCCCGTGAGAACGGTGGATTGAAAAAATTACTCTTTTTTGTCCTATAACCGTTTTCTATCTGGCATTCTCATCGACTTTCCATTTTTACGGAAGGCACTTGCAATGAGGAAACTAACTTTTCTTGAACATCAAAGGAGGTTATTTGTTGGTTTTCATTATTGGAGTTTCCTTTTGAAGATTTTCCCATTTAATCTTCGTCTTTATGAGCGATCGGACGTTGACGATGATCAAAGATAACTTCACATCAGTGAATCCCTCCATCAGCTGAGGACTTCAACCTGTCAGCTTCAGTAGACACGCGTCATTTTCATAAAGGATTTTCAAGTGATGCAGCTCTGAAAACAATTTCCTTCTTACAAAGCCAAGTCAAAAAGTGCTGAAAACTCCATACTGATGTTAAGGTCCAGTTTGATAGAAGCTGTTAAATAACAGCTTTGAGAGTTATTACAAAATATTCAAAACCCACGGTTTTTCTTTTGTTTTCATCTGTTCCCATTTACATAGATCTTATAAGCAGACTTTTTTGGCACATTGCTGTTGGGTTTAGAGCACCCAATTCATTGATAGGAGTTTTTAAATATGCTATTTCTATAGTTCAATGCTCGTCGATATTACAGACCGGCAGATTTTCACACATACATACCTACATAAATTTTTCTAATTTGTTAAAATATGTTTTAATTTTGATTCCTGTCCCACGTATTGAAAGGTTTTAGCTGGAAACAAGATAAAAAAGTGCCAGTGATGCATCATTACTACGTATGTAAGCAAATTTCCGTAATGCTTTATATTGAATTTATATGAAATTATTTGAAATTTGAGCACTTTGGTGCTCAGCATTTGCACATTGATGCACAGAAATTGTCAACTATTTTCACCAAAAAAATTCATTTTCTAGTTAATATCCTGTTATACATACCTTCCAACAAAGAGTTGCGTTTGTATAATTTTTTGCTGATAATTTTTTGTTAATATCCTGTTATACATAGGTACCTTCTAACAAAGTGTTGCATTTGCATATTTTTTTGCATTTTTTATCTATTTTTAGTATATTTTAATGAAATTTAGGAACTTTTTCGGCAAAATATTGTGAAAAAAATTCATTCAGAATATTCGTTCATAGTTTGTTGCAAAAACTTTTTCTAAGTAAGTGATATTCTACTAAAACATATAAATTTAACCATTTCACGCGTTTTTGCAACTTTTAGTAATTTTTTGGGAATCTAAAGGATATATAACTAATATATTTTGCGTACATTCCCAACGCCCTGAAGTGATAAGAGAGAGAGAAACTTGAACAATCTAAACTTTTAGCGAATTCATGGAAAAAAATTAATCAATTGTAAATGGCGCATAAATAAAAAAATTTAAATTTTCAAGATTTTCATCGTGTAAATCATCGGGTTTGAGGCGTTCTGAAACGACTGCTAAAAATATTTAAATTTTTGGAGCCATTTCAGTGGCTTCATTTTTTTCCCCCCTCGAAAATCCGCTAAAAGTTTAGATCGTTAAAGTTTAACTTTCGCCTATCACTTCAGGACGTTGCGAATGTATCAAATAGATCTCAATATATCGAATAAGTAAAAATAACTGCAGAGTTTACAGCAAAAAGGCCTAATATATTGCCGTACAGGGAGGTGAGGATTGTAAAAAGTAAAATCCGTGTGACTGTCCCAGACTCTTATGGGTTAAATCCATCGATATACGGTCGGTCGAATTATGTACAAGAGGAGAAGGAGGCGCGGAGAGCGGCTGGTGGCCTTATAAGGTGTTACCCCGCTCCGATTATGAGAACAAGGTTAACCGCAGTCCTCAGCAGATCTGGTCTGGCGAGTGCCGGTCATCCTGATCTCGGACAACTTGGCTGGTTCCACTTACCTGAAAACGAGAAGAAGAAAAAAATGAGGAAGTCCCCAGGGAGGAATCCGAAGAGGTTGATGTGCTAAATTTAGAACGAGATCAGCATTTTGGTGACGGGGAATTCCCAGCCAAGGTCTGGCATATGATTTCTCCGTTTTTGGGCTGTATTTGTAGAATTAGCACAATACAGTGAATCTTTCGACAAAATACAACTTTTGCAATATTGATCAATTCAAGGTGTTAGCAGATATATTTATAATGCTAGCATGAAGTATATCTTAACCCACTACCGAAGTATGAGCGATTTCGAAAGAATTATGTTCAGAAAAACACTCAGAACAATAGATCTCCAATTCGAACCCAACCCCTAATAACAGATGACTGTAAGTAGATGAAAATAATTTGATTTGATGCGTAGCGAAATTGAGTGAATAATGATTTTCAGCCAACTCGCTCAATCTCATCATGACATTAAAAACTGATCCAATTGTTTTGTTGTTTTGCTTCTGACACCCATTTTGTTGTTTAAGCTTCGCGTATGCGCAGTGGCTATTGGTGAATCGATAGAGATGAAATTCATAAGCGATCAGTTCAATCATCGTTCAAGTATCCTCAAATTGTTAGCGTAATCAGGACATGAGTAAAAAAAAATAGGTGTTACTTTAAATTTAGGTTTGCGCACCATCACGACCATACTACGAAGAGCATTTGAGTGAGCTAACCCTAAAAATTGTTGATAATTTTATCAAAATCGGCCTAATACTTTCCGCATCCGAGACAGCTCTGTTCGTGATAAGAGCCATGAGTAACCACCTTGATACTCTCTGTCAACTACCCACCAAGTTTGAACGAATTCGGACCTTTAGATCGTGAGAAATACGTGATCCAAGAAAGTCACGTTTGCCCAAGCACACATGCATTCATTGGTATCACGGTGATAAAACTGACAGAGGACCTTGAGAGGCTGATCCTCTCAAATCCAGAAACTTTAATCGAAATGGGACCGTAATAAGAATAGTTTACGCAAAGACTAGAAATCGGACACAAACACAACGGCAGAAAGACATAGAACCAAAATTGTCACAAAATATGTTGAATACAAAAACAATAGTGGGAATTTCGATTTTGAAGGACAGAAATGTTGTTGATTTATGTAGACAGCCCTGAAATCCTAGTTTGTAAGATGAGCAGATGCTAACAGAAACAGTTGCAATAGAAACCGTATAATTCAAAACGCAATCTGCTTATTCACTAATCCTTCCAAGACCCTTTTCGAATTAGCTGAAAGATTTAGAAGTTATCCGGATTTTTTTTTTGTGATCCCCCATAAATTCCTACGCTTTACTGGTTAGTTGAGTCTGATCATGCGTAAACGCTCAGTCCAAGTTAATTAGCTAATTCCTAATTTTTTCGAACGATCTCAAATATTGGACTCGTCAAAAACTAATGAGTAAGTACCATATAATCATGTGATTTGACTGAGATAATTTTATGCGTACTAACCACCAACCTAGCTGACTTTTTCTGTGGTCATTAACAACATCATCATCAACATAATTTACTATAAAAAGAAGTGATTTCACAACTGTTGATTGATATATGTACATTAATGTATGTGAAGAATAGTATAATCCTGCCTACTTCCGGCGAACCTTTTTGTCAAGTGATCGGACATAAACAGTTGATACACAATTTACTCAACTAGGTGACCTACAAATGAAAAGGTCTTTGACCCAATGTAAGTTTTTCAGGGCCTCAGATGGGTTTATTCTGGTCAACTAAGATCGGCGATGACTCGTTTTTCCACCCCATCAGTCACCGGGATTGCTAACCGCCGATTACGGCAGTTTGTAGTTGGTAGGTAGGTGGAGGAAGGTTACCTCCGAGCAGGTCTGGATTGACCAGTCATCTTGAAAGTTGTCATTAGTCTCGTCTGATCACCGGGGAGTCAACTACCCATTAACCCTCCCCGCACAGAGGCGGGCCGGCGTAAAGTACATGTTTGCCGATGAGAGGGCCCGAGGATGAATGCAACCTATAGAAAGGCTACGATGAATATATTTGTGATCAGTACTCTCGAATATAGGTCACGGATGATGGGGAACAGGATATCACAACACTTTATAATAATAAACATCATCCATTAAACTAGCATCATACGAGACTTTCTACTTCCAAAACTAGACGGGCAACATGGTGAGTACAGAATAATTATTTTACACTCTAATTTCTTGCGGAACTAACCCCTTAGTATCTACTTATTTAGGCTTATTATTTCCAACAATAATGAGTGATCACTCAAGAAACACGAACCATCTCTTCCTCACTCTCATCAGCCAGTCCACGTTGCGTCATTTATTAGAAAATTAAAATGTCTATAGTCACAGACATGATAGGTACCATGAATAGTACATTGTAAGTATATTGTTGTGATTTGCGTGCGAGGATAAGTTCAAGAAATCGAGCCGAGTGAGACTGGCGAAAAATTGCTCGTGCTAAGTGCAAGTCAAAAGTGAAAAAATTGAACTTCGAAAAATTATCATGTGGTAGAACCAGAACCGATAATACCCTAACGACCTGTAAAAAAATGATAACTTGGAGAGATGGAGGTTGATTATTTTGCCCGGAGTAGCCAGGACACAGTCGGACAAATATCAGAGTACATTAGCCCAGGACCCATTGAAGGGCACTGTCGTACTCGGATATAAAGGACATAGCACCAGAGCACATTAGGGCACGGTCGTCTCCCCGATACTTAGAAAGGAAGTTGGAAAAGCTTCTGAATGGGAAATCAGGAGACTCACGGACTTCCCATAGAACACCCGAAGTTAAATCAGACTGGTAGAACTGGCAGATAAGGAAAGTAAGGAGAAGTGAGTAGTAGCTCCGCCCGGTCTGCAAGCAGTTTTATAGGGCCTATCTATTTATATTAGGATCTATTACAGTAATGATTCTGTATGCATGTTCATGCATGACTGTAAAAGTATGTATTATGTAATGTCTGTTTGTCTGTATGTGTATGTAAGTAAGTAAGTAATAAAAATACCCTGAATAGGTGGGAATAACCATTCCTAATAAAGAGTAAGTACCTGCCAAGTAGGTACCTACACGTACCTACTTATAACTTTTTGAAAAAATGAAAGCTCAGCAACAATGAAAATGTTGAATCATTGGTTTAGCTTGGTAAAGTTTTTCTCATCAAATTTATGTACATCATAGATAATATAATTTGTTTCTAGAAAAAATGTCTTTTAAAATTATAACAATTGTTCATCGTCAGCTGTCATTTATTGACTTTTTAGTATCATCTTAGTTGTGTGGTTGTTGTTGGTAAGTACTACGCCTTTTTCGCTCTTAACAACAGATGGGAGGGTCTACGAGGAACCTGAGGCAAATTGGCAGTGCTGTGATGCAGTGAATGCACTCAATGATTACGCTTAAATCTGGGTCACATCCACAAGGAAGTATTATTGTGAAACACAATGATACCTATGCCATCCTTGATCATTGCTGAAGAATCTAAATTAACATCCAACAGTGATTATCAAGAAATGTAATTATTGTCCTCACTCTCAGCAACAATAGCATGGTACGAATAGTTGAGGCATGCAGCATGGCTCATCAAATCAAGACTGTAAAGGACGCGAAATGCAGCTAAAAATAATAATCGTTTCAAGATCTGCTTTCAAGATTGCTATCAACCAGATTCTACACTGCTTGATTATTTTAGCTGCACAGAAATTGCAAGACACATGCAATACATCTGTACATGAGGAATTGCAAGGCATTTCCTAACATGAGATAATTCCGTCTTATGTGAATACTTCTGGGTGGATATAATATCATGATAGGTATTACAAAACAGTAAACTTGCCAGCTAGACCAACCGACTAGCATTAAGTCACGTACCTACTACATTACAAAGTCCTTACTCGATTACCTTCTTAAGATTTCGGATTCAGCCACCATAATTTAACCTCAAACCTCTGTTATTCAATGTAGATATGTTATTGAAAATTTATAGAATTTACTACGTTCAATAAGATTCGAAGCGCAACTAAATAAACTATAGACTTGGCGAAGAATGGGGAACAGTTTTTAATGGATTGTTTCAAGACTTTACTGGCGACTAGTTGTATTATTTATGATCCTAGGTAGGTACTTATTAATTTTTATGCGTTGTATTATTACTGAAAAAGGAACCGACCTGTTTAAGTCTTGTACAAGCACAACCCAAGCCCATCAAGCCCCAAGCTCTAAAGTTTTGCTGCGAACCTTCACTATAAATCACAGTACAACGTCTACGATAAGTGCAGCGAGCTCCTCTGTGCTTCAAACTCACAAATTATAACTTTTGAAAAGGAAATAGTGAAAGCAAGTTCGGTACTACTAAAATGAGAACAGATAAGCTGCCCTTCCTCACAACGTGGGCGGTACTAACTTCAGGAAAGAACAGAAACCAATTTTGATGTTTACCTACACCTTTTAGTGAGAGGTAGATCGTATACATTTTTATTGGCCATTCGCATCCTAAGCAACATCTGCATAAATTCCACTGTGACGACTAAAATAGAAGGAAATGTGACCCTAAAAGAAACATTCAAAATGCATTGGAAGTAATGTAGGTATATTACAAATTTAATCGCTACGTTAACTGCGCTATATAAAGATTAATATAGAAAATGTTACAGTCCAAGTTGTTCAGGCTTTCTATACGTGACGATAAAACATATTGGTAAGGAATGCATACATAACAGGACGCCCCTACATACGGGTTGTATACGATTCCCCCTTCACAAACACTATGCGATTTCAGATGACTGAGTTTCTCAGAGAAATTTCATTCTTCGAGCAGAATTTTAAAATAATCCAAAAAAAAAAAAAAAGAATCACCAAAATCGAACGAGAATCGCGTAAAAGTATAGACCCCCTCCCCCTGCATCCTCACAAAAATTCGCCATCAAAATGAAATCCCTGATTTTTACCACATCTAAACCAGAACAATGAAAAAAGTTGAAGACAAAAAAATGATAAAAACGAAAGTATCATTATTGTTTGGAATTACCCCCTCCATTTACGCCCACCGATAGTAAATTTGAAACTTCAAGTTCTGTAGCATATTTGAACCGAATCCTGGATCGAACAGAAAAACAATGACGGAAATCAGTTGGGAATAGTGAAAACAACAAGATTTATTACTATTCCCCCCTCCATTCACCTCCTTCCATAATGAAATTTGAAAATCCTGACAAAATGTTCTCAAAATAGACCAAATTCTGAATTGAACAACACAAAAAGAATTACGAAAATCGGTTGTAGCTTGGGCAGCGCTTGAGAGAAACGGTTACTACCCCTCCAACTCGAAAATCGGTTGAAAATTGGTGATCGGTGGATTGGATTCGTGGATCGGTTGGTTAGGTGTTTTTCACGGATTTTCTCGAAGAGTGGTCTGAAACGGATTTGTATTCGGGTTTTTTTTTTTTTTTTTTTTTTTTTTTTTTTTTTTTTTTTTTTTTTGGCCATTTTAATAGGTCGTCCCTCAATTGACGAAGCCTAGCTTTAGATTGACGACCTCTGAAGCTAGAAGGAAAAATAATTATAATTAACTGATAAACTGCACGACTGAGAACTATCCTTCCGATCAACCTTGTCAAGAGTTGCAGTACGTAGGTAGGTACATGATTACGGTAGGTAGGCGGATCTGGGCAGAAGTGATGAACTCCGTTTCAGCGCAATCGACTGCGGCTGCTCGCCCTTTCGCCGCTCTCGCAACTTGTGCTCCATTTACCAATCCGCGTGGCCGCCGCTCCGTCGCGTGAGCAACCAGCTGCCCCCCGATCCATCTTTTCTCATATGAAACGCTGCATGTTAATGCGAGATGATTTCACCGTGAGCAATGAGAGCGCCGATTGTTAGACATCATCGTTTCGGAAATCTTCCCATCAGAAATGGCGAAAACAAACCGAGTATTTCTCCAATACTACATGTGTGCCAACCCGCCAACCCATCATCCTAAGAATCCAAAACAGTCTACCTTATTGTCATCTCAAACAATGCTAAGATATCACTGCAGTAAAAAGATGAAATTGATGATTATGAACGGACGAAGTAGAGGATCAACAAGTGAAAAATCCAGAATCGAACATATGATTCGTTTAATGGCGAACGTTTTGATTACCTACCAAAAAGAAAAATAATATATGGTTGTAATTAACTAAATGATTCAGTAGGCAAATACTGCAATATAGGCACAGGTAATTAAATCATATTTACTGTGATAATACCATTGTCATTTTGCCTTTCTGGACGTAATTTTGAGAATAATTGAGTACCAAGATCAAAAATACGTCCATATGTACCAATGTTTTACCGCGTGATGATTGAATACTTAGCTTCATTCCCGATTTTTCATCTCAATCCAAGGTGATCGTCTCGAATGACACAAACAAACATTTATAAGGTAGTTACGTACGGATGAAAAATGCCAAATTCAGGATGACCCAATACGGATTTCAAAGGAAGTGTTTTAGCGGGTACGGACGAGTGAACTCACAGTTTTTAATTTAAAATAACCATTTTTATTAGTACACAACGTTTACTGTCACGAACAACAATATCTCTAATCTCTTATCACAAAACTGACTCCATCTTTTTCTTTTTTTGTCGAGAATAAGGCTACTTTGTGCCGTCATGAGGTCCCTACCACTCCCCTTCCATGTTACGAGAACAGAGACAGAAGTAAAAGTAATTGGGAGTATAATTTTACCGCGTGATGATTGAATACTTAGCTTCATTCCCGATTTTTCATCTCAATCCAAGGTGATCGTCTCGAATGACACAAACTAAACATTTATAAGGTAGTTACGTACAAAATTTTAAAAGGGCCTTCATAAGCTGGTTCTAGAGGTCGCTTCACTCTATCAATGAATACATGGGAACAAAAGGTCCTTGTGAACAAAAATGCTCCTTGCTGTTTTATGTTCCATGCATCAGCCAGCATGCACCTCTGGAGATTTCACAAACGTTTCTGGATCGGTTTCAGTTGTTGGTTCATCAAAGAATTCTCCAGGAATACGGATGGGTTTCCCAAACGTCATTTGCGCTATTGAACCACTCGCATCTTCACGAAGCGCGGCACGCAAGCCGAGAAGCACTGTAGGAAGTGTGTCCGTCCATTTGAGTGAATTATGAGCCTTGATTGCGGTTTTGATGGTCCGGTGCAGTCTTTCTATTTTGCCGTTGCACTGGGGATGGTATGGTGTGGTGTGCTGGAATTTCACCCCACAAAGCTCGGTCAATTTCTTGAATAGCACCGACTCAAACTGCCTACCTCTGTCACTCAAAAGACGAGCAGGCACACCAAACCTGGTAACCCAATGGTTATAAAATGCTTTTGGGATGAAGGGCTTGATGTTGTTGGTTGAGATGTCGCACCATAGGTTTTTTCCAGATGGGAGTTCATAAGCTTTGAACTTCAAAGATTGATTTGTTGTGCGCAGAAGCTTTAATTCTTCATCAGCTGATTGACTCTCAGCTACTAAGTCATAGTCAATTACAGCAATAGTTTCTATTCTAGAAAGGTTATCTGCTACAACATTATCTTTTCCACTAATATGACGTATATCAGTTGAAAACTGTGAGATGTACTGAAGGTATCGCTGTTGCCGTGGTGAAGCCTTCTCATTTTTCTGTTTAAAAGCAAACACCAACGGTCTGTGATCAGTAAATATCACAAATTCTCTTCCTTCTAGAAGATGTTTGAACTTTTTTACAGACTCGTAGATTCCCAACAGCTCGCGGTCATAAGTAGAATAAGACTTCTGAGCTGCGTTCAACTTCTTCGAAAAGAATGTAATGGGCTTCCATCCATGTTCTTCGTACTGCTGCACAACGCTTCCGATCACAAAATCGCTGGCATCGACAGCCAAAGACAACTTGAAATCAGGATTTGGGTATGCGAGCATAGCAGCATCCGCCAAAACTGCTCGAATTTTTCTTGAGCTTCAGGAGTCCAACTGACCTTCCTGGTGTCTTTCTTCTTGGCCCCTTTCAGGTAGTCATGCAGGATCGCTTGAGTTTCCGCAGCATTCTTCACGATAAAAATTTAGCATGGCTAAGAATCGTCTCAAATCTTGGATGGTTTCGGGTAACTTATACTCTGTGATGACCTGAACTTTTTCAGAAAGAGGACATGATCCATCGGGCGTGATCAGGTACCCAAGAAACTCTAGCCGATCAACACCAAATAACGATTTTGACATATTAATCCGAAGACCATACTCGTTCAGTCTGCTGAAGACAATTTCAAGGTGTTTCTGATGTTCATCCAGAGATGATGAAGCAATCAGTCCATCGTCCAAATATGGAAAGACGAAGTCAAGTCCTTGATAGACCTCATTGATAAATCTCTGAAATGTACCAGGCCCATTCCTGAGACCGTATGGCATCACATTAAATTCCCAAAGACCGAATGGGGTAGTAATGGCTGTTTTTGGTTTATCTTCCTCGGCCATTGGAATTTGGTAGTATGCTTTACAGAGGTCAATTTTGGAATATACTTTCGTATTTTTTAAGATGTGTTGAAAATCCTCTATTTGTGGAATCGGATACCGATCAGGTATAGTTTGGTCGTTTAGTCTACGGTAATCACCGCACGGACGTAAACTACCATCTTTTTTTGGTACTATGTGCAATGGACTGGCCCACTGCGATTTGGAGGGTCTAATCACATCATTTTCCAACATGAACTGGAACTCCTCCTTCGCTAGTTTCAGTTTTTTTGCATCTAGCTGCCTAGGTCTGCAAAAGACAGGCGGACCTTTTGTAGTGATGTAGTGCTTGACGCTATGCTTGATTTTGCTGGGAAATAAACTTGGCTTTGATAGATCTGGAAATTTTCTCAAAAGATCAGCAAATTTAATGGAGGATGACGTTGTGCTGACAATATTGGCATCAGAGATAGACGAAATTTCACCTCTGCAACAAAGGTTGGTTTCGCCATCGATTAATCGTTTTCCTTTCAAATCAATTAATAAATTATACTTGTTTAGGAAATCAGCACCAATAATTCCTTTGCTGGTTTTAGCAACAATAAACTGCCAGCAAAATCTTCGGCGAAGTCCCAAGTCAATATTCAAAGTTTTTACACCATAAGTCGGAATTTCAGAATTATTTGCAGCGTACAATTTATATTCTGATATGACTTGCTTATCCGCATTAGTAGCCGGTATGATGGAAACGTCTGCTCCGCTTCAAGATAATGCAGCCCACTTTTAAGATCCTTGACAAATAATCGAGATTTGCAGCATCGCTCGCCAATCCCAGCAGACGAATTTGCTGCCAGTTCAACTTGTTTTCCGAATCCTTCCACTGACAATTTGGCTGGCAGCGATCGGGTAAACATTTTTTACCAAACAGGAAATGGTAGTAACAGTATTTACCTTTGGGATTATAACGACCGCGTGACTTACTGCGACCACGATCCCCACTACGTGGACTGCGAGAGCGGGATCTCGTATTCAGTGTCTCGAATTGTCGCTGCAAAGCAGCTACTTGGCACAGAGACTACTGATGACGTCAATTTGGGAGGAACCTGCACCACTCTCATTAGAAAAACATGCAGAACATGAGCTTTGAACACTATAGAGATTACGGTTTGGGTTCATTTCAGCAATCTTATCCGCCATGACAGAAAGTTTTTCGAGTTCCTCCTCACTAACAATCAAAATGTTTTTAATAGCGTCAGGCAATTTATCCAGCCAAAGCGTTTTAAGCACCTTAGCAGTAACTTCTGTGCCAGCAAGGGATTTCATTTTGCGGTAGAGCTGGCTTGGCTTCATGTCGCCAAGCTCGATCCCTGTAAGCAGTTTTTTGAGCTGTTTGTCGTCACTCTCCTTGAAAATCTCCAATAACCGAGTTTTAGCCAAGGTATATTTATTATTTTCTTCCCCTCTTATTATATCCCATATATTTTCGAGGTATTTGGTGTCTAAGTTAGCCACCAGTTGATTAAACTTCGAGTTCTCACTCCTCACCCTTTCAATCTTGAACTGGGCTTCAATCTGATAGAACCATATTTCTGGTTTTTCAACCCAGAAAGGTGGTAGTTTCAAACGTAATGAACGTACTTCACCTAGTTTTTCCTTAGAATTACCTGCTTTGTCTGTCAATCCAGATTTATCATCTTTTTCCGTGTCACTATCATCATCGGAAAAAACCATGCTGTCGGCCGGTAACCGGTAACGGAGCCGATAGAAATGTTCAACCACGGACAATCACGACACGCACGCGTATTTCACCGTTGTCGGCGGTCACCAATTATTTAGCGGGTACGGACGAGTGAACTCACAGTTTTTAATTTAAAATAACCATTTTTATTAGTACACAACGTTTACTGTCACGAACAACAATATCTCTAATCTCTTATCACAAAACTGACTCCATCTTTTTCTTTTTTTGTCGAGAATAAGGCTACCAACTTTGTGCCGTCATGAGGTCCCTACAGTGTCTTCAAACAGTTCCAGTCCAGCAAGGCCGTATGAGTGAATTTTCGTAAATTATCATATTATTTAGAATGTTTTGAAAATTAAGGACTTTGAGGGAAAAGAAATGTTGACTACCAATTTTACTGCAAAAAACTCGTTCTAAATAATATTCTGCGAGTCAAAAAAAGATTTTAGATTTTTAAATTTTTTGCAGTTTTCATCGATTTTTTAGCACATTTAAATGAAATTTAAGTATACATTTTTCAGCATAATTTTGCACATAATTTTTTTAATGTTATATTTTATAGTTAATAAACTTTATTTGATCAATATTCTGCTAAACAATATAAAATCAACGATTTTTAGCCGTTTTCTCTATTTTTAGTGATTTTTTCAGAACTTTTTTGAGATTTGACCAATTTAATGTACTCAAAAAATGCTGGCCAACATTGATGTTGAACTCGGCTTTCAATATTGACGGGTGTGCGATAGAATGACCCTATGCAGTAAACTGAAAATGGACATTCAAAAAAAGAACTAGCAATTTATTTGACCAAGAACATTATTGAGAAATTATTTAGAAATTATCTAAAATGAAGTTGTATACAGATTTTTTATTTTATTTATTTTATTTTATTTATTATTTATTTTTTGAACAGACTTGAGCAGAAGGTTGTCCTGCCTTTTTACAGCTGGTTTTCAGATTTTAGAGTCTTGGATAAGAAATTAATATACGAGTTGATTTCGTGCAATTTGTGAATAATATAGATTTTGATCTACTTGGCTACTACAGCTGAAGTAGAAAGGTTTATCGAAATTATAAGGAGAGAAAAAAAAGAAATACATTAAATTAAATTATTTAAATAAAAAAATAAGTACTTAAATCGAACAATGACTTTTTCAAGTGATGAATTAATGTACTAGAGCTGTACTGAAATATCTAATTTTAAAGCATGATGTTCATAAATGAAATAAACTGCCACTGCAGTGGGCAAAATGAATTAAAAACCATGGGTGCATACAATGGTCATCTCATTCTCACGGCTACATAACAGACTGTGACTACAATTAAAATATGATCTAGAAAAAATAAATGAATAAAATAAAATTAATTAAAAAACTTCCATTACAGTACCTATAAGACCCATTCAAATGGCTTCAGGCTACTTTCACAACAGTTTCAAGTTGAAAGGGTGCTTTTTTGTGTGTTTAGAAACTCGTTCACGTTGCTGTAGTGAACGATTTTTAGTGCCGCCTTAGTGTTGGCTATAATTTTTATATTCACATAGAGAGTGAGTGTGAGTTTCATCGAAATCGTCTTTGTTGATTGGAAGAAAAGTAGAAAAACACCACAATCAAAGCACGATTCACTTACTTTGATTTGTGATATTCCTGGATTATGAATACTTATTAAGAGGTAATTTTCGGCGTGCGTTATCCTAAGACTATAGAAAGATTGGGATCGGAATGCTTTTCACCATTACCTACTCATACACGTATATGTACATTTCTCTGATTCGTAAAGAAATATTTTCAATATGACCTCGGCTCGAATGTTGAGGTAATTCTGTCGCTTGCTCCTCGCCGTTTAGGTAGCGAAAACAAAATTGCGGTAAAACGGTGAATTTTCATATTTTTTGGGAAATTTAAAAGCGGATTATTATCACTAGAGGTATAAGACAAATAAATATAATTGAAAGAATCAACAAAGATCAGGGACCCCCTTCAGTAGCATCGAGAAATATTAGTAACCACGAGCGATCCTGTGGTATTATATTCATCCGGTTCCAAGGAGCCATCCAACCAGAAATCTCTAATCTAATACCTATCGGACATATCGTTAAAACTCAGTAAAAGGCCAGTGTAGGTGGAATATGCGAATGGACAACTTTCCAAACCTGGCGAGGGCTGTTCCGATTATAAAAATAAGAGAACTGAGTACCTGACTAATAATAGACCAACATCCAGTCGTAATTTATTAATTACCAATCTATACTATTGAAATTACAATATATAACTGTCGTATGGCCTCGACATTTCGCTTGTTGAAGTCGCTACGGTTGGCTTAATCTAAGCCTGACATCTTTGCTTTCTCTCAAAGGTATGAAAGTTTTCTACGACTGGCATTCAGAAAGTACATTTTGCGAGTACATAAATAAAAAAGTAGATATAATTATAATGTGCATCTGGAGTTCCTTTCACAATGTAAAAAAGAAGCAAGTCTAATGCTAAACTAGTTTGTAGTTACCGAGCATCCAGTCTCCTTTTCACCTTTCTTAGGGTAAAAACACAGTGGAACCTGGTTGATAGCCTAGCTGGTCGCATACTCGCTTACCGCCTTCTATAATGGAAGCACTGATTTTGAAGTAACTATTATTTGTTTATATTGATATGAAATTTATATGGTGTTATATAGAATGATTAGTGATTTATGTGCTTTAGGTCCAAATCAAGATTTGATTTGATTGATCCTTACTGGCACGCACGGATGGTAGTAACGAGCAAAATTGTAAAGTCGAATCTTTACATAGCAGTAAGCTGGGATTGTTGTCGCGTATACGCGGCATCAATTTTCAACCCGCTCTTTTACTGTTCCAATGTATAAGTCCCTTTACCCCTAGTGGCTAATGCGCCACACAACTAGGCGCCAATGGGTGTATGCACAACTTCCCGCGGGACTGTATAAAACTCAAAACTCATGAAAACTCATAAAAAATTCTGAACTCTAGTCAAAACTGAATGAATGGGAAAGTCGTCAAAAATATCAACCGTTTATGATATAAATTGGAAAGCTATAGATTATTTTCGATGAGTTTCCTGTGGAAACTAATCAAAAACTGGTAAGATGGAAACCATTGAAAGAAAAGTCATTGAACCATCACTTCAAAGGGCCTATACAACCTGTATCGTACCGGTACCTGCGCTAGTAAGGCCTCACAACACCAAAAGTGACCCAGGCCTAGAATCGCCGATCTTCCCATAAGAAATGCAGTGACGCGGCAAGGTACCTCGCACTAATTTTCAATTTCTTCCGAGCAAGATTAAGATATCGACCAGCGAAAAATATGAGATAATCTCAATATATGCCCGCCTACGTTCACGGGGAGAAAAGTTGAAATAACCAAGGTGTACTGAGAAAAATGATCAAACTCATTGACTTGCTATCCAGTCATTGGGTTGATTGGATTCACCACCTAAGTGAGTGAAAACCACATCCGAATTCGATCTTATAGCTTCGCATACGGGTGTAGGAACTTACTGATTTAATCGTGCAATAGTTATATCTGTATTGTGTGTGACAACGTATATAATATACAATGTAAAATTAAATCAATATTTAGGTAATTCCCTATAACGTACCGATACGATTATGTATGCTATCATGTGTATGGCAGGGTGTTACCATTAAAATTACTCATCGTTCATTTGGTAGTGAGAGTATGTTGTTCCAATATGCAATCGCGGAAGTTAATAACTGTGTAGAATTCAAACATGTAATAATGTACACCTTTAATAACCGTAAAAATATTATTTTATACTTATAATAATGTTTTTGTGTGATCAGAGACGAGGTAAATAGTGAGTAGTTGGACCCTGATACGTCTGTTCTATTTGGATGAGATTAGTTTAAACATCATGATTTATTAATATTACCCCTTCCATTCAATACCATAATGAAACTTGAAACTCTTGATATGCGATCCAAAACTAGACCGAATTCATAGTTGAACAAAACAAGAATCATGATAATCGGACGAAAATTGTTAAAACACCATGATTTATCAGTATTAACCCCTTCATTCACCCCCTCCCATGATGAAATTTGAAACGCCCGACAAACTTTTCAAAGCTATAACGAATTCGTAATGGAACAAAATGAAAATCACTAAAATCGGTCGAGATTTGCAGATTGGGCAGCGCTTGTAAGAATCGGTAATCCACCACCACCTCGACACCAAATCCGAAATTTCCGTTTGTTGCACAACTAGACTAAAATTAAAATCGAACCAAATATTAATCACAAAAATCGGTTGAAAATTGTAGCCGACAAAACTGACGTCCCTCTGACGTGGGTAGTTTTTTAGGATGTCCTAAAAAACGACCCTCGAAACCATCACGAAAACTTTGTGATCATTTTCACATACAACGACTCCGTTGTTACGTCTGTTCATCTTCTTCTCTTTTTAACAAACAAAACTCGTTCACCATCCGTTGGAAAGCTCTCGATTCGATAACATTTTCCTGTCCACAACCTCGTTGTTATACAACCTATGATGTTGAAACTTGAAATCGAGGCCTCATGGAACATCTAGAAATCCTTATATATAAAACTCAAAATTTGTTTCTATCTATCTATCTAGCTATGTTCCCAATAGACGCCTGTACCGATTCTGAAGGAAGCGGTCATAAAATGATTAGCAAGCTCCTGCGCACAACATAGGCTAGGTATGAACCTCCAAAACATCCTTCTACTTCATAAACGGCGCTACCCTTCGCAACTCGCAACCTATTAGTTTAGTTACCGAACTTTTGTTATTATGGTTGCTACAGGCAGTTTGTTAGAAGGCGGAAATTCGAGACGAGTGGAGAAGCCTTGACGTGTTGCTACGGGTGTTGCGAGTGAAGCATGGATTGCATTATTGATAGGTGATGGACGGGAATTTGATATTTCGTGCGAAGAGCGGTATGGAAAATCGATTTGTTTGGCTCTCGAAATTTTATTACGTTTGCCAACAAGTAGTTCGAGACCTTTCTTCGCGCGTGTTTGGTTTTAACGATTGAGCTAAATCCTCTCCCGTTCACCCTAGGAAGTTGAAATTTGATAGGGTGACACTTTGGGACAATAAAAGCTGATTGAAATTATAGGCTCTTTCCTCATCAGTCCGGGCCTGATTTTGCTACTTTTATGCTGTTATTTGGCATGCAGCCTCCGTAGTTATGAACACATACTGGAAATGGTTATTTCAGGAATCTATGCACCGACTAACCCGTACAGGTGGGTTCATGCAACGCACGTGTAAACGACTATTAATTATACATTCTGAAACCCTCTAGACCACCAGTGTGAGCTCCGGGACTAATTTTTTACTATTCAAAATATTAAGCTAAAATATGGAATGGAGGCCCCTTGGGACATCTAGAAACTAATCATAAGGTCTGATGCCTCTTGGAGCAGCTGAGTGAGCTCTGGAGCTAATTTCTTTGCAATTCAACCTATGAATAGCACATTTTAACGCAGAAAACGTAAAAATGTATTCTGAGCTAATCACTCTCGAGCCTTCAAGTGCAGGTTTTTTCTTTTTACTTCTGGGGTCCCCTACTAAGTAATGATTAGATGTCCACATTGGAAAATCAAATCTCTGATAGGGTAAAAACGATCAATTCGTCAATTCGAACCATTGATGAAAACGGACCATAAGTTGTTAAGCTAACCGATCATACGAAATAGCGAACGACCTAGAAAAGGGAAAACGAAATTGTTTACCATAATGGACACGCAACATACATCAGGATAGCAGACACTAAATGAAATTCGCCCACCAGACTGCACCTATTAATAGAAGCCAATATGGCGACAATGGAGAGTTGTATGTGCGAGTATCGCATGGCTCATTCCTTGAGTGGTCGGGAGACGGATCCAAGCGCCCGCCCCCTCCAAGCACCTCGCCCTATAACAATATTATGCTAAGTAGATTCAAAGTTCAAGGCGGTTTCAACGGTATGAAAAACGGACCCGTTTCCTCGCGGTCAGCGCCGGCGGGTTGGGTCGAACAAAAAGACGTTTCCACACAGTTCGGAGCCTCGCGTTCTATACGTTTGCTTCTCTCTTCTCTCCGACTCTTGCGTTGCGACAACTGGAGCCTCCAAGACCGAGATGAAGAAAGCAAAGAACACAACAGATAATAAAATATAACATCTTTTTCAGTAATATCCAACGATCAAATGACTCTTGACTGTGTTTTGCATAGTTGTGCGCGCCAAGAGAGCCAGAATTTGTCATTTATCAAATTTTCGTAGAAAATGAAGCTATTGCAACAGTTCCAAAAATTTTTAAATCAAATTTGCGAAAATTTTCTTCATTGAAATCCATTTTGGGACATTCTGAAAAAAATCCTAGAGTTTAACATTTATATATATATATATATATATATATATATATATATATATATATATATATATATCCTTCCGGACGATAACTTTCCTTAGAATTGAGATAAAAATCCCGTTCTTGCGCCAAAAAATCAAGCTTTCCAAACAAATGGATGAGATCGTTTTCCAGCATTTTTTTTTTTTTTTTAGCACATTAAATTGGTCCAATTTAAAAAAATGTGCTCCAAAAATCACTAAACATTCCTAAAACGGCTAGTTTATTAACGATGATCCTGAACATTAAAAAATTTGTGCAGAAAAATGTACTTAAATTTCATTAATATTTGCCAAAAAAATACTTGGATAAAAACTAAAAAGAATGCTAAAAATCCGAATTGTTTTTTAACTGCCAAATATGATTTATAGCGTGTTTTATTGTCATAAAATTGGTAGTTAACAATTTCTTTTCCCTTGTGGTTCTGAAATTTCAAAACAATCTAACATAATATAGTACGTAAATTTACAAAATTCGCTAATACGATCATTCTGCATCACTGGAACTTTATTCCGTGTTGAATTTGTATGTAAATTCGTGCTTTTTTAATTTAACAATCGGATACTCCGCCCTTGAAACTCCTGGCAGCAAATGTGCAGCTCAAACTCAAAATTGGTTGGAGAAAAAACCGATAGAAAGAAAACTAATTCAAGCCAGGGGGACAATTACAAAATTTCTTTCAAGTGAAGATCTAAAGATTTTCTGATACCTACTTCATATACTTTGGTGAGTTAAAGGGCTCATACATTTTTCGGTAAAAAAACGTAATGCGCAAAACATCGACATTACGCCTGAAAAGCTTAATGTTAACTTTCGGCAGAATTATACCAGATTTCGCGAAATTTCTAGAAGAGGATTGAACTGATGAATGTTCCTCAAGAATACTAGTGCTGAAAACGTGTAAGTAGGAGTGGTATAAAAAAAGTTGGCGAATAAGAATACTTCGAATTTTTACCAAGAATGATTCTTAGCAGCTGATTTTGCATAACCTAGACCAGCCATACTCAACCTGCGGCCCACCAAGCTTTTCTGTGTGGCCCTCATAAGCTAGGGTCACTTTTTGTCCGATAGAATGAAATTTACCTACCTATACCCGTTTCCTCCTCTATTTAGTCATTTTATAATTCTTCTGTTTTCGGTTCTGTTTCACTCCTATTTTAGCTTACCCTTACCGAACTCACTCAATTCATTTTTGACGAAATAAATAACAAAGATAACCCACGTTAAAAGCCTGTCACAATATCAAAAATCTCATTAATTTTGAATTACTATGATTTTTGTAGTATTGATTTTGTAAATATACTTCTTTTTTTAAATGTATTTTACAGTTCTATTGTACCTTGACTAAGGTATTCGTATTACAAAGATTTGTAATACCTGCTTTGTGAACTATGGCCCGCTTCAACTACGGAACACACAGATGTGGCCCGTGAGACAAAAAGGTTGAGTAAGGCTGACCTAGACAGTCTTACAAAAGATTTGGAAGCCCCTCTCCTCACAATATAACGCCATACTTGATAACAGAGTACCTATATGTTACGATAATTTTTAAAAAATTAGCTTATACGATCATACTGCGTGACTGGAATTTTGATTGTTTTGATCTCACATTAGTTATAAACTAAATGCTTGGAAAGTAGTGTGAACCCTCGCCCCAGATGTTTTATCATCGAGGTGGACAGGCGGGCCCCTTGCGACCTATTGATAGTTGTATAGGGAGGTATGGAGTGGAGAGCTTTATCCAACCACGACGAGATATTTCTGTCATCGCACCACGCTCGGAGGCCGCTTCGGTCGTGCGGGTCGTGATTTTGAGACGAAGCTGTCGCCTGCGGACCCGAGAAAATCGCACGTTCGGCTCCCGAAAGAAGGAGAAAAACGCGAAAGCTGATCGACGGAATCGACGCCCCAACACCTTCGAAACGGCACGTAGGACCGCAGTGATTCTCCACAAGGGAGATTTGACAGAAAAACTTGTCAGATGCCTCAGCCCAGGCAAATGATAGTTTTGAGAAGACAGGGGGTTTTCGGTAGATTTTTTTTGGTGATCATTGGTGAAGGCTAGGGTAATGAAGAAGCTCTCGTCAGCAAACATGCATATTATTAATATTCAGTAAAATACCTACTTCCCCACTATTGGGCTTCTCCGGCACTCTAACTACATCATAGCGAGATACTTTGTCAAAATAAGGGATACCTAAGGTTTGATGAAATGGTAAATTTTAAATGATAGCTAACTCCTTTTTATTTTTCAAAGACTACCTATTCAACGGTAAAATTGGATTTTGATCATCACGCGCTATAGTGGTAAATCCTTGTCACCCCCAAAATTATACGAAGTTTTAGTTCGATTTCGATCAAATTATCAGGGATTGTGCGGGTTAACTCCTTGACGGTCCCTTATGATTTTTAATGCCATGGGATCAACAGTAGCCTATACGCGTGCGCAAACGTGAATTTCCCATAACGTCGATTTCTCTTAACCTGTTGGTCCGATTTCGTTCAAACTCGGTAGGTAGTTGGGTATATAGGTACGTTATGAAAATAAATTGAAAAATTCCCTGTAAATTATATCGCGATTAGTGGAGTAATAACCATTGCGCACGCGAAAAACTAAAATTAATCGACACAGGCAAAGCTCCGGACCGATTTTCATGAAATTTTTAGGGATTGTGCCGTTTATCTCCTAGACGGTCCCTTATTAATTTCATTGCCGTCAGATTAATAGTAGTTTGTACGCATGCCCAAACGTTTGTTATTCCAGATACTGAATCTATTAAATTTCATGGAAAAATGACCCATCACCAGAATTTCCAGTGCGCGCGAAAATGCGCGAAATATTGAGTTTTTGAAGGCATTAAATTTCCACAAGTGATACCTGATTGTGGTTATTCTTTCACGTAGATTCATTCATTTTATTTTATTTGTTTATTTTGTTTTATTTACCAATGATGCATTGTTGCGTTGATGTTCAATAATTGATATTCGCAATTCCAATTTCGAATAACACCAGAAATTTTGGAACGCTTTGACGTGTGAGGAAACAAATAGAAAAATTAGCCTTTTTCGGTGTTTTTCCAAGTTGAAATCTACGTTCAACGAAAGGTAAATGAAAAAATTTGAGATATACGAGGTATTGCTTACGAGTCTAACTCCATGTCGCGGAAGCATTGCTTTTATTTTTGAGAGATGACATTTGATTCTTATTCTCCAAAATCAAAATTTCCAACTACGTTATAGACCATTCTGAACAACTTTCGTTTCTTGCCTTTCTGTCTTTGTCTGTCCGTGTGTCCGCTAATTCTCATAACAAGCGGATTAAGCTGTACATGGTCCCCTGTCGGCTTCATTATTCACAAATCAATACTCGTAAACGTGCAAACGTAAAGCACAGGCATCATTTCTCAATGCCTAGCCGTCCGATCTCGCTCGATCAGAGGGTAGTTGATTTAAGACTATTTGACAATCTCATATAAATGTATACACTATTGTAAACCTAATTAGTAGCTGCTGCGCATGCGGAAACCTCGAATCCTTGCAACAAGATGACTTTTACAGTTTTCATCCGATTTCGATTAAACTTTCAGAGATTGCACAGTTTTGAATGTTGATGGTCCCCAATGAGCTTCAACCCTTCCGACCCACTACTGGCTTTTGCACATGCGCAAATCATCTATCGACCATCATTTCCGAATTAAACGACAGATTACACTATGAGTTGAAAGTTGAATCTGTCAATGAGGTTATCCGCAAACAAGCCGTCAATCATCTTTTGAGGCTTAGAGATCATGTTAACGAGGATGTCGTTCAGCTCCTTGACACCGAAGATCTACTTAGAAGACTTAAAAGAACTAAACCACATGAACTAAGTGAAATAAAATGAACGTCAAGACTAGTGAATCAATAATCAGAACAATAAGTCTAAAGTGAAGTATATTAGATCTTAAGAAAATGTATATATAAAGTAACCACATGAATATTGCTTATAAGTTGTTATTACTTGGCGCAATAAAACTTGTCAAAAAAAAAAAAAAAAAATTTCCGCATTGCCTATTTGGCCGATTCTGACAAGTTACCTGCGCTTTTTCGATGCATTAGTGCTAGGCAACAGACATTAATAACTTTATTCACATTCATTTAAATTGTTTTCATTCACATAAAAAATGCAGTTTATTCTAAACTTATTCATATTTAAATATTTCTATTTTATTTGGGAACAATACACCGAAATACAGAGCATTAAGTTCAGTCCATCCATGTGTTGACTCCATAGAAGAGGGTGCGCGGCAGGGGATGCCAATGGGCACGCTACGGCACTTATCCTGCAACGGGGTTTCCCACCCCATTTTCTACCCATATTTGGGGGAAATTAAGGGCGAGTCACCCCCTGTAGTGACACATCGCCCACCGTGCACCCCCTTCACGGCCACTCGAAGTCCTTGTCGTGTGATGACGTCAGCACGATCAGATCAAGGATGCGGTTTCGATTGGGACCCTTTTTTCTGTATTTACATTTTCTATCAATAACAAATCATGATTTTTTGTGATTAGCGAATTACCTAATGTAGAAAACTCAGTAGGTAGGTACCTACCAAGTTTAGACTAAATTTTATTGAAATCTGGTTACATTTTTTGTGCTGAAATATTTTTACTTAATGAGCAAATTCCTAATAACCAAACTTTCCAAAAATAATGATCTTCATGAATCTGATATTTTAGCAATTTTTGTCCTTTCGCACGATAAATTTACACTGTTTAGAACGAATTTAAAAAGCACTTTTTGAACTCAAAAATAGGTTTGCATAACTTTCTTTCATGATTCTCGGTTTTTGGAGAAAGGTAATTTTTTCAAAAATTAAATGACCGAGGAATCGTTTCAAGACGGATTTTCATGAAGAACATTTTCTGTGTAAAAGTTTGGATCCTTCCCAATAAATCCATTAATCTTTGGAAATCAGTTAAGATAATGTGGTTAAAAGTATAGGTAAATGTAGTACAAAATTCAACTGTAAAATCGGCTTTGCTATTATTTAAAATGTTTTTCCTGATATCAGCAATGCTAAACTTTATAAATATGGAACATCTTGTTTGTTCTCTTGCCCGTACTTCGTCAGAGGTTTTGAAAGAAAACTGAAACTGTAGGAGTTAGTTATGTACCGTAATGGAGCAAGCAACTTTTTCTGGTAATTATGTTTTCCTTCCTTGATAACATTAGTAGAACAGTCAAATTTTCAGGGATTTCCAAGGTGAATTTAAAAAGAACTTGCAAGAGGGGTTGAAGGAGGAAATGGATTGAGCGAGGGGGGGGGGGGGGGGGGATCGCAAGTATATTTTGATACGAATTTTAATATAATTCATACTAAAAATGTAACCACATCATAAACTCTACACCTTCGGAGGGGGGGGGTTGATGCAAGTTGTAGTGGGTACCTGCGCTAAGAAAACGCAAAATGTGCTAAAAATTGGTGTTAAAACTGAAGGCACCTACTTATTTCAAAAGATTTCTTCCAATATTGGAGGACATTTCCCGAAATATTTAGGTTGCTGATGCAGCAAGCGCTTACCGGACAGAAGGAACTGAAGTCGTCGGCATCGGAGATGAAGGAGTTGAGGCGAGGAAGAGTCGTCGACGACGAGTCGGTTATAGAGGGCGACTGTTCGACAAGCATTGTCGTCGGTTCACCAGCACTTGACTACCGTGGACAACTTGACTGCGACCGACTGTCGACAAAAAAACACGCGAGAGAAGGGAACCTAAGCGGAGCACGACCTGCGCGGCAGGAGCGATCCTCGCGAACTGAGCGGGAGCGCGGACGAGGGATGACGGGAACAAGGGGGTGAGCGTGCGTACCGAGCCGTGTGGCGGGGTGAGTTATGAGGTGAGGTGGCAATGGGGTGCCTGTGGCAATGATCCCTCTGAATCACCCCCTCACTCTCGCTGCCATAAGTTTCAAGGAATTTAAAATACGAAGAACAAAACCGCTGCAAATAATTACTCAATGGTATACTACTTCTTTATTAGATAGCCTTTCTACGCAGAGCACTGGTCTATATAAACTTAGCCCATGGAACACTATTTAAATATAACAACACAAACTTAGGCACCTACCTGGAGAGAATTATTGAAATTAAATAAAACACATACATTCTACAAGTACCTATACAGGGTGCCCCCCGCCCTGCTAAAATCGTTAAAAAATGGGTCAAAAATAAAGTTTTTTTTTTTTTAATCTTAATTTTAATTTGTAAAGATCGCAAAAATTGCGACAATGTTCATTGCGCACGCGCGCAATTGACATCAACTTCGTTATTTTAAATGGGAACCCCCATTTTTTATTGCACATTTCAATTCTACGTGAAATTTAATGAACAAATGACCCATTACTCGGTTTTTTAAGCGCGCGCAAACGGGCACAATTCCGCTCCAAAAGTACGCAATTCCGCTCTAAAAGTGCAATAAATGTGAAAAACTGAGTTTTCAAAGATACTCAATTGCCACAAGTAATACATGATTTTGGAGTATTTATTTCACGCTGAACCTTGTAATGATGTTCTTTTATTGACATTTGCAACACCAACTAGGGAAAAAACACCGAAAAATTCATCAGAATTGCGGTTTTCTTACACATTTTTACAAAGCACAACGCGTACCAAAATGAAGGTTTTTCGGTGTTTTCCCAAGTTGGTGTTCCAAATATCATTAAAAGAACAAAATTCAAATAGTGAAGAAATATATTTATACCAATTCATTTCTACTTACATAATACTAGAAATGCTTGTTTCAATAGCTACTACCCCTCTCTTCAGTTCACAGAAAAGGAAGAAAACGGAAAAAAAAAAAATCATTTTTGGACATCGAAATGATCTGATATGATGAAAATGACAAAATCACCACAAACCCCGATTTCAAGCAAACCTATCTGGACGGATTTCAATTAGCAGATGATGAATCGCTACAAGAAAAATGTGGTTAACAAGTATTGTTTAAAGATGGCTCACTTTTTCTGACACCAAATTATAAATAATCCGCTTCAGTTAAGATATCAACTAACCGCTTCAAAGAAAAAAAAATCAACATACGTATACACGGGTCCCTGTTTTACTCCCCGCTCGCCTAAATGCCATCGTTTTACTCCCCAACTGAAACTCCAGATCTTGTCGTTTTACTCCAGGGATTGCGTTGGGCTCCCGGAATGAAACAGGCGGCGTGCCCGGCTCCTGGCGTTCTACTCCCCAGATTATGTGAGCTATTAGCGTTACCCAGGGGTCATCTCGAGGAGGTTGCTCACGTTGTCCCCCGTATCAGTGGCAAGAGCCACTTCGTCAAATCATAATAATAGTAAAAACGCTGCAAATTATTTCACAAAGGTTTATTATTTTTTCAATTGAGTATGATCATAGTTTTAGTTGGCTAGCGTACGTCATAAGGCCCGTCCAGACTCCTCGGCGTATCCTATTTCGAGTTGCCACAACCTATACTTCTATAATTATATACGCATGTTTATATTTCTCGATTTAAGCTCCAATCTATTCAAATAGTTATTGCCTTAATGATATCATTATCTAAGCACGTACGAAAAGTCGAGAGGATATGTTATTAAATATGCGTAGGAAAAGCTTTGGTATTAACACACAAATATGACCTTGAAAAAACATATATTCATGCCTCGAAGGAACGCCACCTCAAGGTGCCGCGGCGCCTCCTCTCACTCCACCACCCGCTCCCCCCCCCCCCCCTCGCCCCCCACTGTGACCCCTTGCCAAGCGTGCCAGGCGTGCGCGCGTAGAAAAAGACACTTTTTCGCCCGTTTTTGGCCCATAGCATCTATGCGAGTAAAGCGATCGGGATGGTTAAACGTTAGGACCAACTAGACACCAAATGGAGTCTATGTGCGAAAGAACGGGTTTTTTAAGTCAATTCTTAGGCCTTTTATGGCCCGGACGGCGGACGGCGAACGGCGGACGGCGGACGGACATTTCAAATTTGGATTCTACGCACCTTGAAACGTAAAGTGACAAAGTTTGAGGGGGGGTTATACAATTTTTTTGCTACACGATCACATAGGCTTATTATTGGAAATAATAAACCAAAAGGATCAGTGGCAAGAGCCACTTCGTCAACATAGATAGATGTACAATAAAACAATGAAAACAATTGCAATTTGCCCCTAATGTCGTCGCTCTCATTTGAGTCAAAGGGCAGTGAAACTGGCTGAACAAACTTGTACAGGGGAAGGCCTCGCTGCTGCCTGTAGATGAGCTGTCGGATCCACTCTTGCTTTTTGACTCGTTTAGTTCTGATATGTATGAAATTCGATGGTAAATCGTTGTCTTACCAACTTTGAGCTAAGTGAAATCTGCACCCAACCACCAAAGTATGAGGCCAAGCTGCTGCAACTGCATTGTGCATGGATTTTTCGAAGTCCATAACGCACATGGCGGGGGAAAATTCGCAGATCTCAGACATGGTTGTATCAAGATTTTCGATTCGGAAAATGAATGTTTTCATTCTGGGAGTAGAACGACAAGGGTCACAAGATAAGAAGCAACAACAATGGACTAGTTGGGGAGTAGAACGCTATCATCGGCGGGCGACCTTTCACTTTTCCTGTTTCATGGGGAGTAAAACGTACGACCCCCCGTATACATTTCATAAAATTTAAGAACGTACAACCGCTGGTGATTGAATGAAAATGTCCAACGAACCAAACCATGACAGTATGTGTGTTGTGTACGTACGAACAAAGGGATTAGCAATGGAAGTTAGTGAAAAACGTTGTCTATTTCCACGAAAAATAAAGAGTTACACTGTTATATCGATTTCGACGGTTAGGCCATCATCAGTAACAAACAATAACTGAAGATACATTAGAAAGGACACAGCTTTTAAAGTAACAGGTGAAGGGAGATTGAATCCCATTGGTCAAGAGAAAGGGAAGGGGCAGGAGGTACAACCAATGAAGTGCAAACAAGGTGACGGGGGATTATAGCTAATTAGATGAAGTGAAAGGAGGGAAATAACTGAATATGGTTTCAACATTGTGAAGGGATAATTCCAAGCTGTATAAAAATGGACCTATTAGAGGTGAAATATATTGAGGTATATCCTCATTTAAACATTTACCAGATCTGTCACTTTTGATAATTTCGAATTTTTCAAGTACATTCAACATACCTCCCTTCGGACGAAAATGAAGAAATTCTACAAACTGTCTATCTGTCAAATCAAAATTGTAACTATGATTGGATTCCGTAAGATGTTTCGCAAATGTAGACTTACCCTTATTTTCCCTGAAATCCTCCTGATGCTCGTCTATTCTTTCCCTGAATTTCCTACCAGTTTGACCGCAATATTCGTACTTCATCTAATTAGCTATAATCCCCCGTCACCTTGTTTGCACTTCATTGGTTGTACCTCCTGCCCCTTCCCTTTCTCTTGACCAATGGGATTCAATCTCCCTTCACCTGTTACTATAAAAGCTGTGTCCTTTCTAATGTATCTTCAGTTATTGTTTGTTACTGATGATGGCCTACCCGTCGAAATCGATATAACAGTGTAACTCTTTATTTTTCGTGGAAATAGATAACGTTTTTCACTAACTTCCGTTTTTAAATGGGTTTCCACAACTTCGTCGCGAGTTATTTAGTTCGTAAAGGGATTAGCCATGGAAATCCAATTTCTTCACAAGGGAAATTTTAAAGCTAATTAATAGTAAATTTGGCGACAAAATAAAATAATGAAGAAATGTGTTCATGGCAGTTTATTTCAATAGCAAATGCCACACTCTTCAGCTCACAGAAGAGGAAGAAAATAAAGGAAAAAATCTCATTCTTGAACATTGAAACCATCTAAAATGATAATAATGACAAAATAACCACAACCCACTATATAAAAAAAATAAAAATAAAATAAATAAATAATAATAATTTTAAAAAAGTACACGGGACGATTTTTATTACACAGCCTTACCTCAATTTGACGCTTCTTAGTAAATGTTAATAGGTAAACAAAAACCTTTATGACAAAATCATCTTTCCTCCATATAGAACGGGTGCATGGACCGAGTATTGATTTGAAAATATGCTTATTTCTTGAACCTAAAATCCGAATCCAATCGAAAAATTGCTTCAGTTCAGTAGTCGATTGGAAAAGAAATTAGCCTCAGAAGATAACATTGTTTTCAAGGTATAAAAAAGAAGCTTCGTTTCAAATTTCAGCACCTTAGGTCGATTAGGGCAAAAATTGGCCACTATGAGGTCCCTCAGCTGATCAGTAGTCTCCAAACCTTGCACGTGTCCCAAAAGCTCTCCGTTTCAAATTTCATGGCAGCAGGTGGATTAAGATTAAAATTAGACCCACCTTCGTAACCGATTTGCGTAACGCTATACGAAGGTCGGGCGAAACGATGACTTTCTCATAGCCTACTTAGATGTACCTACCAAGAGAAAATTAATGCAATATTAAATGAAACATATCCACTTTCCAAGTCCTCCTGATCTAATTACATCGACACTGATTTAGGTACCCACCTACTGATAACCACTAGGTAATGATTTCTGTTGTTTGGGGCATTTTGTTTAACCCCTTCAATCCTGGCGTACAGTATACTGTGCGCCACTACTTCTCTTATTTCTGAGGTTCGAGAAGTCATGGAAACGAAGTTAGCTGTTCTTTTGTTTTCTCTAGACATTTTTTGACGTGTTTGAACCGAAAGTTTATTTCAGTGAAGGTTATCATAAAGAGTTTCTAGTCATTTCTGGAGAAGAAGTCAGTCTGAAATGGAAGGAACAAGTAAGTGTCTTTTATCGATTTTTTTCTTCTTATTTTTAGCTGTTAATGGTTTTGGGAAAAATAAGGTTTTTCCGTTTATTAGCACCTCAGTTGAAGATTCAACATTTTTTCGTTTGTTTTTATCAGATAGGGTAATGGCTATACCTCAAAAAATGAATGTAAGTAGGTAGGTACATCATGCTGCTCACCGGGAATGAGGGGCTATGCATTGTTGTTTAGGTAATCTACGGGTAGTTCTCTCACTTTTTTTTTTTTTTTTAATAGCTAGGCATTATTTTGATTTTGAAAACCCTGAAGATGTGGATCTTGTCCATTTTTTTTTTTTTTTTTTTTTTTTTTTTTTTTTTGCAGATGTATCTGACATCGAGGAGGATGATGACGATGACAAAGTTCTGACAACTCATACCCGATAAATATTTTTCAAAATTCCATCTATTGAAGATTCTCAGACTACAAGGTATAAAAGCTGGTGGTTCAATAAGAATAAATAGATTTTTCAAACCCCCATTCACTATTGATGCGCAGTTTTTGAAGAATCGAAGGGGATCTTGCGAGGAGCTCACCTCTGAAGATGAGGCATTAACGTTGGTGAAATGGCCAGACAACAGACCAGTTCTACTGGCGTCCAATTTTCTTGGGGTTGGACAAAAGGACGAAGCTAAGAGATGGGACAATGGGGAATTCCCATGGTTGTTCTTCATTTGCTCAATATAATGATCTAAATGAGAGCTTTCCAAAAAGGTGCTATATGATAGATATCTGACCAGTAATACGGCTCTTGAAATTCATTTGACTATGACGTCACGGCCCCCGCTGACCTGGGGGGGGGGCTCAGCTCCCTTGCACTACTACGTCACGCATGATCTTCCTACCTGTTTATTGGCCAAACTAAACGGTCTTTTGAGCTGAAAATTGGTACTAGGGGTTTTAAAGTGCACTGAACCCGAATCTGAAGTCGAAAGTGTGAAATTCTAACGAAAGTTCCCCTTTTGAAAAAACAATATATTCAAGTAGACCGTCCAGAAACTGTAAAAAAATACAATCAATAGAATCATACCATGGGAGGGGTTGACCTTCTAGATCAGCTCCTAAGCCTCTATAGAATTTCATTACGATCAAAGAAGTGCACAGTACAAATGACATCTCATGCATCAAATGACATCCATCTATTGGCTTCCCACAAAAAAAAAAAAAAAAAAAAAAAAAAAAAAAAAACTGGACCTGCTCCATTTTCTAAGAAATGGAGGCTTATCACCTAATCCTGAAAAATAAAGTCAGCGAAAACAGAAAAAAATACACTGCCAAGGAAATGGCACGTGAGCTTCCTCGTGACCTTCACAGTACGTCACCATTAAATTCCAGAAAACTAGAAACGACCGGTTCTGGCATCAGGGAATTAATAAGGTGGGAAATCGGAAGCTGAATGGTACATATAATAAATGAAATTAATAAGGAAAATTAACAAGAAAATTTTGTTTGCGCCTGCGCAGAGGCTACCGTTATTTCGATCATGACGGAAATGATAGGGGACCATGTAGAGCTATACCCGCACGATCTCTAAAAATTTGAAGAAAATCGCATCAAAGTTGTGGAAATTACGGCTGTTGCAAGGACCGTAACAAGAATATTTCGTTCACGCATGCGCAGAGCGTACCGCTAATGCAATTATGATGATTATCTTGTGGGGCCTTACCCACATTATCCCTGAAAATCTGACCGAAATCCGTTCAACATTGACCGAGTTATGACCGTCACAAGGAATTCACGTTAGCGCCTGCGCAGAAGCTACCGTTGATTCAATCATGATGAAGTTCATAGGGGACCATCTAGGGCTTAACCCACACGATCCCTGAAAATTTGGTTAAAATCGGATCAAAATTGTGGAAGTTATGGCTGTTACAAGGAAATGTGGACGGACAGACAGACACGGAACCAAATTTGTCCAGGAGGCTCTGAAACGCAAAATGCGAGTGGAAATTTTGATTTTGGAGCAAAATTTTTTTTTTCTTTTCGAAAGTGAAAACAAAGCTTCCGCTGCCTTGCAGTCTCGGAAGCAAAACGAGATCTACCATCAAACGAACATACACCCCCAGCAAAGATTGTGAAGCGACCTATGGAGAAGGTGCCTTATGAGGAATTAAGGTATGATGGGTATGGACATCTTCCTATTCATGACCAGAAGAAAAGTCCAACAAGATGCAAGGCCCACGGTTGTGCAGAGAGAACTCATATTTATTTGACCAACGCCGTTGCAAAATTTATTGCAATTCATCCAGAAACTGTTTTACCCATTACCGCAAACCCAGGCACGTTTTAATGCTTTTAATAATAAATTAATGGTGCTTTGAATTTGAAATGTTAAATTTTCCGACTTTGTTCACCTCAAGTCCAGGAGACAGCGAAAATGAGAGCTCAGTCCTGGTGTGCAGTATACCGCACATCTCTGTAACTTTTTAGTGATTGACCCAAAAATAATGAAAAAAAATCACAGATACTATTTTAATCATAATAAATCGGTAGGTACCTACCTAACTTAGAGATTTTTTTTTTTTTTTTTTGCAACGAGAAATAATTCCAGACCGAAGGGGTTAATTTTGTAAGGTACAGATATGAATAAATAAATAAGAAACTTCTGCGTTCAAAAAGGGTTTGATTAATGAAGTGTTTGCCTGAGGGAAGCGGAGCTATCTTTTCAGTTCATGTTGAACTTAGATACATGTAAGTATTAGTTAACTAATGATTTTGCAATTATGAATACCTATATTAATGAATTAAGTATGTTAATTATGAGTTCGATAATTATTATTTTCTGCTGTGAGGTAGAGGTGTGTTGGTACCGACTAATAAAAGTTCTCACTCCTTGGGATTGCATTGACTTGTCATTATATTATCACCACGAGACTTTACAAAAAAGTAGCTAAGCATTACATTTTTTCGACCCGATACAACACTTTAGTCTTATTTTCATTTTACTCACTTTTATTTGTCTGAGTCCAGTAGGTAGGTGCTTATAGACTTCCCAGAAAGATTTAAGAAATGGTGTACTTTCGTTTTCAGGAACCTAACTGCATTTTACCGGTCTTTCGCCCGCTTTCTGTCCGGTCGTTGCAATCTTGCAAGCATTTACAACTACGGAATTTCCCAGTCGGAATGACTGTCCAATACTTACAAACGAGTTTTTTCCTATGAGTTCTTTTTCCTATTTCAATTTCAACAGTGTACCAATTATTTACAATGGTTTTTCAAATTGTTACAATGATTGTTCAATATTATTGAGCGACTGCGAGTGAAAAGACACCTGTTAGATGAACGAGCATGATAGTTCCATAATGTATAAATATACCTAATAATCCTAATGAGATACAATTTAGAGCCGGTCCCAATAACAATCCCTAACCATGATCAAAGTAGATCATTGTTTTACGGAACCAGAGTTTTGAACGTTAATTTTAAAACAAACGGGTTTTACCAATGTAATCAATGATACACTGTTATCAGTAAACATCAATTTACAGCGTTTACATGAAACGTCGATTTAAAGTTTAAACGTTGATTTGGGCGATATCAAGGAGGCATTTGCGCAAAATGAGGGTAATAATGAGATAATAGTGAGAGAACAGCAGTTACCAACCTGAAATCTTCAGTGTTTCTATCTTTTTTAATAATGTTTTAAAAACCCGTTGGTGTTGTCCTTTGGTGTAGTACTCGTAGGTGTACTGCCCCATCATTTTGAAATTAGTGCGGCGATGATAATAAGTAAATGGGTTTTTTCAAGAACTCTGGATTTGAAATTGAAGTAAAAAACGCGGAATTCGTACCACTGGACTTACTCCATCCAAACACGATTTTGATTCGCCTCCATCGGGAATTCCTGGAGTCGATCTCCTAAAAAGCAGTCGCAGGTACTCGATGTATTTTATAACTGTACCAACTGCAGAATCCGAGAGTCCATTGTTATTTTATCTCAAAAAGCGCAGGAGACAGGTCAAGTACAATTTTCTCAGAATACATTATAAATGGACAAGTTGCATAACTAGGTATTTTTATGTTAGTATTTATGATCAAGTTGCACAGCTAGGTATTTTTATGTTAGTATCTATGATCAAGTTGCACAACTAGGTATTTTTATGTTAGTACCTCCCTCACTTCAATGACAATATTATACGATACCATCTAGACACATTGTGTCATTTTAAATTGTAATGAGCCGTTTTACAACCGTATTTGTAAATTCCTTCTACATCCTTACCCATGACTTGTACGCCTATCTCCTCGGTAGGCGTCTCCGCCTGCGCAGTTATATTTAAATGATGTATAATGCCTGTACTTCTTTTAATAATTACAGAAAACATTTCGGCGTAGAAGGGTTATACAATACAAAAATAATAAACCTTTGCGCAATAATTCGCTGAGTCCTTTATAATGAAGTGTCAAGGTTGTATATGGTCGATCAACATATCTAAATATATAAGAAAATTGTGTAATTAAATTAGGAAAATCTCTAATTCAATTTCTATACGCAAACAAATATACAGCTGGGCAGGGTGGCTCCACACCCGGTCGTTTCTATCCAGTAGGTATGTAATCCCAAACAGTGCGTATGCTGAAAATAAGTAAGCCTCCGGGCTCACTCTGTTGACCAAAAGATTTAAAAAAAAAATCATGATTTATTGGAATTACCACCTCCATTTACTACTACCGGCAGTAAATTTGAAACTCGAAAAGTTTGTTGCACAACTTGACCAAATTCGTATTAGAAAAAAAAAAAAATCGGTTAAGATTTTTGTAACTTGCGCAGCGCTTAGACGGATCGGCTGTAACCCCCTCCACACCTTACCTTATTAGCAAATCCAAAATTTGCTTGGTTTTTAGCACAGCTACAACAATTGGGATAAAACAACAATAACAATAAAATAATAATAATAACGAAAATCGGTTAAGAATTGTTGGCTAGCTTGGGCAGCGCTTCTTAGGGTCAGCTAATATCCTTTCCGCCCCTCTTCTCGATGGCAAATCCATGAATTCCATTGGTTTTTGGGAAACTTGATTACGATTGGGGTCGAATACAAGAAGAATCACGCAAATCGGCGACTATCACCCCTCTTCTTGATGCCGAATCCTTAATTTCCGAGGTTTCTTGCCCAACTAGACTGAAATCGGGATCAAACAAAGAAAGAATCTCGGAAATCAGTTGAGAATTGTAGCCAGGGCACCGCTCACAAACTTTGTCACACACACACATGGTTTTGTTCACGGATTCAGTCTTAAAATGGTCTAAAACGGATTTTTTGTTGTTGAAAAGATAACTTTATTGTTTTATAAACATTGCAGTTTTGATAATATACTGATATAAGTGCAATTGTACATAATATCCTAATTAACTTGAGGATTGAGGGTAGGTCGCAGTCCATTAACTGTCCTCAGCCAGAGAATGTATAGGATGCGTGCACTTTATGATGAAGCAATGCTGGAGGGCCTCTTGAGGTCGTTTTCGTTTTAGTCTTCTAAATTCGGGGTTGTGGAGAACTGTCAACGAGGTTAAGAACAAGTGGGTTGGTGTGTGCAGTCATGGATTCATGAATAGTTTTGTAGGAAGTAGTTGTCGAATCGATCACGGTTGGCATCTGGAGGTCATTGTGGAGAGTGGTGTTTCTTACGTATCAAGGGTCAGCGGTTAAAAGACGTTGAACTCGGTTCTGGGTTGTTTGGATTTTCCGTATATGTGAATTTGCAGTAGAACCCCAAAGTCCACTTGAATACATCCATATAGGTCGGATTAGGTACAGTTGTCGTTTCGTTTCGAGTGTGAGTGATTTGTAGGTAGGTAAGTAGGTCGTGGATTCTCTGTCTGATTTTTTGTACGAGGTACCTATGTCAAATGAGTTTCCCAGGTTAAGTGACGATCAATATGAACTCCTAGGTACCTGACTGAGGTTTCCTCAGGCATGACATTTCCTTCATATTTGAGGGTGGGTTTTGATTTCTTTCGGTACTGTTCTGAATTTTTCTGGATTAATGGAGGTCCTCCAGTTGTTGCACCAGGTACTCAACTCATTGAGGTACGAATTTATTTGGTTTTGGGCAGTTTCAGTATCTGGAGCTGTTCTGAGAGCAACCATGTCATCTGCAAATTGTACAATTTGTATTCCCTCTAGTGATGGTAGGTCATGAACATAGAAGTACAAAAAGGGGCCCAGCACAAAAAGGATTTGTATTCAGTTTTTTCCCCCTCAAGCTTGGATTGTCCTAAAGAGGCTTGATTTCACAGCTCAGGTGTACCTATAAGGGGAATAGATAGAAAGTTGCCTCAGACCTCACTCTGCTGAAGTGCTTATACCTGGCTCAGCAATTTGTCTGTCAATAACACCCAGAAGGCCTTCAATTTTCTGCATTTAAAGTTGTTTCGGGAATAAATAAGCCACAGGGTGGCTCAATAATTAGGAATTATGACTTTCAAACATGCTTCACTTAAAATGTGAACATCGGAAGTTATGCTAAATAAACTTGCCACACAACTTAATCAGCTGATCAATGCGGCCATGTCCCACAAGGATACAACCTGATCTCCGGAAATATGAGAATGCATATTGCTTTGTATGAATGCAAAACTGAAGTGCATAGTTTCCTGCCACGGATTTTCTCGCGTGCAAGGGGATGATGGGATGGTATAGATTCTATTAGGAACTATTGTAGTAACGCACAATGTCTATTTCATTTATTTCCCTACGGGAATTTGGTGGTAACTATTTTACACCAGGCTCCAGTCATTGGTTCTCCCCCATGGTGCTTTATAACACAGCGTACATATTGCTCTGGAATGCCTAGTTAATCTCCGGTAATCAAGTGTTCATGCAAATAATGTAAATTACGTGTACGGATACTACCGTGCTTTCTTAGAAGAACAGGTACCTTACTCAATTACTAGATACAAAATACACAGTGTTCAAGGTATACTCATGACGAGGGGAAGTAAGTACCGAGAATACATAATAAATTCCTAGGGATAGACGCTATAAACGAAAATTCTCATCCTATAATTTGCAGCGATTTACTGTCCTTCTTTATTTCATCCTAATTTTATACTTCCTACATTGTTCAAACGTAATTAAGTTAACAGCTTTTATCTAATTTTCGGAAGGAGGGGGGGTTATAGCAATAGGTTCAGCAATTTATTTTCTTCTTGACAATGTTCAGGATTTTTCCCTAGAAAAATACCTAGTAAACTTCCAACAATTTTCGGAAATTTGTATTTTTCAGGATTTTTTATGTCTTCTTTGCTGTTTTCCAAACACCAAAGGACCAAATTCTCTTAAGCAGGGTCCACACTATGCCGCGGTAGGCCGGGCGGGTTGACCCGGGTGGGCTAAGCCGGGCGGGTACGTTCGGGCCGGCACGACGTCCACACCGAAAACGAAGCCAACCGGGTTATTTCTACCTACATTATTTAGTTTCAACACCAAGACTGGTGACTTCGTTGAAGAGTACTTTTTAGAAGTTTTTTTAAAGTGTCCTTCAGTGTTAGTGTTTTCAAAATGATTACCGACTATGACGTCGCTATGTCAGCCATGGCTGTGGTGATACTCGCTTTAAATCATCCCCCAAAAAGACGTCAAAGAAGATTTGGGATTCGCCCGAGCCTTAGGAGAGGACGGCAGCTGTACAGGGCTAGCGAATTAATGAAAGATTTAATTTTGGATGAAGAAGACCCGTTGAATTTGGAATACCGAAATGACGTTGGTTTCACCAACTTTTTTCACCAGGTTTTTTAATTTATGTTGGGAATCTGAACTATCCCATAGAAGACGACGTTCTCTATATAAGTCTATTAACACTAAAACTTGTTCGTCATTCCACTCCATTACTTAAAATGAACAATAAAAAACCCTACTTAAACAAACTGAGTCGAAAATAAAATAATTCGTCTAGTTCGGTCGGAGGTTTAATTGTAACTAAAGCCGCTCGGGGCCTCTCGGCACGTCCCCACTCTATATTTTTGTTCGGCTCGGCTCGGCTTCCTTTGATCTGTACCTACTTTATGCGGGTTGGGATCGGCACGGCCCGGGCCGGCATTTTCTAACCCGGCAAAGCCGCTCGGGGCGTCTACATCAACGCGGCTTAGGCCGCCCGGGTCAGCCCGCCCGGCCTACCCCGGCATAGTGTGGACCCTGCTTTAGGAAATACATCGCTGATTTCGAAATTAAGGTCAAAAATTAGAATCATGACAGTTTTTTTGGGGTTCTTGAGAGTCGGTCAGTCGGTCTGACCGACTCTCAAGAACTCCAAAAAAACTGTCATAATTATCACCTAGCGGTCAGCAAACAAAACCATATTAAAAATTAGAATCGGTTGAACTAAAGTTGAGGGGAGTTGATACAAAACAAGGTTTTCTTAAAAAATCATATCAGGAATAAAATTGCGTCAGATTGGTTGAGATGGATAAAATTTCACTTGACTGATTTTTGCTAGTTTCACTGAAAAAATTTCAACACTTTAAATCCACCCTGTATAATGCGTTAAAGTAAGAACATTCGCTAATATAGAGATGATACATGACTGCAATTTTTTATCGACTTCGTGAATTCTATCATGACTTGTGTACTTTATCGAAAAATCGTCACCTACCTGGGAGTAATCAGGCTTTCCAGTGCAACTTTCACAATTGCAAGAAAAAAGAAACGGAATATCCGGAATACCGGTTTTATTGCAAGTTTGAAATAAAACGGAATTGGGTAATATAAGATCCAAGTCGGACAGATGTCACAACCCGACGGTAGTCTCCATTACATACTATTCTATTACATATTCCAGAACAACAATGTCGTATTGATCCCGATAATAGTTTATTTACTAATCACGATTAGAAATAAATAAAAATAAAGCAGTTATAAGTCGTAAAACCACAAAAACAATGTACTTAAAGGCATGAAACGCAACGTTGAAATGTCTGACATTCACCGCTATTACTGATAAGACCGCGCATATACGCACTTCTCTTCTCCTTGATGAAATGGTCTTATATATTTTTTTTCCTAGCGAGTGAGGAACTACTTTTAATATTACTGGATTTGGTGCGACCTGAAATCTCAAAACAGGACACTACATGTCAGCAGAAGTAAGTCTTACAATCCGTCTCAAGTAATAATGTAATTCAAGTTTATTATCAAAATAATATAGCAATATCTATGCTTATTAAAACTCCATTGAATAGAAGCTGCTGTGTGGGACCGGCTTCGTCGCCTGAGGGCAACCTGAAATGAAACCGCGCTGTTGCGGGTGACGAATCAGGGGAAATGAAACTGCGGTCCAATCACTGTTGTTATTGATGGCTGTGATGAACCACGCCAGCTGGTTGAGGATTTAATAAATTGGGATCGGAAGTAGGGTTCAGTTTACTTTTCAAAAAGTGTAAAGCATTCAACTTAAAATCGATATTGTCAGCAGCAGTCAGCTTTTTCAGAGAAGGTAACAAACTTAGGAGAAACATCCTGTCTGAATCATTTTCGTCAGGTCGTGATGCATTAATCAATTCTGCCAAATACTGCAGATCGATATTATCAATTATTGAAGCTTCCTTTCTCCTTTCAAAAGTTTTCTTGTTTCCCTCAGTTGACTTAGCAATCAAAGACTGTGCTGGTGTTGGCGTTGAGTTGTTTCCAGCGTGAAACGTCTCGGTTGTCAATTCTTCCAATTCGAGATCTTTGGTTTCGATTTTACGCACTTCAAATCCACCAACCACCAAACCTGAGTGATGAGGTAATTGCTGAACATTGTCAGAAGAAGGTACCCCTTGGTTCTGAAAATCTGTCAGAAATGACATTAACTCGTAGTACGGCCATTTAGTTCTTGATTTCGGCCCAGAGCTAGGTTTGTTCTTTTCATATCTTTTGGCGCGCTTGTAATTTGATCGCAGTTGATGCCATTTCTCCTTCAGTTTGTCACCTGCAAAGAAGAGAGTGAGCTCTCAAACTTCAAGGGCCTAACCATAAAACTTTTGAATAAAAATTTATCCGTTCATACTATAGGTATAGATTAATTACTGAATATTTAATTGCTTAAATGTCTCATTTTAGTTAAGTACATTAAAATTTTTAGGTAAAATTGGCACTTTTAGTCTTTTCTAAATCGTAAAATTATTTTGACAAAGTAATTAAAGTAATAAATAAATTAGAACGTCGGAAATATTTCTACTCTAAATCCCACACACAAGACTTTGATCACATTTCAAAAAATTGCTTAAAAAAAAGTGAACAGTTGCTTACGAAAATTCGCTCATGCTGCATGACTCTAACTGTAGGTTAGGTAGCGGAAGCATTGTTTTCACTTTTGAGAGATGGACAATTTTTTGTCTCAAAATCAACATTTTGACTCGCATTTAACGTTTTAGACCATTCGGAATAAATTTCGTTCCGTGTCTGTCTTGTAAAAAGCTTAATTTCCGTAGTTTCCATCAGATTTTGATTAAATTTTCAGAGAATGTATGGGTTAGAGTGTAGATGGTTCCCTATCAGTTACGTTGTCCCAAATCAAATCAATATTCCACTATGCGCATGCGCAAACGTATATTCCATCAAGCATAATTTTCTCACGCCACCCTATTTATTATACGTCTAATCTCGCTCAAATTTGGAGGATAATTGGAAGAAGATCATTTGAATATTCCATACCGATTTTAACATGATCGTATCACTAGTAATTCCTGCGCATGAGCATATGTGGAAGCTTAATTTCCGCCGTTTTTATCCGATTTTGATGACATTTTCGAAGAATGTCTGGGTTAGTGTAGATGGTCCCCTATCAGTTTCCTTGTCTCCAAAGCAGTACTGCAACTTTGTAGGCACGTTAGCGTAAACATAACAGCGAGTTTCTGAATGATCAGGCAAACCACGGGGAACTAAATAAACTACTGGTAACAAAACAAATCACGGGAACGGGACAAACGCGACGGGACCAACAACAGCAGCTACCACAAGTATTTACATTTAGATGGTTCCTGACTGACGGAACAAACTACCAGCAAGGGGCAAACCACAGGTAAGGGACAATTCACTGTTTACTACTATAACAGCGGTGGGAGCTCTTTAGCTAATTTTGTTCCTATTCTACTCAAGATGCTGAGCTTTTGTACGGGTTCCCTCTAGGTGTGGTACCTAACTAGTACTAATTACACTCATTATAAATGGTGAACCAATGTAATCAACTGATTGAGCTCGGAGGGGTGTTTGCTTCCGCTCCTTTGGTAGACGGGAGCAATAATCGTTTAAAATAACAAAAATATGTTACGAATTAACAAATACTAAGCATAGAGTTTAATAAATCAGTTGAGGATGTTTGTATGTCGCCATTTTTCTTTAGTTTGGTAACTTCATCTAAATAATGATAAAATACAGTAGGTACCTATTAATATTCAATAAAACGTACCTACCTGGAATCCCCATCTCCTCACTTATTTTGCTCCATGCAGCCGCAATAAAATTTCTACTATAGTGGTTCTTATCACTCGTATCAAAAATTGCACTATTTTCTTTCACTTTCATAATTAAAAGTTCGACATCCATGACGAAACTTGATTCGCGAAAGACGGATGGAGGAAGATTCTGACAAGCCGAATCAGCTGGCAGCTTGAACTGGGGCGGATTGAACCGGATTCGATTGGCGTAAAGGACTTGCTTCTCCGTGCAGCACACATCGAGGGATCCCCCACTCTTCTTTTCTGCCATCGAATACTCTCGATACTATCGATCCAGCCTCCCAACACATCGATGCAGTCAGAAGTTCTGAAAAGGGAGGGGATAGAATCGGTTCCCTCTTCCGCCGCGCAGCGGCGCTAGTCTCCCACTTTTATCTCCTTCTACTGAATAGTGAAGTAATGTGACTGTCTCCAGACACGATAGTTGAACTGTAGCTCAATGGATATGATTACGGTCTCAAGAGACTAACGTCGTGGATTCAGGTCTGGCTAACTGATGTATTTTTTTTTTTTGCTCGTAAAACTCCCGATATACTTCTAAAACGTCATTCTGACCTGCATGTACAACTGATTTGAATATTCACTAAGGGATTGACTACTTGATGTTATGTAGTTTTGAGATGCGAGCTTGTGAGCATCCAGATCACCAAACTATACACATAATTCTGATCTACATGCCCAACTAATCTGCATTTTTACTAAGTGATTGACTACTTGATGTTATGTCTTTTTGAGATGCGAGCTTGCGAGCATCCAGACCACCAACCTATACACATCATTCTGATCTACATGCCCAACTAATCTGCATTTTTACTAAGGGATTGACTACTTGATGTTATGTCTTCTTGAGATGCGAGCTTGCGAGCATCCAGACCACCAAACAATACACATCATTCTGATCTACATGCCCAACTTTTATTTTCTAAAAATGTTAGCAGAGTTTTAGTCAAAACGAAATTGCCAACGATCATCAAGAACACAAAAACACATACAAAAATGGTTGCACAAAATTATGCTGAAAACGTACTTAAATTTAATTAATATTTGCTGAAAAATCTATAGAAACTGCAAAAAATATTTTTTGAATCACCGAATTTTATTCAGTTTGTTGCTGGTTTTAACAATCTCTTTGTACTCAAATTCCGATACAATTTAACATATCACAATACAATAGGTAATTTGAGAAAATTCGTTCATACAATCATGCTGCCTGACTGGAACTTTTTCAATTTTGGCGCTCAGAAGGTCGTTTTATTTCAAAATCAAATCGATGTGTTGGGAGGCTGGATCGATAGTATCGAGAGTATTCGATGGCAGAAAAGAAGAGTGGGGGATCCCTCGATGTGTACTGCACGGAGAAAGAAGCAAGTGGCGTGAAGGCGTCTACCGAACTCGCGTCTCCGTGGAGCTGAAATAGGGATCCCCCACTCTTATTTACTGCCATCGAATAACCATGATCGATAGGATCGATTCAGCCTCCCAACACATCGATTTGCTCATTTTGAAATCAACTGACCTTCTTTCTGAGCGCCAAAATTGAAAAAGTTCCAGTCAATCCCTTAGTAAAAATGCAGATTAGTTGGACATGTAGATCAGAATGAAGTGTATAGTTTGGTGGTCTGGATGCTCGCATCTCAAAAGTACATAACATCAAGTACTCAATCCCTTAGTGAAAATTCAGATTAGTTGGACATGCAGGTCAGAATAACGTTTTAGAAGTATATTTCGGGAGTTGTACGAAAAAAAAGACATCAACTGGTCTCGAACCCACGACCTTCAGCTCACGAGGCTGTTATCATACCAATGGACTACGCCACTACTATTAATACTGGAAACAATCACAGTACTTCACCACTCAGTAAGAAATGCTTTTGAGGGAGGTCTCCAGAGCGCTCTGAAACGACTCCTATCACTACATCTGAATACATCGATGTGTTAAGAGGCGGAATCGATACTATTCGGTGGGGGATCCCTATTTATCAGCTCCACGGAGACGCTACTCGTCAACTGATGGCTGTACGTTTGAGACGGTCGGGAGGGGAGTTGAATCTGATTGACCAAGATTCGGCTTCGAGCGCTCCGTTTAAATGTGTAGGGACTCTTTTCCCGCCTTCAGACCGGACGAATCTGGTTCAATCAGTATTGATTCGAGGTCGCACTTGATTCAACCGGTCAGATTCCTCGTCCGGTCAGTCTTGAATCAACAACCGTATGAGATGGACGTGGAATTATTAATTTTAAAAGTAAAGGAAAATAGTGCGTCCACAGGTCCCACCAAATCCAGCAGTATTACGAACAATTCCTCACTCTTTCGGAAGAAGTCATAGAATTTCTTCCCATCATTTTGTAGGTCAGGATGTAAATGATGAAACATACCAAAATCCGGCCTTTTCCTATTTATGTGATGTATCCACACTTTTCTTGTTTTCTGTTTCCGCCGCTGCCTCCTACGAATCACTATTGCATTTAAAACAACTGCGTCCATGATGATTGCTCAAAAGCAACTAAAAGAAGGAAAACAAAAAGAAGATGAAAGGATTGTTATAGATTCAGGTTGATTCAGCTGGTGTGAAAGCGTGGAGATGACGAATCAGATTCAACTTGATTCGGAGAGATCCAGATTGTTTCGGATTAGTTTGGTGTGAAAGAGCCTTCAAAGGTCCTCTATACCTACATTTTTTAATTTTCTTCACGGAAATCCGTTTTGGGTATTCTGAAACGATTCCTTGAGTATATATATATATATATATATATATATATATATATATATATATATATATATATATATATATATATATATATATATATATATATAAAACATTCTGGACGATAACACTCCTTAGGATTGAGGAAAAATTCCGTTTTCGCGTTAAAAAAAAAAAAAAAAAAAAAAAAAAAATCAAGCATTCGTGAATCAAGAGTTTTTTGAGCAGGACTTTTTGAGCACAATAAATTGGTCAACATATGGTTAAAAAAAAGTGCTGAAAAAATCCCTAATAATGGCAAACACGACTAAACTCGAAACTCGTAGTTTATACATTTATTTTAGCAGAATATTACTCAAATAAAATTTATCGAGTATAAACACATTTATGTATTCAAAACACATTCAAACATTCATACAACATTCAAATGTGTATACACAAAATTATGCTGAAAACGTACTTAAATTTCATTGATATGTGAAAAACCTGAAAATCAAAACCACTTTTTGAATAGCAGATTATTCTTTAGAATGAGTTGTGATGAAATTAATAGTTAACGATTTCTTCGCGCTCTAGTGCTCAAATTTCAAAACAATTCAACTAATTTATATTAAGATTAAATTCGCTCATATGATCATTCTTCATGACTGGAACTTTTTGTACTTGGTCGATTACAGGTTCATTTTTGAAAATAATAAACCAAAAATCGAAATCTCAAAAACTTTAGAAATAAAACGGTAGTTTTTCTTTCAGATAAGTGGCCGAATGAGGCCACCGGGAGCATTGTGCGAAAAACCGTAGGCGTATCCAGTAGGGCTGGAAGAGAGGAGAATCGGAAACACGAATGTGAATCGTAACGCGACTTTGCGAGTAGGCTGAATTGCAAATCGGATTGACCTTATCGGTTTTCTAGTAAGGTAAAACTATATGTGATGTTTGCCTTTCATTTCCTATCAAGTTTTCCCATGGGAACACTACTTTACAAAATTTAGGGGTGGTCCTGCATCCGACCGGAGCTTGTAGGTGTTCACGTTATTAGATGTGCTGAATCCGAATCCGAGGTCCTTTGATTTTATTTTTTTATTAATTTTTTTAAGCTTGATTTTCCACGATATAGTTTGTTTTCACTTTTTGTGCTCATACTTTTCAGAATTTTTCATTGAATATACACTTCCTCATTGAGTGACTTCCAAAGGTGCCTAACTTATGTAAATTTTTAAAACTACGTAAATAAATAATAATAATAATCGGATTTAGCACATCAAATAACGTAAGAAACCGACAAGCTATGGCCGGATGCAAGACGACTCCTAAATATTGTAAAGCAGAGTAATCTGTAATGTGCAAGCGCCTCCTTCTGCCTTTCTATCTCACCTCAGGCTAGAAGAGCCTTTCAGCATATAAAGGCAGGAAATGATCAGAACTCGACTTGTTCATTTTTCCTGATCCCTTATCACTACATAAGTATTCCCCTTTAGTTTCAATTAGAGTGCGTTTACTAGAAATGAACCATCATAAATTATGCAGAGGATGATGTCGATACGCCACCTCATCCTCAAGGCATAGTTTCTTTTCTTCAATTAACGAAATCTAACAAAACGAATGAAAAGAAAGGTTTTAACAAATAAAAAAGTACTTCTTTAAATAAAAATATATTAATATTTTATCTACTTATATCTACAAACATATAAGTGAATTAGCCAATTGTTTTTTTGAAAGTACTTAGGCCTAGACAATGCAACTATGTACAGTTGGGACGTCGTAGAGCTCCAAATGATGCCGACCTTTCCCGGGAATTGCACTATCCCACTACACTAGCCGGCTGCAATAGCATCTTCACTCTAAACTACAATATAATTATTTTTTGTTCAACCTTGTTCATTTGGGAATCACGAGGAAAATGAGGAGGAGTGGGGGGGGGGGGGGGGGGGGGTTATGCGTGTCATCACGGCAATATCTGTCGGTCTGTCAATTACGAGTATGCTGAATTGAACAAGTTCAACACCTGCAAATTATTTAAACACAAGCTACTGGGCATGAGAAAACTTTCCTCCCCAAATTTTCGGCGCAAATTTCATTTAATTTTACCAGTAAGGCATTATTATAGACAGATGAATTTTTTAGTAAAAAAACTACGAATTTATAAAGAAACTAATAATAAATTGTCATTCATTTCTCGGGATTCGATATAATAATTTTAATAACACAGAAGAATAACGAATTGCAAAGGGTAACTGCGGAAGTTCCCAGGATTGGACATAAACGTTGAAAGTTCCCATCATTCAAATAGGTATCGGTATCTAACAAATCCAAAATTACCAATAACCTAGGAAGCTAGTGACTTTAAATTCGTTCGTGCTGAACAAATCGAACATTTTCTGTACATGTAAGGTGATTCATTATTGAGTTAACTGGAAGGTCAAGAACTGAACATGAACCGAAGTAGCCCTTTGCCCTTAACGAACACTGAACTAGGTAGTTCAGTTCTTGCACTTAGACAGCACGAATGTCATCTCCTTCAATGCGGACGTTTAACCGTACAGGAACCGAAGGCTCAGCATGAACAGAGCAAACGTCACCGTTGGATTCTCACGATGCCGATCTAATTGTATCCAAATTTGTCTAACGAGAAGGAAGGAGATGAAAGCGCCTGATAAACAATGAATGAATGGAAACAAATTTGATTCATTTAACAAATACAGCGAGATTCGATGACATTATTACTGATGATGGTCAACGGCATGCTTTATTAATAGGGAGAGCTCGATTGTGAATAATTCATAAATATGCTTTTCTCACGACTCAAGATGAATATTCCGAACAAATGTAATGAAGGGATATAAATACTGTTACGGTTTTTCATATCTCTGAACACCTAATCATTTGTCCAATCGAAAGGATTATCCAATTTGTGATGGAACAGATGCATATATATTCAAGTTTGTGAAGACCAGCTAGAAGAACCGAAAGATGGCAATAACCCACCCAGTAGATGCCAAACTAATGATTCACAGGTAAAACTATACACAACATATTGTTGGTGGAATCTACCCGTCATCAAGAAATACTCCTTTCAAACTATAATTATCTGCCTTCAGTATAAAATCGCAGAGCGAGACAAAAGAGAAATTTTGGAGTACATATTTAGTTGGGAGTGTAACAAGGAGCCGAAAACAAGTAATTTTTAGCTAGTGCTATCATTACTGTTAGATGGACCAACGAAAAAGAAAAATATCGTTCAAAATCTTGTCAATGGATGGAGAAATTAAGTTCGTAATAAGACGTTCTCCATGATTTCAATGATTATAACAGCTAGGGAATAAAAAATCATAAATAAGAATTGAGAAATGCACAAATTAGTTCACGGGAATATCGTCACGATAATTCACGTCGGCAATCTAAATATTAGGCACATTGCGAATTTCTACTATTATAATGTAAAAAATTAGAATATTTGTTGGACCTGCATCTCTTATGGTTAATAATTGAACCAGTAATAATTCTATAGTACTAGGGTCACCCACGTGTTTGTTTTATATTTTCAAAATAGAGTACAGTAGATTGAATCTTGAGAATTGAATACAGCAATTCCCTGCAATGAGTTATTAAATGTTCAATGACCATGTATAACATAAGTATGCAATTGGAATTCCTATCAAATAGGGGTACCTATCACTACTTGCGACACTTTGACAAAATAACAGAAAATAAGCTGCTGCAGCACACTGAGATGGTACCAAAATTTCCAAGCTGGAATCTACTTTAATTTAAAACTATAGTGAATGTACGTTTCTGCCCTTACTATACCACAACCCTAATTTTATAGTGATCAGAGACCAACAGTCATTAGGGAAAAAGGAAGCAGTTGAACATTCAATATGATTTTGAGTAAATAACGAATTCGTTTCAGTAATCAGGCTCACGCGAACCAATGATGGTCCTTATTGCAGAATTAGATAACTTCCTTCAAGTTCTCTACGAGTACTTAGGATTGCAACCCATCTCGGTGCTCGCAATAGTACAAATATGGGTTTTCATCGCTCCACCACACAAAATTGAATTCTTTGAATATTAACTTTTGAAGATGCTCAAAAATAAATTATGGAAGACTTCACCAGATTACAGAGTCTACCATACTGCAACATTTTAGATTTCATGCGAGGGATAAGATTGGAAGTTTATAACTTCAAATCATGTTTACTACCACCTATTCCGCTCATAAAGGACAATTTTATGGGGGAGATCTTTACTGCTGATATTTTCAAAAACATACCTTTAAGGATATTACACAACTGTCAATGAAGAACAAAGAAATTGAGAATTATTGTGGGAGAGGGGTTGATTTGAGTTGTCTTCATTATGGGTATACATGTTTTCAGGGAGGTTTTTGGAGCCTGTATCTATACAATGGCCGAAATGGACGAAGCTTCAGTCAATGAGACAACCCTTATGGATGCTTGAGTACCTACAGTATCCAGTAATATATATCGACAAAAATAAGGGAGAAGAAAAACTTGATACAAATATTGTAAAAGAAAGTAGTGGAGAGGTAATTGACGAAACTAATTTCTACGTCAGCCAATCTCAGCAGTGAGTGGCACTGACCATCCAAAAATCGACCTTACCGTACAAAACATTATCAAAGTCCATAAAATTACCTACTCTATACCTGTTATAATTCATCCATTTTGTTACTTTTAAAACGTTTCCATAGAAAAAAGTCACGAATATTTCAAAGGCGTTTTACATTTACTTCTTGAGATTTCCATCACGATGATGGGTAATTCCAAGCTGTAGAGTTCAGATATTTAGTCTATACAATGACAAATGGTTCACTCATCAGGATTTTTGGTAGCAGATTCAATGGAGAACGAACTTATGTGAGCCTAATATTTTTCTATTGGTTGCTAGTTTCTTGTTGGTAGTGTGAACAAATACTATAGAGGGCACGGAAAACTACGAGTACATCGTCATTCTAGAGTGGCATTTAATAAAAAAGGTGGGACTTGAGCAGAAAATGGTAGTTGGTGGGTAGTTGAATACAGCCAATCAGCGATGGACTCCACTCGTACGCCACACTTTTCACACCTTCTTCACAGTCCATACAATTCTTGACACGCAAAACATGCAGAGGTACGTACTCAATATTATCACTTTTCGGCATAAACTTTTAGGGGGAAAAAAATGTCCTGCGAGTTTACATAATGAGGGAACGATTAAAAATCCCCACATTGGGGAGAAACCAGTGGCTTAGGTACCTGAGAAGAGGTATCAATCCACTACCATACATAACTCGATGTTGGCATTACTGAATATCGAGTGAACACATAAATGTATTATCTTTAGGACCTACTGAATTTTGAAGTAAGCATCTATCTCCCAACATTTTTCTCATTTTCAAATGAGTGATAATTATAGTTAGAGCTCGGTTTTCTGATCTACCGAAATACATCATTAGAAAATAAAGGTTTAGGATGCAATTTAACCAATGGAGGGTATTTTTATTCACACTTGATAGATGGTTGACCCAACTCAAAAGAAGAGAATATTTTGTGCAACTAAGTAAACACATTAAAAAACACCCAACCCACAAATTTGCGAATGGATAGTAGATACCTCTGCAAGACAACTGAAGCCCCTAATCATCATCCCGTACCCTGGGGGATATTATGTAGAAACCTAGTGTCCTGAAATCCCTAAATTCCAAATACATAAAGTTGGTTACCTACTCCAAAAAATATACTTACTATATTAAGGGCATCATTAAAACTATTTTTGATTTTGAATAACTATACCTTATTTACATCAACTGCCGGCAACCCTCCCCAACCATTATAATGAAATACCTGAAATCCCAGAGAGAATCTGGAAATACGGAGACAAAAGCTAATCGAAGGCTTAACCATTTGGAGCTCTAACGATCTGAAAATAGTCTAAACACACCGGATTCCTTATAATTACAATTGGGAGCATGTTTTTCCTCTTTTCAATAACTGATTTTTTTTAATGTCATCACTGTCTGACAAATAAGCTTGAACTGGTCAATATAAAACAATACATGTACCTTTTGTTAATCAAAGTGAACAATATTTGATCGCATGTTAGTCAATAGCTATTCAACTTAAGCTCTTTATATTTAATTTTCTTAGACGATTTTTTTCTCGTCATACACATACAAATGTAGAGTTGAAGTAAAGAAAAAATGCAGGTCCTTTAAATACAAAATTAATTTGATATAATAATAAACTCAATCATAGCATTCGGTTTCTGCATAGCGACGTATTATTATCAAGTTAAGTTTAAATACAAGAAATACTAATAACGGTAGAACACTCTTAATGTTCAACAAGGAGTACGAGCATAAAAAAATCGGATGCTTCGTAGAACAATTCATACATTCAAAGAATACCTAACAAACGGGACTCAGATTTGCAGAAACACAACAAAATGAAATCAATAAAACAGTTAAGAAAGGAATTGACCACTTTCGAGACGCAGACCTAAAGAAAACCAGAAGTATAAAATATTTTTCTATTTATGTATATTAATAAATCGTATAACATTATAATAAGCGTTAGGAATGAGGAAGAACATTATGATGACAATAGATCGTCACAACAATCAAATTTCACTTCGCAGCTCGAAATTTCTAGCAACGATACAGATTTGCCGCAAGTTCTTCCTAGGAACCGACTCAACCAGAAAATGACAAATTCATACCTAATAAAATGTGGTTAAAAATATATTTCTTACATTTTATTGGTTGACATGAGATTAATATTGATTATGTGGACAGCGAATAATAGTGAGAACTGTTTAGTTTCATGACCAACATTATGAAACGTAATAACGTGATATTTATATTTTATTAATATTATTTATCATTTCTGCAGGTAATGGGGAAGAGATTGTTTGCTTTCTTGAGAGATGATCGCTCGTGGTAATAGAGGAGGTGTTACAAGAAATTGTTCAATTAATTCAACGAATAAAAGTTACGATGAAAAATACAAATTTCCTCTTGAACTGATAGGTACACCAGCGTTACTGTTAGGTGCAAAGAAAATTCCCTCAGTTTAAGAGGTCAAGTAGTCAAATATCAGACGTCTCAGCTGATTTGGGGTTAAACGAACGACAAAATGAAATGCAGGACGTTGGCTCAGCAGATGCTAGCTGGAAGAAATTGTAGCCAAGCGAAGTCATTGTCACAGTGTTTTAGCCATGCACTAAAATATTTTCAAGTCTTAATATTGAATCTTGGCAGCAAGTCCGAAACAATGTCCGTAAGTCGATCCAGAAGGCCGGAATGATGTGAATGGGCAATTTCACCTATTTTATTTTACCTATTCCATCAGAAAGATTTAGAAGTGAGCTTTTCAAAAGAGTGCGATGAGGGATATCAGATGATGGTGGTTAAACAGGGGAGTAGAAAGCTGAAGTTGCCATTGTAGACAGACAGGCAGCAGGTAGGTAAATAATATATTCATTTCTACTAAAAGTTCAAGGAGACAATGAATTTTCAAATCTTCAGAGCGAGCCCTATTATGCCACCATTTTTCTGCAAAGGACATTCTGTATATGCCCTCTCAATTCTATTGTTACCTCAATGATTCAATCACTCTTCAAATCTGACTACAACAGGAATACCCAAAGGCCTAGAGAAACGGGTTTTTGTTCCGAGGGCAAATTAGCTGTAAAAATGTGAATAATAATGTGAAATAAAAATTACATATCAATCAAAAGAAACAGAGAAACATCCAGTGTAGTATTCCTTCAACATTATGGATAATGGAAAGGTAACAATAACGGTAACGAGTTTTCAGATACATTGCAGCCCTACAAAACTTGCCGTACCCCTAGGGCTTGGGTAAAGTGTATTTTATCCCAAGAGGATATCACAAGAAATCACAACTTGATATACAAATTTTACCTTATACTCTTAATGTGAACACCACCTCTACTACATGCTCTAAATATTAAGTCAAGAGCCTGAAGAAGACGGAAAATGTAATGCAAACGCCTCTTTGATGAACAAATTTTTAACAAATACATCACACACTATGAGTTCAAGTTGATGAAGGAACTTCAGCCCATCCCGAAAAATGAATAGCCTAAGACAACCTACTTCTGATAAACATTTAAAAAAAATTACAGATTTGATGGAATAATATATTTCAAAATTCTTTCCTTATTTTCATAAAAATGTGATGAAAGCATCAAAGTAATAAAATATTCTCTGAGAACGTCAAACAACAAATATCAAGTTATATGCTTCGTTTCCAGCACAGGAAAGGATGGGTCCTTTCGTAAGATCGCCTTCTCACAACCACAATTGCTGACACTTAATATTTCACATTATTCGAATACATAAACGTCAAAAAGAAGAAAACGGATTTATTTGAGTGACAGGATGTTTTCTTCTCAACAACAGCTATAGTACATGATTATTATAACAGCTCTGTACAAGATTTGAGATAGTACAAACAAAAAACACTCATATCTTTTTTTCCTAAAAATACATTTTTGTTTAATTAAAATCAATATAATTAATATTTTTCTTGTTTTTTTACTTCATACGTTATTTACAAAGTATATTTTAATAACAATTATTTTCTATAATCCCCGTTAAAAAAGATATAATAAGGGCGATTGTGCTTACTCTTTTCATTTTATAATAATTAGAAATGATCCTGGAAGGGATTTTAATTTCAAATGGGTAACTTCAAAAACCAAAGAAAACACACTCACCGGCAAAAGTTCTGCTGATAAAAGCTGGATCAAACTGAACAATGATGTCAATGCACGTGGAAATTTGATTATTTGTGAAGCAGCCACAAAATGTGAAATTGGAAAAGATCATCAAGCATAGGATTTCAGATAGAGGTAAACATAAATTATGATCGTGTTCCTGAATCAATTTTTTTTTTAAATTTAGTGACTAGTCCTCTGGTTGGTTTATCCTCTAAGAGAGAGCTGATATTTGGGACATTAGTTGGAACGAAGGACAATAGAGAAAAGGTATTCAATACCTAACTAAGGTGCAAAAGTCCTCAACACAACTCTTGTCTCCAGTCTGGGGTCATGGTTCTATTGAACGCAATATAAGATTCAACGGAATTTCGTAAATATCTTTGTTTTTGAGTATTGTAGTAGGTGAATTAAAGATAAGATAGTGTAAGTTTTGCCAATGAGTGGAGAATAGAGAGAAATATAAAGAAATGTATGAGTTTTAAGGTGGAAAACATAAAAATAATAATATGATAAGGGATGGAAGAGTGGAAGGAAGAACTTCAATAATTTTGCAAATTGTGCAGAACCTAAGTTTCACCATCTATCAATCAACAAGACACATTTAGAGTGAACAAATTCAAAAGAAAGGAGAACACACGGACAAGCCTAGAAATGAGTTGTCTAGAAATGAATTTTGGTTTATGTAAGGTCTTATGAAGTGATACGAAGTCACGAGGAGGAGGTGAGGTTACAAACTCAACGCTGTGGGATGGAAGTTTCCTCAATGGAAGGTTACAGTTGGCTTGAATGCAATGATTGATCTGTTGCACTAAACATCTGTGGAACTAAATCGCCAACCAAAGTCGAAAAAAACTGTGGGCTGTTACAGTCCAACGAAACCGTCACTGACGTTGTTTAGATTGGATTAACGGAATCTATTCAAAGAGTCAATTCCAAGGTAAAATTCAGTCTTGCTGCGGATGGTTAACCTAACTACTTCAGCGAGAATTGCAAACCCGTCCAATGATGAGTTGAAGTCTTTAAGATGACATGTGCCCAACTATGGATAGGCATTTCTTTTGTGAATAAAATAGTTTTCCAAGCCAAAAGAAGAATAGCATTTTTATCAATGCACACTTAGGTACTTTTGCCGATTTCCCCAACATTGGAGATTTTCATCACACAAATGCAAAAACTCAATTTTGAAACGTTAGCTAAATGGCGAACTTTGAAATGCTGCTGACATCACAACTTAGCACTGACAAATATCATCTATTTATTGGATTGAGAAAAACCCAATTCCAATATTCCACATACACATCAACCCCCCCCCCCCCCCCCCCCCCCCGGATGCTACAATCCCAGCTAAGATTTCCACTCTATACTGCGTTTTCTAACATTTAAAATCTACAACCATCCTAAAAGAACAGAATTTATGTCAAATAGTTTATGATACGTTGAACATCTACAACAAATTATAGTTCCACTCCGATGCATATGATGTAAAAAAGTAGTAAAAAGTAAAGTATACAACTATTTCAGGTTGGGGTTTTTTGTCCGACTGCCTCGGGCGTTGCGGACGTCATCAGCTGTACTCTAAATTGAGGATTATAATTCGTTCTGATGATTTCGTTTAAAGCTACTCATTGCCTCGCCCCCTTGAGTGGAGAGGGGTTCGCCATACAGAAGCGCGAAAATTACTTGGACGTCTGACCCTTACCTGGGCGGTCACCCATCCAAGTAATCACCACGCTCGACGTTGCCTAACTTCGCTAATCGCATGAGAAACGTGCAAACTGGGGGGGGGGGGGGGGGGGGGGGGTGTCTGATGCGATCCATGTGTCACACGTCAGAAATGACAATAGTAAGCAAACCGAAAATTGAATTCAAACTATGATAAATAGTGCATATGATGTATTCTCCCATAGAAGACACCAACACTCAGTAAACCACAAACGTATAACCACCCAAACTATGTCAACCCGATCCCTCAATTATTCACAAACTTTCCAAAATGCTGTATCGAAACATTAACCCACCAAGTCGAAAGCGACACATACATCACAAAAGAAAGGTGGTATTCGCAGAAACACCTTCTGACCTCGCATAATGAAAGAAAGGCAGCTTCATTCAAAGGGCAGATATAGTCAACATAATGTGGATAGGATCCTGAATCCTAATTCCAAACATGCGCATCCGAAAGCATCCCATTACAAACCCACCATTGTTACAAGATCAACTCATTTCCCAAAACTAATCAAACAATCAATGTATACCATGAACGTAGCAGTATTCTTTTCGGGAATCACAGGAAAGATAGAGGGGGGGAAATGTTGGTTATAGAGCAAGGAATTATATATATACAAAATAAATATATATTAAAAAATAAATAAAATAAAATAAAACAAACAAAAAACAATCCTTCCTGTATCATTCCATAGATGATATGTTCTCCTCCCCAGAACAACTTATTTTTTGCAATATGTATAACTTACGACAAACCAAACTTTATTTTTTATACACACGTGGTTTAATTGCGCCATAAAAAACAAACAACTATTTTATGCTGCTAAATGTACGCAGAAATAAAATACATTAAATTTTGACTAAACCAAAGGATTTAAAACCTAGGTATGACATGAAGACGACAGGGGAAAAACTATCGTCAGAAATGAACAAACATTCCGATCGCATTATATTATGGTAGTTATTGTAATTGTTTATTCTGCCCCTAGAAGCAGATACAGTGGTTTATCCTTTTCTATTCTTTAATATTAAAGACGATCTACACAGTATCAAATGTAAAAAAACTCGGGTCAGAGCGCAAAAAATTACTTTTTTTTAACTTTTTTTCTCGTCAATACTTTTCTTTTCTTCAACAACGCTAATTGTTTTTTAAAAAAATACACGGTCGATACTTACGATAGAATGAAGGCAATGTTGGCACAGGTAAGGGAAGCAATCTTGGGTTGAGTGCTGCTATGAGCTGACGTGGTTCGTGGTCGAGTTGTTAGTGGTGTTGTACGGATGATTAGAGTTGCAAAGCATCGTGTAGACGTTGTCAGCTTTGCTCAAGTTCTCGAAAAACGGGATAAGGTCCAGCATTTCGGTATCTGTCATGTCATCAAACCATGAGGCTACAGGCACCTGGAATTCGATAAACGCAAGTCAATATTACTAAATGCTTCAAATTATTTGTTTAGTCTGGAATAAAAACCAAGAACAACAACCCCGGCAATGGTGCAGTCCTAGAAACTAACCGATTTGGGGGTCTGCAGTTCCCCAAATATCCACAATCAATACAGAAATAGTTCTGCCAAAATTAATATAAAAACGCTATGTAATAACAGGTCTAACACTTGAACTAAAACTAAATACAAAATGATTCATTCTAGCTCAGAACATTGAGTAGAGAGAAGCAAGGGAAGTGACGTTATTGAAGTCCTCTCTTCATGGTCTACGTTTATATCAAGGAGGTGATGGAATGGAGTAGTTACCTCTTTAAAGGGCTTATGCGATTAGCCTGCAGCACCCAGAGGGGATCCTGAAAGCTAAAAAGCTTCAGGAGTAAAATAGGAGGTGGCAATCACAAGAAATGAGAAGGTGGAACTATCCATATCACACTCTTGGGGCTTTCAAAAACAGGGGGAGGGGGAAAGAGAGTGAGACAGAGTGGAAGAGAAGGCTCGCATTAGGCAGAATAAATGTTTAATGTTAAATTGTAAAATTATAATATTTATTGCCCACTTTGCAATGGGAAAGGAAGGGGTGTCAGGACAGTTAACCCTTCAAAGACCGCAAGAGGGCACAGCATGCCCAAAATCAGGAAGTGTTGTCGTTTCTTAGCACAATTTCAACACAGAGGGGAATAGCCCCAAGATATGCCTTCCCCAACTACGTACCTACCTGCCTAGCGAAGTCATCACCTTCCCATGTAAGCTTGGAGTCACCCTTCTTCTCTTAGATAGGCAACGACAGTTATTTTTATTCTGCGTTAGTAACATGTTATTGGTAGCTTTTTGACTCTTCGTTTTGACGTAGCTAGTTACCTATTCGTTGTTTGCATTCTCAAGTTGTATTTTCTCAAAAAAATGTGGGCAGTTTAGATTGGAAAGTGGTTTGAGAATCGACCTTTGTTTTTGTATTGCGTATTTAAGGATTGTTTAGAATTTTTATTTCATTTTCAGCAATTCAGTCAGTTACATATGGATGTTTCATACTTTATTGAATAGAAAGCGGAGTTATCTACGAAAATCTAGCACTTTATACCTATTGTAGGTTGAAGTAATTGGATTTTTGTTTTAATCTAAATCTATGATTTGGTGGTCTGAATAACTATCTTTCAGAAACAAACTGAATGGTCTATGGAGGGCTGAGGGGTTGGGGGGGGGGGGGGGGGGGGGGGGGGGGGGGGGGGTTGCAAAAATGCAAACAAGCTCTTCTACCATATGACAAGGGGGTGATGGAATGGAGTACAGCTCCCCCTACAGAGTTCTGATGTGATTAGCCTGCTGCACTCAGAGCATAAATATCCTGAAAGCTGAAAAGCTCCAGGAACATCCTGAGAGGCGGCAGTTACAAAAAACGAGAAGGAGGAACTACCCACATCCATCACATACGACCAAACATTGTTAAAACTACTGAAAGGTAACCCTTTTGCACAGATGTGAACACAATCAGGTAGGAGTGAATGATCAAAGTTTCGATTCAACATTATGAACATTTATTTGTATTTTGGTACTCTTTGTATCAATAAAACGTACTAAGCCAAAAACGTAATATTCCACCAACAATATGCAAAGAGTACTCTGATGAGCAACAAATCTTGTTGCATTGTCTAACTGATAACATTCCAGGATATAGACATCGCACATGGACTAAAAAGACCGTTATTAGAAACAATCAACATAATTCATTTGTTAAAGAACATTTTTTGGGAATGAAAGGCCCACAACTCTTCTATGATGAATAATAATTTTTCTATGATTAGTCAAAGTTTCAAATTATTGATTCAGACGTGTTTTCACCTCTCTCAAACTTTGAAAGTCATAGAAAAGGAACTCCTAATCGTAGGTTGGTGGGAAAATTCTGAGATGACATCCACTTTAAAAACAATAAAGGTGAAATAAAACGAATGGTTAAAATGAAATGAAACCTAAAGAACGATTTGCGTTTGAAGTGGTAAATATATGAACAGATTTGAGCCATAGTGATCACTTATCACAAATTAATATACAACTCTTCTCATTGCAGGTACCTCCTTGAATAAGCACTTTTTTAAATAACAACTATCTATTTAAAAACCTGAAATAAACCGCAAAGATAATTGAAATATTAATTGAGAGGGTAGTACGTATTGGGAGGAAATTGTTAATAATTATTATCAGGACTGTGACTGAGATTTCCCGAATTTCTCCAAGTTCTTGGCACTTCTTCAATTTATAGTTTTTATGTGTATTGTTGTGAGGAACACAATTGGAATCTATTTGATAGGAGATAAAATTAGGTTAGACCTCAAAATAAGATACTTACCGCATTATCTGGATGGAATATGTAGGAAGCAGGAGAATTGTCTACTATCACCACTTTCTGGAGGTCTCGCCCGAGTTTGTTTAGATCCTTAACATAGTTACCGCGATGAAAGACACAAGACTCTCGGAACAATCGACATCTGAACACCCCCCATTGGTCCAATAGGTCTGCAACTGGGTCTGCATACTGCAACAATGTATCAAAGAACATGTCGTTTGGAAACCTTCATATACTCTTACAGGTAAAATTACCCCCCCAATGAGGTGTACACGTGAGTCCCAAAGACGTACTTTTATTCTATTTCAATATTAATGAAGGTCCTTGAAGAATTCAAATTAATCGAACTTCTTTATTATAAGTAGTTTGTTTCTACGATCAAATAGTTTAGCACATAGTGACGCCCCAACGTTGTGGTACGGGAGCTAAGCATTGATGCACCAAACATCGACGAAGACATATCGGAGAAAATTATGATTACGGTAAATTGTCTCAGTTTGAATCTATTTTGTTTCAAAACTATTACTATCTCGTGCGTGTAGTGTGTGTGTGAAACCATTATTCATGTTTTCATAATAACAGAACATCAATTATCTTAGTTTCGCGATCACCAAAATGAACAGGGGAGAACTTGCTCGGGTTTAAAATAACATTTTAGTAGGCTTTTTGTAGTTGTTTAGCTTAAGAAAATACAATTTACAGCGCGAGAAAGTATAATAGGTACAACAGGATCATTAGAGATAACCAAAATTAATAATTTCGGGTAGAACGAAAAGTTTGCTTAGCCATCTTCCTTGATGGTACACCATTCCGAAAAAGTATGTCACTAAGTAACATACTTCCAACCGAGGGCAAAGCTGTCAGAGCCTTGAAAATATTGTACTCAAAACTTGAAAACAAGAATTTTTTTAAAAATAGTTTGATGATGTACGAATCGGGCAATATTATTGTCTCTAAATAAAATACGCAGTGAATTATTACACACTGGTTTATTATTTCTGTTCATTATTCCTTCTACAGATCACTGGTCCATAGAAAATTACCCACTAAACTGGGTCTATGGTGCATGGACTATGGGTAACTACATGGACGATGTCACCTACCAAAAGAAAATAAATGAATAAACTTGAAAAAAAATCTAATAACGGTCAGTAGAGAGATGAAGAATCTTCTTGACCCCAAAAGAACTCGAACCCTAGCCTCCCACCCGTTAGTCAAATGTCCAAAACTGACTTGAACTTGGAAACAAGAAAATATTTTAAAATAGTTTGATGATGAACATATCGTGACAATATTATTGTCTCTAATTAAAAAAAAAAAAAACCGCTGTGAACACATGGGTTTGTTATTCCTGTATTTAGCTAGCCCTTCTACAGACCACTGGTCCATAGAAAATTACCTACTAAACTGAGTCTATGGTACATTAGGTCAACTAAATGGACGATGTCACCTACCAAAAGAAAATAATTAATAAACTAAAAAAAGAACACCAACAAATCTAATAACGTTAGTAGAGAGATGAAGAATCTTCTTGACCCTGCGAGGGTCTTGACTCTTGACCCCAGCCTCCCACCCAGCAGTCAAATGTCCAACAACTGTGCTATTGACACATTCTACAAATTATGAGAGATGGTCATCCTCTCAGGCTTGGATCTATAAACCAAGTGAATTTTCCCTTATTATGATGAGAAACGAATGGATGAATCTACAGCAACCCAGATCGTCTCATTTGATTCAATAAACCCCAATGTCCATAAATCAAACCGAAAATAAACCCTTCTATTTTGAAAGTTTTCGAAATCTCAATTATTTAATATTTCAACATTTAAATTCTACCATTTAGGGTTCATCCAAAGCGAAGCCGAGATTACTGGCACATTCCCTGCCGAGGTAAGATTTTTGAGCCAAATTTCATTAATAAAGTTTGGTTTGGAAGTTTTGGAGAAAAGCTTCATTCGAGTTTTGGAATCTACGTATCTTGAAACGTAAACAAATTATGAGAGGGGGGGGGGGGGGGGGGGTTGTCCGATTAAATACGTTTACTATTGAAAATAATAAACAACCTAAGCAAAACAAGAGTTGAAATTCATTCAGTAGTATGATAAAGATTTAAAAAAAAAATCATATCAGAAAAGGGTACACAAAAAAGTCATGAAATTAAATCTCACAATAAATTACTAAGAGGGGGGTAATTACCTTTGCTAAGCTAGCAGTAAATAAAATACACTCGTACAATTCTCCCATCCTCTGGAGAAAGTCATCTACGTAAGGCCTCTTCAACACATACACTTGATGAACTGTACCGTCTATTTCAACAGGCACCACAAAATCTGCATTGTTGATTGGCTGAAATATTAATAAACTAAATTAATTAAATTATAAGAGAATAAAAAGCCAACATATTACTTGGATAACTAATTGATGGGTAAGCAGTTTAATGATCAGGAAGAGGACAAGACGTTAAGCTCAAATTTAATAATATAAATTTTTTGAACACTACATAATCTGTATAGAGGAGTGCAACAAGTACAACATCGAGCAGGAGAGTTGCCTAAGAAGTTGCAAGGAATTCAATTAGACGGCCGGCGAAAATTTCATCTGATATTGTCTGGCGTTTTTGGAGAAAACCTAAGATTATCGTTAATCCCTCATAGTCTATTTGGAGTTTAAAACAGAGAAATGCAATATGTATTATAAATATTATTATTACTCCATACTCTCTGCCGAGAAATGCGTTTACAAGTCGCAAGTTTTACTGGTATTTCAAACCATAGAGGGTTGTATCAGGGACTTGAACCAGAGTGAGTCACCATCAATAAACCATGAGATAAATGAGGGTTTGTTCAATTGTTGTATACATACATAAAAATTTATGTAGTGTAAGTACGTCATTTGCAGACTGCAATTCAGGATATCGAAATGGAAACAACTCAATGGTCGTGCACCAAGTCGTAAAACCATAGAAGCAGCCACAACCATATACAAGAGTACCACAAATTCTAGTCATGTAAACGCATCATAATAGTTTGCTTACTAATTAATTTACCTTGAATGAGCTGTGTACAAGAGTTTCGTCCAAATCTATGACCATGCATTTCTTGTGCATGTCCTGATGGCGCACTGGGGGAAGGAGGAAGCGGGGGGAGCCAGGGCTGAGGGGAGGGGAGCATCTCCAGTCGATTCCCACAGGGGCCTTAGATGCCTTTGAGCTGTCACCCCCTCCAAAACAGCAGAGCAACGTCCGCAGTATCCCACGTCTCCCTTTCTTGCCATCTGTGGTTCAGACAAGAAAAAATTAATAACGTAGATCCTTGAAATAAAAGGACAACAAATTATTACACAATGATTTAATCGTTTTTTTTTTTCAGATCAACCGCTTGAAATTGAATTGTGATTCATCCTTTCTATCCTGATAAATTACCATGAGTTACCTTGATATAACATGAGCCATTAAGAAAAATGACATGAAATGTCATTGACATTGTGAGCAAAGCATACATTGACAATTTTTCTCAAAATTTTCAACAAATCTTGGCGCTCAATCCCTATATAAATATAATAGAAGAGAAAATTAGTTTGTTTGTCCGCTAGTTTTTATATTTTAAATACAAACAATGATGAATTTAGGATGAAAGGGCCCCAGGGCCCCATTGGCTGGTTACATGAACCTGGGAGGGGAAATGGACCGGGCATTGAAGAGTGGGGGTTCCCCCTAGAGACAGCTAGAGGGCGTGGCCTTTTAACAAAACGTATAGCCTAGTACGCAGTGGGATTATTTGTTCGGACTCTTTGTCGCGGAGCTGCGTCTCAGACTCATTTTCTTGCATCCTGGACGCTCCGCGACATTGAGTCTTGCATCTCGTGTGTTGCGTTTTAGTAATTTCTGAGTCCCATACGGAATGGGATTCTTTACACTATGTCTCGTACGTGAGTGCGTACTTGAATATCGAACAAAGTGGGCCTCTCACCGGTGTATCTTCGTTGTTATCGATTTGCAGTTATCGTTGTTATGCTTGTAGCTAAAAACGGGTTTTTTTTTTTTTTTTTTTTTTTTTTTTTTTAAGCAGAATTTTAGTCAAAAGAACTTTATTAACAATAAACTAGAAAAACAAGAAATTTGTGCTGAAAAAAGTAGGTACTTTCTTAAATATCATTAATATATGTCAAAAATAGATAAAATCAGCTTTAAAAAAAGCTAAAAATCAAAAATAGCTTCACTTTTTTCGAAAAATTCGCTAAAACATTTTTTGAATTGCCAAAAATTATTTAGGACAAGTTTGTTTGCCACGAAATCGGTAGTGAACGTTTCTTCCTAGTTAAAATCCTAAATTTTCAAAACAATTTTTACAAAATATACTAAGATAATTTACGAAAATCCGCTCATACGATCATGCTGCATGACTGGAACTTTTTACTAACTTAAGAAGTCGTCTTATAAAATCGATTTGACATCAAATAGCTGGATTATCCAATTAACGCTTTTTCCAACGGTGGTCATATTTTTGATTTTACAGTGATCTCAAGTGGAGTTATGGTCGTTTGAAGGTAGAAAACATATCTTAAAAATGAAATTACTCAGAAAAACAAAGCATTAAAATAAATCTCTAACAAGTACTTTCGATCAGAAATGAGCTCTAGAATTGACCCATGAAGCACCATTACACCCTTCTAAGTGGTTGGCGCAGATGGGCTATCTAATGCAGATATAATAAAACATCATGTAATAATTTTTTGCCTTCTTCTTCTAGTCTTCTAAACAGTTTGCTTCAGTTCAGGTCACACTCTCTGGACACTCTGCAATCTCCGAAAGCGTGACCTCGTTCGACATGGCTCAGGTTCAAATTAGATGTGTACACGATTTGCAGAGCGACAATATCGCGGGGCAAAAAATCTGAAACATGAATCCGAGCATCTGCAACAAAGAGTCCGAACAATGAATCCCAGTGCGTACTAGCCTTATGAGGACCATAGTGTCTGTGCACGCCCCCTCTGCGCTTCGGTGGCTCAATTAGCCAAGGCGTCAGCCTGTGACGGTGGTGATCTAGGTTCGAATCACAGCCGCGTATTTTTATTTTTTCGTTGTTAGTAACGAATCCCGGAGTTCTAAATGGACCCTGTTTTTCAACGACCGTTCAAGTCGACTTAAATGAAAATTAGTTAGCTTCAGAATCTTTATTTTTGAGACCTCCTCTTTCGATCCATTGTATTATTATACATAGAAAATCCAGCTGGTAGCGTCTGTACAACAACAAACTGAGCACAACTTTCGTTCGTTGCTGTGCACAATTAACAACAATCGACTAAGAAGACATGCACGGGTTTGAACTGGAAAACTGTGTTTTGCAATAAATGTTCAAGCGTGGGTTATCGGTTTTTGTTTTCTCATCTTGACATTATTATATGGTATTGTTCAACAATCGATTGACTGGACAAATCCTTCCTAGAAGGGATAGCTGTTTCTAGATTTTTCAGAACCTTTCAAGTCGATATGACTCGATACTTTTTGGTCTCCATCATCTGTTTATTAATTTTCAATAAAGATTTTCAATTGATTCCCATTTATAGGGCAATTTTGTGCAGGTCAATTCCTGTAGTGCCTCTATCTCTGTACATACTTACTCGTAATTAATAATGTCTAATAAGATGGCCCTAAACCATCCTAGAATTTGTATGATAATGAATACGGCTCGAGAAAAAAATCCAAATTTTGAATAATTTGGGCTGTAGTGACGAGGAAAGTTTGTGCTTGCAAGACCTCAAGGCCATATCACACTTGCATTTTTTCAGCTTTTTTCTCGCATTATTAATGCTCAAACATGAAGAAGGCAAAGTGCTTTTTTCCAAGGCCAGCTGTGGATGTTGAAGAGGAATAAGTGCAAAAACAGAGCATTCAGGAGGAATGCAGTTTTATTAAGTCCGTCAGGTTAGGGCTTCTAGGGGTTTTCCATCAAATAGTTACCTTCCCAAGGGTTAAGTTTTAGCATTTTTCACGTTGAGGTAAAAATTAGAAGATGTTCCAATTTTCTCAAGTGAGTTTATAAAATGCTCCGCCAGGATGCGCCATGGTCGAACAAGCTAGCCTTGGAAAGTGTGATACGGCCTTCACGGGGATTGATCGAGCCGAGGAGCTAGCTCAGTGGATACAGTCCATTTCTCTTCAGGTTGCCACTGCTAAATAACTAGTTGGAATAACAATTAACAAGTGGTCACACGAGGCGTGAACGGGGTCAACACAAGCAAGCAAGTAGGCACTTTCGACAGTGGGACAGCGTTTTTCGATGTTGGAAAAACTTGCTCCGTGCTAGCTAGCACCGTAATGAGGAAAAAGCACCCCCTCCCCTAACCGCTGCGCTTGGCCACACATCTTTGCTACCACTTTGACCCCACGCAGCTCCCTACAGCACAACTCAATTCGGCGCGCAGCGATTGGCGAGGCAGGGGGTGGATGCCCGATCCATTTCCCCTCCTAGGTTCATGGCTGGTTATCACCTACAATCAACTCCCCGTTCAGTTGTTGTTGTTGTTATTCTTGTCCTGCCCAGGCTCCCACTGGTCGTGGGCACTAGTTGGCATGGCCCATGACATTAGAATGGTCTTAAACGGACTTGTGTTTGGTTATTTATTCTCTCATGCTTGGGGCTGGGGTGCGACACATTCCTCTATACCAACTGTAATAAGATGGCCCTCTCATAGATGAAGCCTGTGAGAATTAGTCAGAGGGATGCCCTAAAAATGATAAACCAAAGTGGTTACATCATGGAAGGAGTAAATCAAAACAGGGTTTGAATAGAACATGAATGAATCGATGGTGAACGTTTTATTTGGACAGATAAGATGAGTCTTAATATAGCAAATGTTTCACCAAGATCAAATATATCTATCTAGATTAGCTATAAGCGACAAATAATGAAAATATCCCCTATGAACTCTATACAATTTCATGTTTGATTCACAAATGTAAGCTACAGTCTTGAAATTACACTCCACCAAATGATCAGGAAAACTTGGTTGTAAACACGTAACTTTAAAGGTTGCAATGAATAAGAAATTCCCCGGATGCCATAATCTAAACATCAAGAACCACATATGTGGCCCCGAGGTGTTAAGTTGATGCCTTGGACGTTCATTTCAACTCTATTTCTATTATACTTGTAGATACCCTTCATATTGCACTAGGTACTTCGGTTAGTAATATTTAGGAATTGAACAGTTACAATATAATAACAGGAGCTAATTCTAGCATTTAATAAATTTCATTATTCTTGTGATCCACAACCATTTCTGTGATGCTACTCGACGTATAATATAAACATTTTAGACGGCGTTGAGTCACATGGAAATCAACCAATTTCACCTATCTTGAGTTATTCATCAGACGAAATATCTTGCCGAGAGCATTCGAAAAAGGTGCAATACTGGGGGTATTGGATGATTAGGAGTGAACGAAACAGCTGTGTATAGTAAGCCCCATTGTAGGTAGGGCCACGAACGTGTAGGCTACAGACTTGCTGTGTTTTGAATGTAAACTCCACAATAATGATATGGGAAACTTGTTTGTAAACACGTGACTTTAAGGTAGCAGTGAATGAGAAATTCCCCAGATGCATATGTGATCAGTGACGTAATTAGTTGATGGCCTTGAAACGCTCGTTTTAGTTTAATTCCTATCATAGTGCACCTTCATATTGGACTATTTTGGAATGTTATCGGGTAGGATTATAATTTACGAATTGGAAAGTCACAATAAAATAACAGAAGACCATTTTAATGGTAGATTTTTGATATTTCACTAATGTAGTGAGCCACAATCATGGCTTTGATGCTATTGATACGAGTATAATGTAATCATTTTGGACAGCATTGCATGTTGAAAAGTAATAATTCATAATGGACAATTTCACCTATTTAATTTTATTCATCGGCTGAAGATATTGCATAGAGCAATCCGGAAAGGTGCAATATTGAGGATTAGTGGCCGAAACGGAGGTGTAAAGAAAGCTGATTACGTCACAGAACAGAACAACTTCACCCCGCGTCCGTCTGGGAAGGAACTTCAGTACCATCCAAAGAAGTCAATTAAATTTCTCTCTACCGGGGGTTTTCAAGGGCGGAGAACCTGATTCTTAAATAAAAAATGAGAAATTCCAACACAGAAAGTTTCCTTCTGCAAAACACCAAGTGAACTGTAGGCTATTACAGTTGATAAACTACGTAAAGACGACAAAATAACCATATGAAGGTAGGTGGTTAAGTACAAGTTTTCCAATAATGGTTTAAACCGAATCGCAATGCTACAAATCTCTATTTGGGTGCGTTTTAGATACCCCCATTGTGATTGGAAATAAAAATAATGGAGAGGTGGAGGGAGACAGGGAAAGCATAATGTGCCTTGGGCACTTGACATTGAGCAGAGATAACGACCACTCCTCCGTCCTCGACATCTCGACAAAACCTCCGCCGCAGATAACTACCGAAAAACAAATAACCAGAGGGCAACGTGATCAGGAGTGTAGGTAAACACTTGTCTTCGGTAATCATTTATATTAGAATACAAATGACAAGATATCCACTCCACGTTTGGATCGATAACTCAGTTATACAACGACGGTGTGAGGAGTTTATTCAAAGATTCAAGACATTCTTTTGACCCAAATTTGTTATTTATAAGTGAACGCTCGAGCTCATGTAGATCGATTTTCTCAACCCTCTCAGTGCTAATATCCATTTCGATTGTGTAAAGCGTGAATGGAAGCAACCACACGATTTCATCACACATTGATTCGAGTTTTAGGAACGGTTCTTGTCAAAACCCAAAACTTACCAATTAAGAAATAACTTACACAATCCCCATGTTTCTATCCAAAACAAACTTCTTCTCCACAAAACAATGATACGCCCTATCTGGTCATACGGCATAGGAGTCTGGGGAAGATGCTCCCATTCGCAATTCAAGAGAAATCAAAACAAAATTTCACCTTTTAAAATACATTAATCCCTCCATAGTTCGAAATTCTACATTTTATAACGATTTAAACGTGGAAAGAGCTCGGAGAGCTACTCAACCAAATTAATAACCCTGCTCTTTCATGAAAGTCAATTTCAACCACCGTAACTCTTTTTTTAACGTAGAATACGTTTTTACGGAAACCTTGCCGAAAGTTGCCATCTAACAACGCACGTAATATCATTTAAAAAAATATATAAAAAATGATAAGAAAAGACATAAACAGAAAGGCTAGTGTTACTTTTGCCTAGTGATCTCCGAAGCTAATTTCATTGCTACGCACCCTACGAAGCTAAAATTTGAAGTGGAGGTGGAAACGTATTCTATGCTCATCACTCTTTAGCCTTCATTAGGGGCAAGTTGTTTTTTTCTCTCTTGGCTTTGTAATATACATAAAGCCATGTAATGGCGCTTCAAACGTTGTAAAATAATAAAATTCATATATATAACTCCAACAAACCAAATTGATAATCCTAAACTTGTAAAAAAAATCAACAGAAGACAGCAGAAGAACAGAAGACAGAAGATACTTCTTTCAAGAGCCATCATACATAATAAAAGGAAAAGGTAACGCTGGTTATGATTTTTTCAATTAAAACATCTCTCATCACTATTCAAATGTTCGTTCATCATTCTCACAAGCCTTGACACTGTGATGAACACTCTGGAGACAAAAAACCTAAGTTTGTAAGCTACACTTACAAACATTTCGTGATAAGTCAATGCTCTATTAGATGGAACTCCAGAAAACCAAGGAGATAAGTTAGGCTTATGGTGGATTTACTTATAAAAACTCCCTTTCTCTGATTCGCAGTACTCCCAAGCCTACTGGGATACAGGATTATAATGACTGTTGATAGAAGGGTATTAATCATCCTTTTCCATTTAAATATACATACTCCTCATTGCTCCAAGTTTAGCCAAACAGTCTACTTTTTCATTATAATGCATATCGCAGAGCTCTTTAAAACAGATGAATTTAACCGATCCTCAATAAGCGTTACCCAAGTATTCATTTTATATTTTTGAATGAAAGTAGATTCCATTCAAAGAAATTTAATACGATCTACACTACATTTTCTTTCTATGATTTTTCAAAGTTTGCAAGGTGACGTCACACTGGGTGGCAGAGGGGGGGAGGGGGTCCTGCACAGGCGGGAGGGGTGCTTTGACGTCACCAGAGTGATGCCAAACTTCTTAGGACGGAATCTTCTTCTATTTAATAATAATTAAAATACCTTTTTCGCATCCATGGGTAATGCTCATAGTGTGAGATGCAATAATTTTGTAAGAATGTTACCAATAAGAGGATTTCTCGCCCTTCGTGGACCACTTCCCTTCAAATGCGTTAATGTGCTCAAGGAGTCAGAAAACGAAGCAATTTCGGTATTCATCTCTGTATAAAGGAAAGGATATAGTCCAGAGCTTGGAGGAGGGCGATTATTTCAGCAATAATGAACACTGAACACCGTTCAGGTAGTCTAATTGGTGATGTTTTCGAACTCCCCGAATTTCGTAGACTCAGATGATCAAGACATCTTGGAACCATCCAGCAGTCGTGATTCTTATTGAGAACTTTTGGTGGTCTGTGACCTACTGTCACCATGTTAGAGGGTAAAAAATTTTCAGTCATGCAGCATGATCATATGAGCGAATTTTCGTAGTTATTCATTATACATATTTTTGTTGAATTATTTGAAATTTGAGCACTATGTATATGTGTGTTAAGAAATGGTCAAATATAAACTTTTATGACAACGAATCTTTTTCTAAATTATATCCCGCAATTATAACAGATTTTTGAATTATTATTATCTTATTCATTTATTTTAATTATTACTTTTTGCAGTTTTCATATTTTTTTTGTAGCATATTTTACAGAAATCCAAGAACAGTTTTCAGAACAATTCTGTCAAAAAATGTTTTAAACTGTTCTAGTTTGTAGTTAATACACTTTTTCTAAGTAGGTATGTAATATCATGCTAAAAATGTATTAATTCAATTTGTATAACTTTTTGTGTTATTTTTAGTAAATTGATAGCACTTTTTATTTTGACCACGCTTGATTTTTTGGCGATGTTTTATTCATCAATCCTAACGAGAGTTACCAACCAATCTTCTGGAATGACTAAGTCGTCATGAAAAAGTATTAAAATCCAAGAATCGTTTCAGAATACCTCAAAAAGGATTTCTTTAATGAAAATTTTGAAAAGTTAACGTTTTGGAGCCATTGTAGTAGCACTTTTTTTTCTCGAAAAATCTATTTATCTTGGTCAGGAAAACTCATGTGCCGTAAAACGTAATTTCTCGATGAATTTTATGAATAATTGTCCCAACCAATAAAGAATTTAAAAAAAAGGTAGGCCCTTAGGAACTTGGTGCCACAAAAGCTACTAGCTACAAAATGGATAACATTATCTGTCGCATTGAGTGGAAATGAATGATAATATCAATTTAATAAATACCGAAAAGCAAAACAAAATCCACCACATTACAACAAAATGTGTCATTATTCAAGAGTTAGACAACCCTTACTCAAAGACCTGGTACTACTAAGGGAGTACCCACCCTTACCTAATTTCAACAACAGGCTGAATTTAGAATAATTGTAGGTATAGGGCCAAATTTAAAAGGATAGAGTCGTAATTGTGTGGCCAACAGGACTTCACTAATAAAGGGGGAGTTAATGAAATTGAATTCGCGGGAAACCAAAATTAAAAAGCTCTTAACAATGAAAATCTGATTTGCTGTGTTTACCCGAATCGCGAGTCTATAAATATGATCCTGTAATCGCGCGACTTTCGGAAATAACTATAAAACAGAAACAGTTGAGTGGGTAGACAAAATAATTTCTTGACAGTAAAGAAAGATAAGATTGATTGATGAACGGCAGAAAGTTGAATCTAATGAAAGCAGTAGCATATTATTAAATAAACTATGGTAAGCGCAGACACTAACCAAATTGATAAACTATGATAAAACATCTATCTCATCACATGCATTGTAAAACAGCTTTAGATGACCCAACTGGAGCATAACTCGCTATCTTGAACTGCATTTACCTCAACTTTAACGTAGTAATAACAGATGGATGATTCAAAAGTTTTCTTTCACGATTTTCTAACTTCAAAATGAGGGCACGAGTAGACACGAGGCAGTAAAAGCTCCAATTTTGAGATTACCCGTGATCTCATGGCAGTGAGGAAAAAACTACATTTTTACGTTATGTATCAATCTGTGCAACAAACACCCCCCCCCCCTCCCCTACCGACTAAAAACAGGGTATGGAGTGCGGCCCAACAGGAGCCCAGGTAGAACTCTCATTTAAATAGTCCCCTGAAACTCCTCGTCATAATTCCCTACAGGATCGGATGCCGCTTCATCGGGATCTAATCAATCCCTGATAACAGAGGCCAACCCGACCCTGTCAGACAAGGAAGAAAAGGACCTTCTGTCCTAATAGTCAATGGGCTTCACCAAACTAATAAAATACTCAGTCACGCAGCATGTCTAGCAGAGCGAATTTTCAAAGAAAAGTTGTATAAAATTAAATTCTAATTATTGAGGCCAACCATGTCCTGAATAGAACTGGGGGGACAGCCATGCGACGAGATTGCGAAGGAAATTGTAGGACACTCAGCCGAACTCGAAAATTTGTCAATAATGGGATTTTTAATTTAAAAATCCATTTTTTCACTTATTAGAGAGTTCCTAAACAATAAGTCAATTTGGATAAAGTGCTTGGGGATTTTATCATCTGGGGCGAGCCACAGCGTATGCTAACCTGATAAAGTCAAGAGGGTCGAATTAGTGTTTTATCTTGAAGTGACGCTACTTATCTTCAAGTTACGCTGAACCAACAAGGGGATTTTCCCGCCTATCCCGTCTGTTCAGTTTCCAGCATCTCTAAGTTTCCTAGTTCTTTTCTTTTTCAATTGCAGATTTTGAAAATTTATGAACAAGAAAATGAATACCTATAACTTTCATAGATCATGAATACCAACAAGAAATGAATATCAGCCTCATCTCCCTGCACATGAGCAGCAGTGTTTTCCATTCACGGTAAGGCGCCTCATCTCCTATCCCCCTAAATCTAAAAATTATAAAAATCTGGAAGAGGTAGCAATCGACTCAGCGCTCAATGATACTTCAACTACGACACCCCACGTGCCCTACATTGTCAAAAAAAAAAAGATTTTATAGCATTTCTGGGCCACTAAATTGTAAATTTGAGCCTGAAATCCTGGAATGATCAGGCTGGCTAACGAACTCGACCTGTCTTTTGCCAGCACGGATTTTTCTGCGTTGGAACGAAATTTTCACGAAGGGGGGTTGTCGTCGGGAAATACACCCTATATACATACATAGGTGCATAGGTATATATGTACCTACACATAAGACGTTAAATGATGGATGAAATGGATTTGTAGGGTGTCCCCGCCCCCTCCCACCACATTTAAATTTTTCAAGCAATCTAAATAGCTCATTTTTTCTTTGAAAATATGCCAAAACGATTAACACCCCCTAAAAATTTGTTAGTTAGTTCAAGATACAAGAAACCGAATAATAAACAAAACTCTGCCTGTTAATCGAAAACTACTGATTCAAAATCTATAAAAGTAGTTTAAAAAGACATTCCTAAACCGAAGATGGGCCTGAAATCTCGAAATCACATTCAATCAACTTTTGTTCTATCGTTCAAATATCTATATTTGGAAACTTCTGATAGAAGCAGTTTTTTATGACGTTCCTCTGAAGCTAGGCTTAATCAATACAGGGTCGACCTATTGGAATTGATCTGAAGAGGCGTGTAATAACCCAAACATGAGTAACAAAATAACCGCATACAAATCCGTTACTGACCATTCTAAGACCGAATCCGTGATAAAAACCATAGATGTACATGTATGTCTGTGTGTGACAAACTTTGTCCACGCTGCCCAGGTCACACAATTCTCAACCGATTTTCGAGATTCTTTCTTAGTTCAATCCCAATTTCAGTCTAGTTGTGCAAAAAAAATTAATTTGAATTTTATGAGAAGAAGAAGAATGGAGGGGGCAAGGGCGAAATAAAACGTGTTTTTCGACAATTTTGTTGACGCCACCCAGGCTACAACTCAACCAATTTTCGTGATTCTTATTTGATTAAAATCTTAGTTTAGTTGTGCAACTAACCTTGGGAATTTCGGATTTGCTCGATGGTGAGGGGTGGAGGTGATAATTACCGATTCATTCAATCGTTTCCCAAGATACAAATCTTGGCCAATTTTCGTGATTCTTATTTTGCTCCATCACGAATTCGACATAGTTCTGGAAAGTACCTAAGTATATCAGGAGTTTCAATTCACAATTTATCATGGAAGGGGGTGAATGGAGGTGGTAATAGTAATAAACCGTAATGTTTCAACTATTCTCGTTTGTTAGATATTTGTGATTCTTTTTTCTTTCAGTTATGAATTTGGTTAAGCAGTTTTGGAAAATAAGTTAGGAGTTCTAAATTTCATTATGGAAAGGATAATACCGATAAATCGAGATATTTTCACTATATTCATCTGATATCTGGGCATAATAAAAATGTGGCTCAATATCCCAAAAATGTGAATCAAATAATTAAAGAGCAGAAAAAAACAGATCACGACGAAAAAATTGTAGATTTCTGACGATCGAAAATGGTGCAAGAGGATTGGTTAACGTATTTTTAAACCCGTTTAGTAATATTACTAGTTGTCCGCTAAGTTTCTCACGAATTTTGAACTATACAGTGATGCCACCAAAAACTGCAGAGAATTTTGGGTGTCTGGACTCTACCAGCAAAACTTCAAGTCAATATTATGGAAATTATACCATTTGATTTACCGACCTAAATACTATGGGAAATGATTCCTAACACTAACTTTTTGAGAAATGACAATGACACCATGTCACCAATTTAGTGCCGGAGATCATTTGATGCAGTTTAAAAGCCTGGAGAGATCGTTTAGATGTAGTTTAAAAGCCTGGAGAGATCGTTTAGATGTAGTTTAAAAGCCTATTTAAAAGCAGTAAAAAGAAGTTATTAGAAACATTGTCTATGGGAATTTCCACGAGATAGTCACAATATTACATTGTTTTTACAATTAGACATTGCCAGTGACAAAAAAAAAAAAGGGGGGGGGGGGGGGGGGGGGGGGGACTTGTTAGTGACTGCCACGATAAGCGAGTCAGTATCCCGTTCGTTATTAGAGGGAGCTTAGACCTGAAGCTGGCCTGCCAGGAGATGAACAAATGTAATAGAAGTGCCTAGCACCAAGCGGTGGCAACTAATACCACGGCCACGTCTCCAACCATATCATGAGACACGATGCCTCGAAAACATTCCCATCGAATAAATTAATCGAGTTGAGCATCCAGGTGGTTTCCTCGGTTTCGGTGCGGCGGAGGGGGGAAATGACCCCTCCCAAGGACCCTGAATTTAAATAATAATAATCCAGGCAGGTTAACTCACTGGTACCACCACCCCCGTCCTTCGGGAATCTTGCTTCCAAAGGTGCTCATTCTTCTCTAGGAGTCTTTAATCTTTCTCTTGTATCACATTATTAAATAAACACAGTCAAACCTGACTTCCTTCCTTCACTTCACTCTACTTATGGTTTTTAGGGCATCGTTTTGTTTGGTTAATCTGGATGTCCTGGTAGGTACTTTTTCAAACGCAGTTTGTTATGTTAGGGGGTCTTTCTTTCTGTTTAGTATAAAAACATAAATATATAAATCATAGGTACCTACTTTCATGGTTGTTTTTTAGATAGGTACCTAGGCAATACTCTACAATAAAACAACGCAATACATTTCAATAAGACAACTTCTCAAATTTCACTTAAACACGTTCTAATCCCTACTTACTTCCATGTATGAGACTTCGTAATACTTTCCCTAAGTACTCTACTTGCAAGGATGCCAATGACGTTTTGCATTGAGACACCACGAAATTGACATTTTAAACGATACGAGGTGTAAACTAGGTAAAACCTGTCAATTACAAGGGAAATGTAACTTCTTCACTTTTCACTCAACGAAAACCATGACCGCGCTGGAAAGCTTACGACTTATCGCATAATCTTCCATAGCGAAAATTCTGGCGTGATGCTTTTCACAACTCAAAGAATTGTTTCGCAAATTACCCTACTCTTCCTGAAGAAATACGACAGAGCTGAATCAGGTTGAGCGCTGGGGAGGGGAGCACCTACCCTTAAAAATACGTAAAAATTTCGGAGAAAGCTCTTTTCATCAACTGCAGATGACACATAGTTACATCTATTTCTCTGATTCGTAAGATATTGTTATCTTTTTCAATTTCCAACCAGATTATCAACTCTAGCTTTCGGGATTTCACTGCAGAAGAACAGCAATATAATTAATATTAATCACTAATAAGATCTGTTAATATTATAGGTAATATGTTCCTAATATACAGCCAAGTTTTGTAACATGGGACGCGGCACCAACTTTGGACAAAAAGGAAACATTGCTGTAGTGAGTTAGTAGCTTCGAGAATGGAATAAATTCTCAATTCATTCTCAAGAGTATGAAACCAGAAATTTTGAATGAAACTACGCTCCTGGTTTGCTCTGCTAATGCAGTATGTGTGCTTCACAAATGAGCGCCTAGGCGACGAATAGGTACTGCAGCAATAAATTGGTTTTGTAGTTTAAAAAATATATATATCGGCTTTTGGAGCAGGGAATTTTGGTTGATAAGGAGTTGGAAAACTTTTTTGGCATGTTCCTAGCCATCATGTTTCTTTTGATTTCGTCGGAAATTGAGATTAGAAGTGATACTTTCAAAGTTTGCCTAAAAACTACATTTGATACGAAGGAGTTCTCGCACTATCACTACCTCAAAACCCCCCTGGAATTTCCTCTTCATTTTTGTGGAGTTGTGAGTCCAGTTGGAGTAGAAAATAATAGGAGCGTTCCTAAATTAGGACATTGTCCAACATATGGCCCTTTTCTCATGATAAGATCTTCAATGTCCCGATTATTTTTCCAATTGTTAATGTACATTAAGCAGAAAATTGAAAATCCGTAAAACGCAGAAGGTTCCGAATATTAACAATATGTCCTTCAGGTATTCAATTTCCTTATTTCAAGTCCTCCTCCTTTCTAATATAGTCTAGGTTTTTTGCCGTTCACCTCATTTTTTGAAACACAGAGTTTTTTTGTTCCAGAAAATGTTTGTTATTTTAGCGAAATTGTGAAAAAAGAGCCTTTGAAGTCTAGTTTTCGGTAAGTCAATACCGAAAACGGTCGGTTTCGTTAGTTTTTCTATTTTTAATCGTGTATTGTTGCAGTAGCTTTCAAAAAATGCGATATTTTAACGTTACATTAAAGCACATTCAACGTTGAAACCTTTCCCTCATTTTCTTCACTTTGGCATTGTCCTAGAACATTTTTAAAAGAATGCATTGAGTCTCAAATTGAACTATTGAGATTTTGGAAAGGTACACGTACAAAAACACCACTGCCTCGAGCTGTGGACCCCACACCCAACATAGGAAAAAAGTTTTACTATTACAACTACTATTTTAAATAGGCCCTACATTTGAATTTAAAACTCGGGAAAAGCTAGAAAATTCAAGTCCACACACCTTTTAAAATAGGGACAACTACATTTAGAATTTGTTGTCTATCAAGTCGTTAAATTCCATGCTCGAAAATCCGGTATATGTTAGGTACAGAGATTTCAATATTTTAATAGGTAAATAGAAATTTTACCTACTCGAATTAAACCAAAAGGGAGGCTCGTGAAATGCATGGACGTTGCACGGGTCTACTTCATTGTTAGCGGGATATCACTGATGGGCGAACGGAAAAGAGTTTACCTATGTATTTATGAATGAACCTAAGTACCGAGTCCATAGCGTTAATCGAGCACACATTTCTAAGCTCTTCCTAGTGAGTGGATTTCGTCCACTCTCTTGAAACTATATTATAGATATAAAGTAGTATAATCAAAACCGTTAGGAGAGAAAAAAGACGGACCAATACCATTAATATTTGATAACATGCACCGTCATGGAATGAGTGCCTACTAAGCAGGTAGGTACAATCAGAATGCTATTGAAATTCAAGAAGGTATGTATATAAGACCGAATCGTACCTTTTTTTTACATACAAAGGGTATGTACAAAGTTGAGGGGCGAATTGGCGGGAGAACAGGACACAATGGATCGACACGAATGTCACGATTGATCATCAGGGACGACATAAGAGGGAAGTCCGCAGGTTTAAATACCTACAAACTAGTTAATTGACTCAGCTAGGAGGTAAGTATTTATGAAACAGTTCAGTGCTCACCTGTACCACATATTTCGACGTCTCCCCGACGTGGTAACTGAACTGAAAAAACAGACACATTCCTCAATTAGCGTGGGAAACAACAATTACATAGGAAAACCTCGAAGTTTAGACGACAGAGTAGGAAGTTAAGTAGGTACGTAGTTTTACATTGCAATGAAGGCTAGGCCAGGGGTACTCTCCCCCTCCGTGAGTGATTGAATATGAATCATCACCTAGGTACCCGACCCATCTCGCGATTGAGGTCAAATTACTAATACATTCCTCTGAAATCCTCTACAGGAATTCTGAAATGTTGTTAAATGAAACGAAAAATCGACGAGAAGATCGTCGAATCGTCTGAAATACCTGCCACCGCTCAGGTTTATAGCCCAGAGCAGAGGTGTTTACATTTAACTTTCACGACTTCAAGGAATAATAGAAGCAGGAACATCCAATCATCAAAATTGGCAATATGAGACTGATATAAAATAAGCTCAAATCGTCAAGATATCTCAAACTGAATACGAGAAATGGGATAGTTGAGAGTAATAGGAATGAGCAAGTTTACCCAAATGTTTTCGTAACCAAACAGCAACTTACCCCTTTCGGACGAGTTATTTCCTAGTTGCTCTTCATCGCGGGACACCTGAGTGATGATGGACGTTGCGTCCATTTAAACATTTGCTCAGTATCTGTTACTGAAATGCCTAATTTAGGAAAAAATAAAGGGAATTAAATTAGAAATACGGAAAAAACTTGATGGCAAGATGGCAGACCACTGTTGTGGTAACCTACAGGACAGCCCACGGCTGCCTCAATAACCACTCCCAAAACCGTGATTTGACCATGAACCTTGGATTTACCGGATGTTGATATTATTTATCTAATATTTTATGATGGTTCAATAGATAAATAGGATAGAATACTATTTTCACTACAGGAAAATAGAATTCTGCTTGAAAAGAAGTAAGAGGGTTGATTCATGGTCGATAGCTACACAACTTAATATCCTTATTTTGAAGCTTCACGTTTTTAACGCAAGAAGGGTGGACATAAAGGCGGATTCCATGGAACCACAAGCAAAGAGATTCCATACCCCATCCTAGTCCATCTGTTGGTAATGGATTGGATATTCGTGGATGGTAGCGATAGTGGGACTTGAAGGTGTCATGGAAGAAGAGTCTCTCTTCTTCCAGAAGCTGTGTTCAATGATTTATTACTGATTTGTCTACGTTTCTCGATAACGTCTAAGTTTTGCGTTGATACATCTGCTTTTACAATGTAATATACCTACGAAAAACCACATGGATACCTACCTCCTGCTCAGCAAGTACTGAGGAACCTCAATTGAGTACGTGAGACATAGTTATAACTGATATAATGAAACGTGAAAATCTATATAATGAAAACGAATCAGTTAAATCAACTTGCGAAAAAAAAAAAGACCAGGTGTGCTAAAGACCACACGGGAGAAGTGTAAACTTCTATGACGATTTGGACATTACTTTCCACTCTGTTGGCATGTTGGGAAAGTAAAAGAGGATAGGCTCCGCCCCTGGACCCTCGGTAACTTTCCGCCTTGAGCTTTTGGCTAAAATGCTAAAACATGGAACCTGCTTTCTCCCGATAATTCGTAAATGTAAATAAATTTAAAACTACGACATAAATGTTTTAAAAATCGAAATTAGAACAGAGTACCTAAGTAGGGGGTTTTCTTGACGGGGTGTTTGCTATCTTGAAGTAAGGATCAGGAAAGACAACAACTAAGTAAGGATTAGAAAGGACAACAACTAACATCACAGTGTTTCAGGGTTTACAAGATTCATTATTACCTTTCTCGACTCTAAATAACTAGGTATCTATAAAAAATCGATTTTTTGTTCATAAATATAGATTTATTTGTTATAAAATAGATTCTAAAAAATCGGAAATCGAGGGGGTAAAAATTGATTTTTGATTTTCATCCCTACTTCCCTTGAGCTCCGAACTCAGTGACTCCGCGTTTTCCCTAATTTTTGGTTTTGACGTTGGAACAAGTTATCTGCAACTACAACACACATTACCTGCCTACTCTGAAGGTAGCAAAAACCTTAAATTTATGGATGTCAAAAGAGAAATTTTTTCTTTTTTTGATGATCACAGATGTCAGACAAGACATATCAAGGCTTTACAAAAAACTTGAAAATTACCTACCTATATTAATAAGATTTTGGACTTACCCTAGGAATAATATTTACGGTTTTCTAAATCATAAACAACTTTTGAAAAATGCCAAAATTATTTTAACTGGGATTTTTATTCTGGTTTCATGCAAACGATGTACCACCCATCATGAATTAAGGGCCTTCCTAAGTCATAGGGTAAAATTGTATCTCCTTTGAGTCCCGTTTTCTCAGCAACTATATGACCTAGAATCGTAATTTTTTTTTCGTTTCCTAAATCTAGATCTGCTGTGTTTACTGAGTTTTTTTCATATATATACAATAATAAGTTATATTTTTTAACCTCATTTGCCCAAACCCTTATTTTGTGTTTCAGTTTTCCCGCCATTTATACCACTAACACAATTTTTAGGACGATGAAAAAAGTCAGTGTCGAATTTAGCTATTTCCTAACAAAACAAAACAAAAAGCAGCTCGATCGGTTCGGTAGTTTCGGAGAATTAGGGACGAACGTGTATAAAAACGTAGTTTCGAGAAAACGGGAGAAAACCTCGGGGGCATGGAACTGCGTTGTCCGCGTGCTTCTTGCTCTACTCCCACTGACGGCTTCACATTCACAATGAAGAAAAAATATCCATCCACATTGTAATAACTGAAGTTATTACATCTCTAGTCCATTATTGTCAATTCATGGAACTGTCATGGATGCTATGTACTCCTACTATCCTAAAAACAACAACAATTGAAGAATTCACATGTATGGTTATCTTTTTGGTCTGAACGTTGTTTTGCTTCTTTCTCAGCCTTTCATTTCATCTCATTGCTTTCTTCCAATCGAATTGAGTTTTATAAAATAATGCCCAAAAGTGGTCGTGTTTTCTAAAACCGAAAAGGGAAAGGTGGGCGGAGAAAAGTGAATGTGGAAGGCAGAAGATGAATCACTAACGCTTCTAAATTTTTTTCCAATTTCGTTTATATATACGTAAATTTTTTATGTAAATATATTCATGTACCTATCTATGGTTCATGTTCATTACAGTTCACTCATTATTTACACATCGAAAGTTGTAATCCCAAGCAAAAGCTCGGAAGAATAGAGTAGAGCAGGGCGTTTGAAAAGGTGCTTCTAGAGGAGCGCTCGAGTGAAATGCTCAACTTTGAGAGCTGTTTACAGTAATTATATAGTGCCAAACCACCAACATATTGGTATCAAACGATTCAGCATTGAATAAAGAATTTTTAGAGCTAATAAAAAAAAATTTTTTTTTTTTTCATTTTTCGACTTAGGAAGGCCCTTAATGAAAGAACGCGAGAAACTGTTGTGGATCGAACAACCAAGCTTGATCAAGTACTTGTACCTACCTAGGTAGTGAAAAGTAGGGGAATTTCGGTGAATACTGAACAATGGATATTTTTCTAGGGAAAAATCGCATATGGGCTAGCCTGAGAAGGAATTGGGGAACGACTTGATTTTTTAAATCACTTCAGTTTGCAGTAGGTATCTATCCAAATTTCCTTTTCTTGACGTACAATTGTGGTCCACGCCATTTTGCCCTTACCTACTACACAAACGAATGAAACCCATCTACAGGCTAAACTATCCAGAATCACCTCTTCATCTCTAGAACTTGACATGATGTAAAAGAGCAGACTCGAGTGGCTGATTGAGTACTACTGGTGTGTACATACAGCTCTTCGCTTGGGTAGGCTACAAGCGAGAAAGCTACCTTAGTGAGAGGGGGGACCTTTCAAAAACATCCGAGTTAACTCGTTGATTTACAGCACATCTTGAATGAAAATTTTAATTTTAATTTGTGGTATGACACCACACCCTCTAGTGGATGTTTGGGGAAGGTAGATCAGCTGTTTCCAGGGTGCTGTAACTCACTTGCTTCTCCGTGCAGCACACATCGAGGGATCCCCCACTCTTCTTTTCTGCCATCGAATACTCTCGATACTATCGATCCAGCCTCCCAGCACATCGATTTGATTTTGAAATAAAACGACCTTCTGAGCGCCAAAATTGAAAAAGTTCCAGTCAGGCAGCATGATTGTATGAACGAATTTTTTCAAATTACCTATTGTATTGTGATATGTTAAATTGTATCGGAATTTGAGTACAAAGAGATTGTTAAAACCAGCAACAAACTGAATAAAATTCGGCGATTCAAAAAATATTTTTTGCAGTTTCTATAGATTTTTCAGCAAATATTAATTAAATTTAAGTACGTTTTCAGCATAATTTTGTGCAACCATTTTTTTATGTCCCAGATGATCGTTGGCGATTTCGTTTTGACTAAAACTCTGCTAACATTTTTAGAAAATAAAAGTTGGGCATGTAGATCAGAATGATGTGTATTGTTTGGTGGTCTGGATGCTCGCAAGCTCGCATCTCAAGAAGACATAACATCAAGTAGTCAATCCCTTAGTAAAAATGCAGATTAGTTGGGCATGTAGATCAGAATGATGTGTATTGTTTGGTGGTCTGGATGCTCGCAAGCTCGCATCTCAAGAAGACATGACATCAAGTAGTCAATCCCTTAGTAAAAATGCAGATTAGTTGGGCATGTAGATCAGAATGATGTGTATAGGTTGGTGGTCTGGATGCTCGCATCTCAAAAAGACATAACATCAAGTAGTCAATCCCTTAGTAAAAATGCAGATTAGTTGGGCATGTAGATCAGAATGATGTGTATTGTTTGGTGGTCTGGATGCTCGCAAGCTCGCATTTCAAAACTACATAACATCAACTAGTCAATCCCTTAGTGAATATTCAAATCAGTTGTACATACAGGTCAGAATGACGTTTTAGAAGTACATTTCGGGAGTTTTACGAGCAAAAAAAATATACCAATTGGCCGGATTTGAACCCACAACGTTAGTCTCACGAGAACGTAATCATAGCCATTGAGCTACACTTCGACTATCTCTTATGGAGACGATCACAATACTTCAATATTCAGTAGGAGGGAGATAAAAGTGGGAGACTAGCGCCGCTGCGCGGCGGAGGAGAGAACCGATTCTATCCCCTCCCTTTTCAGAACTTCTGACTGCATCGATGTGTTGGGAGGCTGGATCGAGAGTATCGAGAGTATTCGATGGCAGAAAAGAAGAGTGGGGAATCCCTCGATGTGTGCTGCACGGAGAAGCAAGTCTGTAACTCCCATCATTTTGATGGTGAAAGAGTTTGAGCTCAACACTAGCGCGAGATACAGGTGGGTTTTTGAACTATTTATTAACCACCTGTCCTTTCCTCACCCTCCACCATCCTTCAACTCCCCCAAACAACGTTTCCTACAAATTTTGGAATCCGTGGCGATATCTTGTCTTTTTTGAAGATTGGGGTGGACTACTTTCCTCTTCTGTTACTGGACATATTTTCATTCAGCTGTCATTTTTGAACCAACAAACACCTTGACCGTTACTGCACCGTCGATTAGTTTTGTTAGTATGAATATTATCTACCAAATTAATCATCATCATCTATTTTAAAATCAATTTTCAATGATACTACAACCCTTCACCTTGAATCTTCAAAAATGATAAGTTGTGCTCTTATTGTTTACCTACCTATTCGATTATGAAATGAACCAAACCACCTGTTGGATTAAAACCAAGACAACACCACCACAAGTTAATGAATGGCTTCTCCAAACATCGTTACTCTATAAAAGGAATCCAAATGGTCAAATTACATAACATAATATATAACCGGCCAATGGACAAGATAAAATCAATCATTCGTTCATTCTCTTAAAGAATTAAACTCTTTAGACAACACAACATACATGCTTGAAACATCGGAATAATCACAAGGAATAACAGGTAGGTAATAGACAGAGGAAAAAATCAAGATGGTGATGGTTCACTTAATTTCAGTCAGAATCAAATAAATAGGTAAAGAACACAACTTGCCATTGTTGTGGTAACACAACTTACCATTGTTTGAGATTCATGGTGCAGGGTTGTAGTAGCAATGAAAATTGATTTTGTAAACAAGAATACGCCAAATATGGGCCTGCCAGCGAGTAGGTTGGTTTAATGTCATCTAGGGATGGGTATCGATGAACAAAACAGCGATGTTTGCACATCGGTGTTTTTTTTCACGGAACATCGATGTCTAAAAAACATCGATGTTTCGACACATCGATGGTTTTTAGAAAACCAAAAGAAAAAACTAATTTTCTTAGAAAATTTGCGGAAAAAAGTAGTTCTTTTCAACAATTTTAATAATAGTACCTACATAAGTAAAATCGCAGAAAAGTAGAAAGAAAATGTTCTCATTAAAACACTGAAAAATTGTAAAGAAGTTGTAAAAAATTAAATGTTTGTTTTACAACTTCCAGAAACGGTCTTCTGCTTTGTGTAAAAATAACAACGTGTAAAGACAAAAGCAGCACTCACTAACAGCGGAAACGCTTGACAACGAATTTCATGATAATGAATGAAACAAACACTGATAACAATATGTGATAACGAATCGACATTACCGTAGTACGATTCGATTCAAACACATCGATGTTTCTTGAATCTGTTCAGTATTATTTTTATAGAAGAATAATAAACAACCAAGTAAGCATTTATAAAACAAGAATAATTATTGTTCAGGTATAAAAGAACCATCATTTTTACATTAACGACAAAAAAACACATTTGAAAAAAAAAAAAAAAACAATGTCTGGGAAAAAACATCGAAGAGTAAACATCGATGTTTGGGGAAAAACATCGATGTTTTTGAAACATCGATACCCATCCCTAATGTCATCTAGCGGGATTAAGGAGAACTAGAGTCTTTCCTCTGGCAGCAGTTTCGCACAGCCCACCAGTAGGATCACTCGACGGTAGCCCTACACCGGCCCGTGGTCCCCTCCTCCGCCGCGCAAGTCTCCTCTTTTATCAGTCTGGGATTGTATGATGGCTCCGACCTGTAAATCTACGGATTTATCCGTATGCCAAGAAAAAATATATTTATTGGTGAGGAGATTGTGTACCAGTCAATCCCTTAGTAAAAATGCAGATTAGTTGGGCATGTAGATCAGAATGATGTGTATAGTTTGGTGGTCTGGATGCTCGCATCTCAAGAAGACATAACATCAAGTAGTCAATCCCTTAGTAAAAATGCAGATTAGTTGGGCATGTAGATCAGAATGATGTGTATAGTTTTGTGGTCTGGATGCTCGCATCTCAAAAAGACATAACATCAAGTAGTCAATCCCTTAGTAAAAATGCAGATTAGTTGGGCATGTAGATCAGAATGATGTGTATAGTTTGGTGATCTGGATGCTCACAAGCTCGTATCTCAAAAATACATAACATCAAGTAGTCAATCCCTTAGTGAAAATTCAAATTAGTTGTACATGCAGGTCAGAATGACGTTTTAGAAGTACATTTCGGGAGTTTTACGAGCAAAAAAATTAATCCTGTCAATTGGATTTGAACCCACGTCACTTGTCTCACGAGACCGTAATCGTATCCATTGAGCTACACTTCAACTATCGTGGCTAGAGACAATCACAATACTTCACTATTCAGTAGGAGGGAGACAAAAGTGGGAGACTAGCGCCGCTTCGCGGCGGAGGAGGAAACCACGGGCCGGTGTAGGGCTACCATCGAGTGTAGGATCCCTAGCTGTCACGCCAAACTCTTTTCCACCATTGCTCCCTAATACTTACTTCTGCCTTTATTCCATTGCTCGGAGGCTGTTTCTGAGTGTACACCCCCCCCCCCCCCCATAACTAATACAGGTCAGGTTTCTGGTGCGGGAACGAGTGTTGAAATGAAGCCGAACCACTCAAGTGGGGGAAGGTCGATCAGCTGTTTCTGTTAGTACTTTGAAGCAATTACTGGAGTTATAGCACACAAAGTGACCTTTATAGTACCGATTATAGGCATATTCATAAAATGCCTTCCAGAAATCCCAGACGAAACGGAAGTTCTGGAAAGATCACGGATACTGTTCAAGATTTCAGCTCTTGGACATGGTCCACCGTTTCTCAATTGGTCACCATATCTTTGTTTTCATCTTAGATGAGGCGAGAAGGTTATTTCACCCGAGTTTTTCATTTCTGGCTTTTTGATTTTGCAGTGTGAGCTACACATGATGAGTACCTATGCATCCTAAAACTCATGTTAACGGTCAAGTAATAATGCAGTTTTAGGTACCTATCTCTCAAAAAAACATAATTATGGACTTCATTGTTGGGAGCCCCTCAATTTTTGTAATTTGTTTAACTTTTATTCAAGTATGTATTCGCAAGAGGTCAGGAAGCTGATCTTTTCAGAAGGCCGTCAATAAACCGTCTAGTATCGACGAAATATAAAGGCAAGTGCCTACCCAAAATTGATTGTATTTGTTCAAATATGAGTTTTAAAATAACTTAATCAAACAAATATAATTACCTACTTGTATCTTTAATGGGGGTGGGGTTGGTACAAATAAGAATGGAAATAGTTTTGAAAAACAAGAGTGGAGCCTTATTAGTTACTTGTGGGAAAAGGTAAAAACAAAAGTAAATCTCAGGTACATTGATGAAACATCTTTTCTTGTTTTATAATAAAATATATAAACATATTTACCAATATATATATTATAGTTTTATCTACAAACGTAAGAGGTTTATCTAGTCAACTAAACGTTTGGAAGCCTCAAGGGGAAATTGACATTTAACAACGAGGACACAAATTCGATTCTTTGTTCCAAAGATTTATAAAAACGATGGAAAGGTACGGGGGGAGGGAACCATCCAATCCAAATTTAAATAAACAAATCGCAATTCGAAATCAATGAATCCTAGAAAAAAACAAACACGATAACTGCAGTCTATGTAGAAGCGAGTAAAAACCGATATATACGAAGTTTTTTCAGATAAATCACTTATTTTTTACAGCGGCAGATCTTCGCAAGGCGCGTCCACAAAACATGCCGGTCATGAATATCATTCCAATAAAAGTAAGGGCTACGACCATAAAGTATTTTTTCGATGGCGAATGGGAAACGGTGCCATACAGTTCGCTCAAGTTTTCCACCTGAAACATTGAAACACTAATTAGATAAATATTTGTAAGAAATGAATTGGACTGGACTGGACTATAAGGTGAACCAGCATCTGCAAATCCAAGGATACAGTATCTACTCTTTTTCGAATGCGTTTTTTTATTTTATCAATTTTTTAAAACAAGTTTTACTAATGCCCAGGACAGATACAAGGTATCTATGTCAGTGAATACACGTGGAAAATTTTTAGACATTGTTTTGATTAAGAAAGCTAATAATCAAAATCCATTTTGGAGTATATAAAACTATTTCTTGATTTCAGGATAAAAATCCATTCTTTACGAAAATTCAAGTAGGTCGGAACGCACCACACAGAGGACTACATTGTATAAGCTCAAAGAATCACAGTCCTCGGAAATCAGCAGATCAATTAGTTAAATGAGTGACTAAATAAAATAATACAAGGACTACAGGTAGTATAAAATGGGTTTACCCTTCGTTGAGGTAGAAGTTTGTACATTTCAATCCTTTCTTTGAGCAAAGTTTGGCACTTGTATTGGAGTCTTGCTTTTTCCTTTTCATATATTTTGATTAGACATTCGAGTTCTGTGAAGAAAAATAGTCATTTAATTGTCATGAACACCCCTTGGGACTGTCCCATCAACCAGTAGTTCATGCTAGCGAACCCATGCTTCCCCAAACATTTAAAAATAATTCTTTACCGCATTATTATTATATCATGGTGAACAAATGTCACACTAATAAACCTAAACTCAACTCTGTAAACAGTATTTCAAACTAACTCATAAGTTCACAACAGAGAATCAGTGCAGTTCACAAGGGAAGCTAACTTACAACTTACCTGGGACTCATACAACCCTGGTATATGAAAATTATTTATAGATGGAGCATTAAGCAAAAAATACCTGAATATACTTAGCACCCCAAAAATACCTGGTAGAATATAAATAAATGGACAATATGATACAATAATACAGCTAATTTACCTCTATAAACCACAAAGATACCTAATGGACTTTACAATTATGACAATAATGATAAATACATTATGTCCCTCACAATCATATCCCTGACGAGGCCCAACGAAAGCGCTTGGATAACGCAAATTAATAAATTATATAATTATGTTTCCCATTTTGGCATAATTTTATATGGCATTATATTTCCCTCACAACCCACCCTACCAATTTTTGTTTGATTGGTGCTTTGCACTCATGTCTCATTCGATTCAGCATTTAAAATCTTGACTCTATTCGTAACCATACTATATTTGTATACATTATAACAATATCCTCTCCATTATTTTTATTCAAACTCATAATTTTGAATCCGACCATCTCTGAATCAAAACAGACTATATTAAAAGAGGCTATATTTATAATAGTTCAGATAGTCGATTCTACAATAAAGAAATAGACTCACTTCTACCAGCTCCATTCGAAATATGAGTGCAGAGTGTGTCTATATCCAGTGTGCAAGCAGAATATAATAGAGGGTCGGCAGAAATGTCGGCCTTAGCTTCATTCACCAATTCGATGATTTCGTCTTTGCAGACATCATTAGTGATCTGGTGGTTTAGCAGGGCTTCTTTCAAACACTCTTCCACGTGGCCCTTATCGATTTTTTCGTTTTCGTTGATACAAAGAGTCATAATCTGAAACATAATCAAATTATCACAAAGGTACCTACTTATATTACAAGGCAGTAATGAAACTGCTTACAGCTAAGGTCAATATGACCCACATTTCCAGACCTCCTCTCAGGATATCGTTCCACTGAACAGTTTAAGTAGGTACCTTGATTTTGAGGGAAGGTGAGCTGTTTCAAGTGCTACAGTGCCATGGCTAAATAATTTAAGTCTACAATTATGCTGAAAAATGAAATGATGAAAAAATAAATAAATGATAATAATAAAAAGAAGATGATAAAAAAAAAAAAAAAAAATTAAAAAAATGAAATAAATAAAATTTTGCCAAATTGGATGGGCAGGTTTCCTCAATCATCTTAACATGTACATAAATACGAGTATACAACTAATTGATGGAAGACCTTAGCAACCACTGAATAATCGCAGAACTTAGCTAACCATAAGGGAGCTTATTTCCATTGCCAGTTGACGCTAGGTTCGAATTTAGGACGGCAGGGGCGCGCACAGCGGGACATGTTGTGTACCTAGTGTCTAGTGAAGGTGATTACCTACCTACGCTTCACAATCCCAATAGGATACAGAAGTTCTAATAAACTCGATTTCGTGGAGTCAAAATTCCATTGGAATTATATTATCAGCTGATACAATTGTCATAATTGTCATGGTTTTCAAGGCGATTTTTGATATTTATGTTTTACCGGTTACGATTCACTCCCATGTTGATGTCTTTTTTTATTGTCAATGCTTTAGCCCTTAGGCATATCAACCGGGGTGGTTTCGTTCGATTCTTCGGGCGGATACCTATAAATGAAACTCAAAATATCATTATTGTTACATCGAAAGATTTTAAGATCTCGATTTTTGAATATTTCAACCCTTAGGTTCTACCCTTCAGAGTTCGATCAACACGATGCCAATGTTACTGGCAAATCCCCGGCCGATAAATGAATTTTAAGCCGAATTTCTTAAAGTTTGATCCCATACTTTTTGAGAAAAGCTTCGGACGGTGTACGGCGGATGGACGGATTTTTTTTAAATTCGATTTTTGGATTCTACACGTCTTGAAACGTAAACCAACAAATTTTGAGAAGGATTAAAATTTGTTTTCTTGGTCGATTACAAAGTTTATTATTGAAAATAATAAATCATAAAGCTGATTTGGCTGCAGTAAACGCAATAACTAAGTTTCAGTCATGCAGCATGATCGTATGAGCGAATTTTCGTAAGTTATCGTATTATATTTATGTAACGTTGTTTTGAAATTTGAGCACTTTGAGTGTAATGAAGTTCAAGTTTTTCGGCAAAAAACTCGTTCTGAACCATATTGTGAGATTCAACAAATGTTTTGGATTTTTAGTATGTTTGCAGTTTTTATCTATTTTTAGCAATTATTAATTAAATCCACGTAAGTATATAAATTTTTCAGCATAATTTTGCTTCTCAAATTTTTAATGTTCAATTTTATTGTCGATAAACTTATTTAAGTTACTTTATATAAACAAATGATAATAATAATAAAATTAAATAAATAACAAATAAAATAAAAATATATAAAGTCAACGATTTTTAACCGTTTTGAGCAATTTTTTGAAATTTGACCAATTTATTCTGCTCAAAAAATGCTGGCCAATGAACTCATCATGTATTTGGAAAGCTCGATCTTTTGGCGCAAGAACGGAGGTTATATCTTAATCTAAGGAGAGTGATATTCTGGAATGACACGCAGGTATGCGCGCGCGCACACACACACACACAAACGAAAAAGCGTTATTAATATTTTAGTATAGTAGCACCAAAGTATAGTGAGTGCTTAGTAATTTTATATATATGAGAAAGCGTTAAACTCTAGGATTAGTTTCAAAATGCCTCACAACGGGTTTCAATGAAGAAAATTTTTGAAAAATTTTATTTTCGAATTTTTTTGAGACATTGCAATAGAATAAATAGGAGACATGGCTCTACGAAAATTCGCCAAATGATAAAAAGAAGACAATGCTTGTAGTAAATATAGAAATTACTAGATTATACTAACCTCAGTATTACACACACTGGATAGTAGTGGATTTAATTTGTAGTTCAACGCCGCCTCCTTGAGAAGACTCACTACTTGTTTCTCACATACTGGGGTCAACTTTCCTTTTCGGAAATGGTTCTACAGGACAAGCATAGAAGATTACTGTATTATAAGATTGATATTTTAATCGAATATACCTCCATTTAGTTCAACCAAGTTGATGTGAGAATTAAATACCTTGAGGCAGTCGATAACCTTCCCTTCCAGCTCCTTGTCATCTTTTTGATGAGCGACAACGTCTATGCACAGATTAGAAATATCGGATCGGCAAGATCTCTGCAGATTTGGGTCAAACCTGTAGTCGGACAATTGCTCAAACATTCGCCGAACAACAACCTCACGACAATTGAAGTCAAAATCTTCAAAATATTTGTATTTCTGGAAAATAAAATCCACCCATCGAATGTAATTTGGATTTAAAAAATGAAAAGTGCATTGAACACTAAACATGAACTGATGTGTTGAGTGGTGTTTTGATGTGTTTTAACTTTAAACTATTCATTCAACGTAGAAAAGTAATTCATTAGTTTGGAAAATAGGTATATATATTTTACTAGGTATATTTACGAGTATAACCATCTCTTAACTAGCAGCAATTTCGCCGTGCCCTACGTGGAAATCAGCGGAAGTTGTCAGGTGACCCTGCCTGCGCGGCGACGCGACGGCACTGAACGATTCGGTTACATTTTCAAACAATTTTGATTTTTATAGCGGTGGCCGCGCGTCAAACGCGTTCATATTTGATGTTTTTCTAACCTCTATCGACATTTTGAATTTGTTGTCGTACTTTTTTCTTGGAAATGGATTTATACTTAACACTACTATTTCGCAATGGAAGAAAAAACTATATCCGACTTGGATATCAATAACATTCTATTTCTTTTAACTTTTCGACAAGAACAGGAAATTACATATATTTGTTTATACAACATTTCCTGGTTACTAACACATGGTGTTCTTTCAGTTTGTGTGAAGTGACCGTATTATTCAGTTCGGTTTTTCACACTCCCCCTCACGAACACAAACTCAGTTCCCCTGCTTCTTCGCAGTTGTGAACTCCGCAAGTTCTAGGTTATTCCGAAACTTGACAAACTTCGGACCTGTCAGTGCTTTGGTCAGTATATCGGCGTCCATCTCTTCCGTCTGCAAATATTCAATTTTGACCTTTCCATCGGCCACTGCTTCCCGGATGAAATGCTCACGAATACTGATGTGTTTAGATCTTGAGCTCGTCATCGGATTTTCTGCCATGCTTTTAGCTGATTGGTTGTCTTCGTATATGGTTATACATTCCAATTTTAAACCTATATCTCTCCCCAACTGTTGTAAATATATGGCTTCTTTTGCGGCATGTGTAAGAGCCATATACTCTGCTTCGCACGATGACAACGCTACAGTTTGCTGTTTCTTGGATTCCCAACTCACAGCAGCTCCCCCATACTTGAAACAATATCCGGAGTACGAGTGGTAGTCACTTTTGTCACTAGCCCAATCCGCATCAGCCATACCTACCTACAAGCTCTCTTCTTGTTTTAAAAAATTTCAGAGCTAAATGTTTTGTTCCCTGAAGGTAACGTAAAACCCGCTTCGCAGCTTGCCAATGCTCTTCGCCGAAACAGGAGTTGAATTGACTCAAAAAGCTCACTGTATGCGCAATATCGGGCCTTGTTGCCATTGCAAGATACATTAACGAACCAATCAAATTTTGATATGGGTGATTGGAATTCGATCCATTTCCCCCCCTTTTGAGCTTCAACCCTGGTTCCATCGGGTTTACGACTGGCTTACAGTTCTCCATTTTAAATTTCTTCAAAATTTCTTCGATATATTTAGTTTGTGATGCAAAAATGGCTCCATCTTTCTGTTCAAAAGCGATCCCCAGACAATAATTTAAATTTCCCAAGTTACGAGTTTCAAAGGCCAATTGGATTTTCTTTTTGAATTCTTCTAATTTTGTAATATCTGAACATCCAATGATAAAATCATCGACATACACGGCAATCACTAATTTGTCTTTACCTAAATTCTTGGTATACACACATGGATCTGCATGTGATGGCTTGAGACCCATTTCTTTCAATTTTTCATCCAATTTACAAAACCATTGCCTGCTAGCTTGTTTTAGTCCATACAATGCCTTTTCTAATTTACAAATTTTCTCATTTTTTGATTTCTTTATATCTTCTAACATTGCTTTGGCTTTCAAAAACATAGTTTTGTCTTCATTTTGACTTTCTTCCAAAAATATCAGTCAAAATTTTTTCCAAATCGTCTGGTTTTTTAATATAAATTTCTTCTTCAATGTTACCGTTTAAAAACGCAGCAGACACATCCATTTGGTGTAGAAATGAATTTTCGTCAGCAGCCATCGCCAAAAGTAGCCTCACTGAACTCAACTTTGTAACTGGTGAGTATGTATCAACATAATCCAATCCTGGACGCTGATTAAACCCTCTGGCTACAAGGCGTGCTTTTCTCCTCTCTAGTTCACCATTTGCCTTATATTTATTGGTTAATACCATCCTGGAATCTATGATGAACTTTCCATCAGTTTTGTCCACCATCCTCCAGGTTCCATTTTTTATATGTGCCTTGATTTCCGTTCGAATCGCATCTTTCCTATCATCAGCATTTTCGGTTGACACGGCTTTTGCAACGGTCAACATTGCATAGTCATCACCCATGTGGTAATCTTCAGACCATACTGGGGGCCTAATGGTTCGAACAGGTCTTCCTGCGGTCTCCACGGTGGTTTCCTCTTCAGATTCTTGAACCTCTTCAAGTTCGACATCTTCGTTTTCCGCTGAATCTTGTTCATATTCCAATTCTGTTCTGTGGTTTTCTTCGCGTTTTCTTGTTGGAATCTTCACATCTGGTTTTCCTGATTCCTTTTCTTCTTCTGGTATACTGTCTATCATAAATTCATTGTTCAGATCAATCGTTGCGCTTTCATACATCATGTTCAATACTTTCACGTCCCTTGTGACTTCAACCTTTTTTAATGAAGGAATCCATACGCGATATGCTTTCGATTGATTTGAATATCCTACAAATATTCCTGTGTCGGTTTTTGGTTCAAATTTGTTTCTATTTGGTCTCTTTTTCAATATATGAGTTTTCGACCCAAACACGTGTAGATGCCTTACTGATGGCTGCCTCCCTGCCCATTTCTGAAATGGTGTTTCGCCATTTATAGAACTGCAAGGAAGTCGGTTGCATAAATAGTTTGCTGTATTTACAGCTTCTGCCCAAAAATTTATTGGCAAGTTAGCTTCAATTAGCATGCATCTGGCTTTTTCAACTAAACTCCTATTTTTTCGTTCAGACATCCCATTCTGTTGTGGAGTGTACTTAGCTGATAGCCTTCGTTGAATCCCGCATTTCTTCAGATAGTTTTCAAAATTTCTGTTGCAGTACTCAGATACTTCGTTGTCGGTTTGTAAGTACTTTATTTTATTTCCTGTTGAAGTTTCTGCCATTTCCTTGAATTCTTGAAACATCTCCAAAACTTCATTCTTCTGCTTCATAAAGTAAACCTGACAATACCGAGAGTGTTCGTCAATGAACGTAACAAAATAACGAGCACCTCCATTTGATTCCATTTTCACTGGACCAAATACATCAGAGTGAATTATCTCCAATATTTCCTTCGTTCGTGGACTTTCTCTCTTTGGGAATGGAAGTCTAGACATTTTACCCTGAATACATATTTCACAATCAGGTATGGAGGTTGTAGGATTAAACTCTAAACCCTGCAACAATTTGTTTTTCAATGCCAATTTCAAATCTTGATAATTGACGTGCCCCAATTTCCTATGCCAATCGGTCATCCCATTGTCCTTAGCAGTTTTTGCTTGCTCCTGTTTATTTATTTTATTACTTTATTCTTTGTCAGGAACGACATAATATAGCCCATTTTGTCTTTGAGCTACCATAAAGATACTTCCATCACGATCTGCCACTGTAGCCTGATCCTTTTTGAACAACACTGTATATCCTCTGTCAGTCATTTTACCTACCGACATCAGATTTGTCGACAGCGATGGTACATATAAAGTATGAGTAAAATTGGCTACTTCTGTATCAGTCAAATTCACTCGCACTTTTCCAATTCCCGCAATTGGTGCAGTCTGGCTTTTTGCGGCCAATTTCAAACTATTTTGTTCACGGTTGCTGAACTCAACGAAATCTTGTTTATTTGAGCACATGTGACTGGTACTTCCGCTATCCAGACACCATACCGTCATTTTTGGACTGTCCTCTTCAGAACCTTTCAGAGATTGTTCTACTTTGTAAGTCCTCTCATTCCGATTTTTATTATCATCCCTTCCTTTAGGGCAACCTCGGATTTTGTGACCTATTTCTCGACACCTGTGGCACTTAAACTTGAATTCAGAGTTCGAAGTTTGTGGTTTACTCTTTATCCATTTTTTCGTATTTTTACTTCTTGAGTACAACGCACCCTCAGCCTCAGATTTGGTCGAACACGTCCCTCGAGCTTGATTTTCCTCGAAGATCTTAACTTTCAATTCTTCTGGGGTTGGTAACTTTTCACGCGTTTCAATAGCGACCCGAAAAGTTTCATAGCGCGATGGTAAACTGTATAACAACATAACTGTTAACAAGTTATCGTCCAATAGTATCGACAACTCGCGCAAATTATCTACAGTGTTCATGAATCTATTTAAATGATCCCGCACATCGTCGTTCTCACCCATTTTAAGAAGAATTAGTCTTTTCAAAAGAGCTGCAATTCTCGCTGGACCGGAGCTTCTGTGAATTGTTTCCAGCTTGTTCCAGATTTCCTTGGACGTGGCACAGTTCTTAATTTCGCCTAGTTCACTAGTAGCCACCATAAGCACTAAGTCGGACACAGCACTACTATCCTGTAACTCCCATTCTCTTTTTAATAAACTGTCTTTGGGTTTTTCAATAGTTCCGTTCACATAACCCCACACACCGTTTTTGGTAAGTATTGCTTTCGCTTGAACCTTCCACGTATCATAATTGTCCCTATTTAACGGTTCAATTCTATAATGCGAACTCATTTCTACTTATTTCTAATGCTACTTATTGTACTTGGAACGGACTTACTTTTACGAAGAGATACTGGGCCCATAACCTCTTGGAAATGGATTTATATTTAACACTACTATTTCGCAATGGAAGAAAAAACTATATCCGACTTAGATATAAATAACATTCTATTTCTTTTAACTTTTCGACAAGAACAGGAAATTACACATATTTGTTTATACAACATTTCCTGGTTACTAACACATGGTGTTCTTTCAGTTTGTGTGAAGTGACCGTATTATTCAGTTCGGTTTTTCACATTTTTCCGCACGTTTTCTTCTGTGATAATGGAGTTAGCAGAAATAGAAACGGCCAGTTCTACATTAATTCATTATACACCTATACCGGGAGATGCCCATTTTCGAAGAAAATTACAATACCTACATTGTTTAGTGTTTCTAAACAATGGTAAAAACAAATGCGAAGGTTTGAGTCACGCTCATGTGAATAAATGTTATTAATTGTTCTGAGTATATTTATGTTAAATTGTCTTGAAATTTGAGCATTTTTTCTTAAAATCTTTTTTGTAGTTGTTACCTTTTTTTTTTTTGACATGGATATGTCTTTTGGCTGGGGGTCAAGGAATTTTTCGCGACACTTTTTTTTCCCGACCGACCATCATTCGGCACATTTTCTATTGATTTTCACGTACAACCAAGGCGTTACTAGGGAAGAGTAATAAGGGAGCGATGTAATCAAAAGTTTCTACTGTCATTTTTGCATATGATTTAAAGTGCCCTTCACTTTCCCTCAATTTGGAGGAAATTCACCGAACTCGTTCTGGCTTTAAAATATTTCCTTCGCGGGTCTTCTGCTTCTTCTTTTTTTTTTTTTTTTTTTTTAATAAATATTTTCAGCTTATTAATACAAAAGAGCTGTAGGGCTAGTCAGCAGCTCAAACTGGTTAATCGACGGCATGAATGCAAAATCAAATTGAAAAAATGAAGTTGAAAACGCAGGTGATGAGAACAGAACAGGTGATGCTCGTTAAACTACGAAGTGAATTAGTGTTTTGGTTTGACCTGAACTGGTTGAACTGAGATCCTAGGAATGAGTTTTCAACTGAACTCAGATCATTGAAAACCCCAGTTGATCTACCGTTGATCAAAGGTTGAACTTCGATTAGGAAGGGAGTGAATAATGATAAAGTGAGATCGAGGACCAATTGTGTGTGGAAGCAGGAGGTTTGGAGTTTTTTGTCATTTGTATTTGTGCCACAACTACGTGTTCAATTTGTGTCGCACAAGTCGCAGTTGATTGCGGATTCACAGTCAATGCATCTTGAAATGTAGAATTAATAAGTTGTTTAAGGAGAGGTTATAATTTTTGTTTGTTTATAAGATCACGCAACTTTATGTGAAAAAAGTAGCAGAAACTACTGGGCACACGGCAACTGATTCATCAGAGATACGCAGCGATTTCTAGGGGAAAGAAACAAACTATTCCCAATTACTGGCATTACTGTCTGTTGTTCGGAGTTGATTATTTTTCCGTTTACTGTGACTAGGGAATTCTAACTGGCGTTGATGTGCTCTAGAGCCTTAATGATGTCTAGGACAAATTGGATCACGGGATGAAATCACTTTCATAGGGAACATCCAAGTATTCCTTCTCCCTTCGAACGGATGTGAACGGGGAATGTAAAATCATAACCAAGCTCAAATCTTTCATCACGCTCTTCGTCGTTAACAATGATTGAAAACCCCGAGAAAAAGCTCTTGACATCATCACTAGATAATCAGGTATTACTGGCAGGAACCAACTTTTATGGCAGCAAAATGAATAAAAATTGAACTATTCTTCACTGCAACAATAACGACCACTAAACTCATAGATAGAACTTATACTAATTAAATACTTGAATAATAAAAAATATAAGTTTATGAATTACAAACAGTGGTATAGAACGAGGGAACACCTAAATCCCAATGTAACTGCATGTAACCTCGTCTTGTAGATCTTATGACCATCTAAGAAGGTGGAGGGATAATAAACCAGAGTTGGCGTCCTTTATCAAGTTTGAGGCTTACAGAACACCCCGACAAATAAATACGGCAAAGATTGCAGCGTAACTACAAGTTTAATCTAACCACAACTAATAATGTTACAAAGCGCCCCTCTGAATTTGAGACATAGACAAATATTATAGATGATAGCATGATTTTCCTCACCTTCAAACACACAAGAGGCTGCTGGTTAGTTAAATTCGGGCAATACTTATCCAACATTTGTTTACAGGCATTTAGAAGCGTGTAGTCTGTGAAACTGTCGGAGAGTTCTTGCCTCTCAACAAAGAAAATCCGCCGACGACATTTTTCTTCCAATTCACGTTTGTTACTAATCAAACACTCCAAAATCTGAAAGAAAGAACGATTAGAAAGTGGCATACGAAATCACAAAGGAGTTATTAATATCTATCCAGAAAAGGATTGAGTCTGATTCAAAAAATCCAAAGAAGCAAACAAATTTAGTTGAATCTTACCCTCCCATTTCCAGGAGTTACTCCGGCACAAAACTTGATAATATCTCGTGAACATTCAATTTTAAGCTTTGTGTTTAGCTCCACAGTTTCTCTTTGCTGGAGAAGTTGGAACCTCAGCTGCTGATGGCAGTCTTTTGAAACATGCTGTTTCTGATCCTTGAGAGTGTCATTGCGAATCACCTCACTCAAACAACGTACAACCTCAGCTTTCTCCTTCGCACCAGGACAGAACCGACTCACATATGCTTTACAAGCTTTCTGAAAAGAAAAGTGAGGCTTATTACAAATTATTACAAGCAATTCAATGCTATGTGTGCAATTCAATGAACTTAGTACTTGATAATAAATTAGAGGAATCCAGTTAAAAGAGCCTCTCAGTCAAAATCTCTGGAAAATTATATGTCCATAGATTCAATGTCTTTGTTCCAACCGTAAAATCTCCAACCAACAAATACCCGAAATAGCAATTTACTCCAACTCGCTTTTCTTAACAGACTAACTCCACTGATTGTTACTGAGCTGAGCATAACTGACAAAATTGCCTTTTTTCATTAAAACAATATCATGTAAAGCATTGAGAACAAGATTAGTTAAAGAGCAAGACAATCGACTGTTGCACCCACCGCTTACCAAGAAACATTGGGGGTATTCATGTTCCAGTAGTTTCAAAGTTGAATATTCGAAACTTGAGTCTCAACGAGTTTCAAGGTTCGTTCGGCTAGGAGTCTAGAACGGTTGGGGACTGACCACACCCACTTTCGGGCCTTCGTTTAGTGACAATGGATGATTCTATCTAAATCATTTCTTTATCTAAAAATCAGATTCTATGCTCCTAAAAACCTCTCGTTTTCAAATTTTCAGCTCGAAATTTCGGGCAGACGCAGGGATACGTCATTCAGCCTTCTTCGCACCACGATTTTGGTCACTTTCTGCCATCCAATACCATCCATATTGACACGTATTGTAATGCTCTCCAAGACCATAGTAGTAGGTAATTTTTCCAGACTGAACTGATGAAATAGGCAGATATGTGAAGTCACCAAAGCTCGGACTAATAAGCAAAATGTAAAGGAAAACGTCCATAAATATGACTGAAAAAAATATGAAATATGTATAAAATGAAAATCTATGAAGGAAAACTTCTGTCCTGGTTGAAATAAAACGCATTTTATAATATAATTTACTGAACAAAACATTAAATAGACAACGAGTTTTTAGGTCAATCACAGGTACCATTCAAGCGCGGGTATTTTTGACAGGTAGAAAAATGCTATATCGTTCACAAATCTCTATTGAAAAATAATAATTGACAAAAAATAAGACCGAAAAAAGACTATCTAAGTAGGAGTAACTCAATCAATATCATATAAAAATTATGCAAATATCACATAAAAACTATGAAAATATCAAGAAAATCGATAGGACATCTTCAAGACTTCAACAAACGAAACGAAGGTTATCCATTACCTGGTAATCCATGGAGGTAGGTTACTGTGAAGGTTACCAGTATATATATATAACTAGTTTTTATATTTCGGCTTATGCCTTTTTCAAACTACGAGACAAGAAAATTTGATTTTTGTAAATTGGTGAGAAAATCTTGCCATGGAGATTGCCATCATGTTGTCAATTGTTGTTTTTCCTTAAAAATTGTTTGAATATGTACATGCTCTTGTAGAGCCATATATATATATATATATATATATATATATATATATATATAAGCGCAAACTTCAGGAATCGTTTCAGAATGCCTCAAAACGGATTTCAATGAAGAAATTTTTCAAAAATTTTTATTCTAAAATTTTCTGAGCCATTGCAATAGCTTCATTTTCTTAGGAAATTCGCTATAAAAGCTAAAAATTCAACCTCTACTCGAATAGGAGATTATTATTTAGAATAAATTGTTTGCCATAAAATGAATAGTTAACAATTTCCTTGAACTTTCAAAGCTCAAATTTCAAAACAATTCAACATTATACTTCGGTAATTTCCGGAAGAGATTGTTTACTGGCAGCAGTGCTCCGTCGGCAGAATTCGGAACTAGTTTTATAAGAAACTAAAAAGTTTCTCGCGCTATCATATTGGCCCCACTGGGCCCCACCAGGCATCCCCACTTCACCAACATGGCGAACCATTGTTTGTTCCGCGTTGGCACGTGTTTCTGGACTAGTACGCGTTATCTGCTCTTTTAGTAAATTTTTTTGTTAATTTTAGTAGTTTTGTTTTTTAAAAGTGTTCGTTTATACTCGAGGAGTGTTCTTTTTCGTGTTTTTGGTTCGCAATGTCGGACAAAAGAAGAAAGAAGAGATCTGCGGAGACCGCCGATAACTACGGCGACATGGATCCGCTTCAGCCGAACGGTCGAGCTTTCTCTAACCAAACGGTCGGAGAACTATCTTCTCATGCAAATGCTGAGAAAAAGCAAAAAACGGAAGTGACTGATGTTCACCCGAATCCGGCTACTCAATCGAGTAGAACTGATGTGACAAACCCCGACTTCGGGCGTCATTTTTCCCGGTGCAATAAACCGGATGAAAACGAAAGGCAGCCAATTTCCGATATGGAATCTGATGAAGACACTGCCTCTACTTCTTCAAAACTTTTTGAAGGTTTTGGGAATGACGACCATTCCGATAATTTCAGTGGATCGGGGGACGAGGATGAAGGAATTACATCAATCCCATCCGAAATTCCGCCATTACCGGATGCTATTCGACAAATTGTCGATCAAGGTCAGCAGGCAACCCCGCCACCTATTCGCATTCATTCACACATAATCTCAACTTGGGAAACCCAAATGAGGCAAGGCCTATCTTTCGAATTTTATAAGCGTTTAAACACAAAATACGATCCATCAGCGCATTTTCCTACTCTCAAACCACCTAAATTGGATGAGGTTATCGAAGATGTGGTTCCAAACACTGCTAGAAGAGCCGACGCTTCGGTCGCTACCACGCAAAGTTTTTTTTTCCAAAGCCCTGATGGGTGTCGGGGAAGCCATGACCTTCCTCACAGACGATCAGTTGGGAGAACCAGGAGTACGGGACAAATTATTTGAAATACTTTGGAACACATCCGCCTTGCTGTGTGCAGGATTTTACCGAACGTCTATGTCCCGAAAGGCAAAGGTTACCACATGTTTCAAGTCGAAATATAAGCAACTGGCAACCAGATCAAAGATTGGAACGACCTATCTATTCGATGGTAAGGCAGAAGGTTGGGTACGAAGAGCCCAAGACGCTTCGAAAGCGGCTAGAATGGTGTATAGGCCTCGTCAACCGCCTCCCAGAGTACAGCCCGAGTCAATGATTGTCCAACCATCCACCTCTGGCTATCAACGATCGTCTCAATTTCAAAACTCGGGAAACGCTCAGCGGTCCGCAGCAAGGAACTCCCGGCCACAAGCTGCATCGAAGGACCGACGTCAGGGAGCGAAACCACACCCTACAACCTACAACCCCAAACAACACCACCAGCGACATTAAATCAGGTAAGTCATGCAGGGCGTTTAGTCTGGTTTGCGAAAAAATGGTTATCAATACCAGTCTCACAGCAAGTTTTCGAATGGGTAAATGGGTATAAAATACCATTTTTGTCGGACCCTCCCCTTTCCGAAGCTGCCTCTATTCATATTTCGGATCAAGTACGGGATATTGCGACAATGGAGACAAAAATCCAGGACTTGTTGAGACTGGGAGCAATTTCAGAAATTCCTTCGTCAACTTGGGTATTTCTTTCTCCAATTTTTCTCGTACCGAAACCTAATGGCTCGGCTAGATTCATTTTAAACTTAAAAAAATTGAACGAATATGTGGCCGTTAGTCATTTCAAACTAGACGACTACCGGTCAGTTCTTCACATATTGGAGCCTAATATGTATGGGGCCTCCATAGACTTGAAGGATGCCTATTATTTGATTTCCGTTGTCCCGGAGGATCGAAAATTCTTGGCATTCAAATTTCGCAACAAATTTTATTGGATGAACGCTTTACCTATGGGACTTGCATCTGCCCCTTATTGTTTTCATAAAGTGCTACGGCCTGTAATGGCCTGCTTGAGGGAAAAGAAGGTTACGATCATAAATTTTTTGGATGATTGTCTAATTTTGGCTCGTACTAGTAGCGAATGTGTTTTGGCCCTAGAAACAACCTCTAAGTTACTTACCAGTTTGGGATTCGTTATTAATGAAGAAAAAAGTGTATTTGAACCATCCAAATCATTCACATTCCTAGGTTTCGTTTTCGATTCGAGTAAAATGACCATATCCCTTCCTACTGAGAGAAGACAAAAAATATATTCAATAGTAAGATCGAAGTTGCACAACCCGAACGGGTCTATCCGCAATTTAGCTTCCTTGATAGGAACATTGGTAGCATGCATACCGGCAATTCCCTACAGTCAGTTGTATATTAGGTCGTTGGAGCGAGATAGATACCTAGCCTTATTAGAAAATAATGATAATTACAACGGGATCTGTTGTATATCGGAGCAGTCACGGCGGGATCTCCTTTGGTGGGAAGTAGCTCTTGAAGAACCTCATTCCAAAATTCGCTCGGATGGTCATGACTATGTTATTTTTTCAGATGCTAGTGACACAGGTTGGGGGGCGGCCTGGGACGCACACCGTACGTGTGGTTGGTGGAAAGAAAGTGAAAAAGGCGTCCATATTAATGAAAAAGAATTGCGCGCTGCCAAGCTGGCATTAGAGGTTTTTGCAAAAAATTGGCGTGACAAAACCATTCTTCTGCGAGTGGACAATGGTACAGCTGTGGCAATTTTAAACAAATTTGGTAGTGTGCGATTTCCCCACCTCCATGTAGTGGCAAAACAAATATGGTCCTTTTGTGAAGCCAGAGGCCTGTGGCTTCAGGTGTCATATATTAATACCAAAGAAAACGTGGTGGCTGACTTCGAGTCACGCCGGACAATTTCCACTGGGGAGTGGGGACTGTCACGATCCTATTTGACGATAATAATCAAAACCTTTGGAAAACCGGAAATTGATTTGTTTGCCTCAAATGATCTACACCACTGCCAAAAGTTTTTTTCTTGGCAGCCCCAAGCGGAAGCGGCAGGGGTTGACGCATTCACTTTTTTCTGGGGAAACTTTTATTTTTATGCCTTCCCTCCTTTCTCGCTGCTGTCCCGAGTAATACAGAAAATCAGGGAAGATAAGGCTAGGGGTATCGTTGTCGCTCCAGCATGGCCTACCCAGCCATGGTTTTCCTCCTTCATGAATTTGGCTGTCTCAAAAATACTGTATTTGGGCCCTAATAGAGATTTATTGTTTTCTCCTTACAGCTCACAGGACCATCCCTCGTCACAAACGCTCACCCTAATGGTGGCGACCTTATCCGGAGAGGATTTATGAAGAGGGGCCTTTCTCCAGACGTTGTAGCCACACTCTGCAATTCGCTTTCACAGACCACCTTGAAGCAGTATGCTTCCTCCTACAATTTATGGGTAACGTTTTGTACATCAAATCTCATTAACCCACTAGATGTTACAACTCCTATAGTATTACGATTTTTCCAGCATTTGCTGGACACCACATCACAATCTTACAATTCTTTTAACACTCACCGCTCTGCGCTTGCTTTACTTGCTGAGTTTGATCTGGCCCAGGATTACCTAATCAAGCGCTTTATTAAGGCCATTTTCCGCCTCCGACCTCCGGCGGCTAAATACAAATATACCTGGGACCCTCAAGTGGTTCTTCAGTATTTCGTAACAGTGACTGATGACTCCCTTGCCTTCCGAGCCAAAAAACTAATTGTACTACTCCTGTTGGCCTCGGGACAGCGCATGCAAACCATTCACGCAATTGAAAGGTGTAATATTGTCTTTTCTGATTCTGGGGTAACTATCTATATTCCTAAATTACTAAAAACATCTAGACCGGGGGCCACAGCCCCCACCATCTCTATTCCTCAACTTCATTCCCAACCACTCATTTGTGTACCGTCTAACTTGAAAAGATACCTAGCTGATACTAACAGTTTGAATCAGTCTGCACTTTTTGTTACCCTAAAAAAGCCTTTCCAACCTGCCACGATCCCCACATTGAGTAGATGGGTAAAGGAAATTTTAAAATCCGCGGGGATCGACGTATCTGTGTTCTCATCTCATTCAACACGGCATGCAGCTGTCTCAGCGGCGGCTCGTAGGGGGGTCGCAATAAACACTATCTTTGACGCGGCTGGCTGGTCGCAAAATTCAAATATGTTTCAAGCGGTTTACAATCGTCCTTTGTGTTCACAGGCAAACTTCGCTGCTGCCGTTTTGTCGAAATAATACTGGGTCAATTTGTCTTGGTCTTCACACATTTTTGGTTATTGTACATTTAATACATTTACTACTGAGTTAATGCATTCTTTGCATTATTGCATGCTTTCGTCTAACAATGCATTTCTGCTAACATCGTTAGCATCTATCGTTCAATATTCGTTCCTTTCTACTAATATGTACTGATAACATGTGTTCAACTTTACATGTACCAAAACTCTTTGTAACTTTATTTCGTTTGCCCATTGGCATTTAATGGTCTAATTATAGGCATACATTACACCCGTTCATGCGCATTTATGTTCATAATTTCTCTTCCCTATCATCAGTTAGTGCTACTGATCGTTCATAGGACATGATCATAATTATATTCGTGATTTGACCTTCAGTTCAGAGGCGGTGTGACGCCTACTTCTATGGCATAAAGTACTGGGAATTGTTACTTGTCTGATCCGAGTGTACAATTTATTAGCCTATTGACCAGGGATAGTAATATTCTTATGTTTGGTAAAGTGTTTGATATAACTTATTCTTATGGTGATTCGATGCTAACTATTCTTCTTTCATGGAAAAAGGGGAGGGGGCATAATGGGTATGAGGCCCATGCCGAGGTTGTGGCCATGTTTGAAGAATAAGAAAACAGGAAACAACGATTGGGAGGTGGTGGGAGTCGCTGAGGAGTCAAAATTTGCCTGTCCCTGGGTTTTCCCCTTGGTTTTCTTGTTGTCACACTTGCTTTCCCTCTTGCTTAGTGCTGGTGGATATATCTTTGAACATCTGCCAGTAAACAATCTCTTCCGGAAATTACCGAAGTATAATTGAACAATCAACTTACCTTTCAGGGAAAGTCGATTGTGATTATATTAGGTAATTGGAGGAAGAGATTGTTACAGTCCCACCCAAGAGTTGTTACCCGACCCCAGATATCCACCAGTAAATTTATTTTCCTTCTAACTGCAATGGTTCGCCATGTTGGTGAAGTGGGGATGCCTGGTGGGGCCCAGTGGGGCCAATATGATAGCGCGAGAAACTTTTTAGTTTCTTATAAAACTAGTTCCGAATTCTGCCGACGGAGCACTGCTGCCAGTAAACAATCTCTTCCTCCAATTACCTAATATAATCACAATCGACTTTCCCTGAAAGGTAAGTTGATTGTTCAATTATACAATGCTATAATTTACGAACTTTTTAGTGTGTTTCGAGTTTACTAAATAGATAAAATCTATTTAAGTTCATAATGTATTAATAACGTCCAGTATAATGTTTTTGTGGCAATATCCATATCATTTTTAGTGATTTTTTCGAGCACATTTCTTTAAATTTGACCAATTTAATGTGCTCACAAAGTGTTGGCCAACGAACTTATCCTTTCGTTTGGAAAGCTTGATTTTTTGGGGCAAGACGGAATTTTTATCTCAATCCTAAGGAATGACACATATATACACATGAAAAAGCGTTAAACTCTGGGATTCGTTTCAGAATGTCTCAAAACGGATTTCAATGAAGAAATTTTTAGAGAATTTTTATTTAAAAATTTGTGGAGCCATTGCAATAGTTTCATTTTTTAAGAAAATTCGCTAAAACGACCAAAATCACCTCAAAACTCCAAATGGCACCTTTCCTGTTATCTGACCCCCAGCACTGCCTTCAGATAGTATATGACTGCCAACGTAATCTAAAGTATCGTCATCTTTGTTATCTTGTGGTTCTTTGAACTATAACCAATGAAACTGGAAAACATTCCGTCACTCCTCGGACGTTTTCACTAGTACGTGTGCTCTGTGTCTTCTGTTTAAAACGAATTTCGTTGCTCTTTACGATATAGTTCAATCAAAGGAAGGTGCTATCCACTTAACCGAAAGAGGGACCCTCCCGTCGACGATGATTTGCCCTTAAGGCCACCAATGCAAACTCTACCTTGAAGAAAAACATACCGTGCACTCCCACTTTTGAGTTAATTTGCAATATTTCATTTTGGTACCTACTTTTAATTTTTGTTATTGTTCCTAGTTCTTAGTTTTTTGGGGTCCTATACTATCTGGAAGCAGCGATGGATGTCGGATAATAGGAAAGGTCCTCCAAATGATTCGGACAACAAAACGACAGAAAGAAAATGAATTGGTGTCGTAGCTGTATGAAGCTGAAGCATCCCCCCCCCAGGCGGACGCGTGAATGAGGGCGTTCCCCTATGACTTTTATTCAGTTTTCATTACAATACTGTGTTGGCAACTTATAACCTTCATAATACGAATACACCTTTTGAAAAGCACTCCTCAAGATCTACAGCTGATGGAAGAAGATAAAGAATTTTTACAATTTTAATATTTTAACAAGGAAAGATACTTTCTAAACTTACCTTGAATTTGAAGGTAAAGTGGTAGTCCTTCAAACTTATCAGTTGCTGGTGTTCAATGGCAGCTCTACATTTAAAATGCACTTTCATAAGAGGGTCGTTCTTCTTCTCAATTAAACAGTCGAGATAATCTTGGCTTTTAGTTTGTTCTGGCTACATCAACAGAAATACGTCTTAAAATTGCATACAGAAATAGAAAAACGAGATGGCTTAGGTTGGGGATGAAGACACAGTCAACCTTCAAAAACAAAGACCCATTTTCACCAAAAATTTATTCACCAGAGTTTAGCCAAACTCCATCAAAAATAATCTTGAGGATTAAACCTTAGTGACTTAAACCAACTCAAAAGTCGTTTAAACCCAGTTTGGAATAATGGAGTTTCCTAATACGGTTTGGGCAAACTGTCCAATAAAAAGTTGGACGATTTGAAACACCAAGACAATAAATCTGCTACAACAATACAACTCCCACTCACCTGTTGATCAGTCCCGCTTCTGTTTTAATTACCAAATAATAACATTAATTGAGACATTTGTGCACCAAATTGAGAAGTTTTGTTTAGTTTCTCATCAATATTGTAGGGACATTTAACACCTTCAGTGCGGAGGACCAAAATAACGGTCGCTGGTACTCCCCCAACCAAGCAGAGGACAGATATTTCAGTCCTCTTTCCTCTCATAACTGCATGGAGAAGTGGGCCTCGGGGGGGGGGTCCATTCGTCTCCTTTGTGGTTCCTCTTTTTTGTTTTCTTGTTCAGTATGAGCCCAGCTCTCAAACCATCTGTCCAGGACCCAATGCACTCTTTCCAGTCATTTTTTACGATTTTTTCCCCGTGAAAATAGATTTTTGCATTTTTGCAATTCAAGTTGGTGGGATGAACGAGATTTTGAGACCATAACTGAAAGTGTTAAAGGGCGAACTATTCATCATCCTATCATAATGTGCTACCACCATTATCATAACCTAATATACACAATATTATTTCTCTCATCTTCGAGCTCGGCTGCTAAATGTTGTCAGAGTGCGTATGTGATGTGGCTACCTCTAATTCAATCTAGAGCTCGTTGTGTTCTTCTATTATGGTACGGTCTTCTTGGAAGACTGTTTACCATGCAGCTTACACGTTACAATCAGCGTCACGGTGAATTTTAAATATATTATTTGAAAAAATCCACGAGAGCATGGTTTTTCCAAACTAAACCAAAGTTTCGCTCTACCACCCCCCCCCCCTTCCCGTGCTTCATCCTTTCGGGGGGAAATGGCCACCTTTTTTGTTCACCACGCACGGGTGTTTTTCAGCTCTCTCTTTCACCTCATTTCTGAGCAATGATATCGAGTTTTTATTCTCTTTTGGTGTGGTTTGGACAGTTTTTCGTCCTTCAAATGTTCGTGAAGTGTGTAGGGCTCTGGGGAAATGATTCAAGGATTCGGAAGTTCCAAATTGCGAAGGGGAACAAAGATGCCACGAGGCATAAGATCCACCTCCACTAAAAATTCTCCAGCTGGATTCTCGCAAAGTCTGTCTCCTCCGAGCAGTTATTCCCATATTTGTCCATCCTATGATGGTAGAAAAATGGAGAGAGGGGATGAGACAAGGGTTAGACAAAGCAACCAACACTGGTCTACAGAAAAGCTATAACTCTTTGGTCTCTGTGGCATCCCGTCTTCCTCTGCAGTTGGACCCCAACTTATTGGATTGTTTTAGGATTCCCGCCACCCGAGTAGATGAGTCACTGCGAAAATCATAAGTTCTTCAAGTACAGACCCTAATAAACATTGCCAAAGCCTTCAACTTCAATATTTCTTTGGCTCCATCGATCACAGAATCGGAAAAGGACACACTATGCTCAACCATGTGGAATGCCTCAAATACGTTAGCGGCAAATCTCTACCGGGAATTACCTACACGTAAGTACCGCCTATTAGGGATGGGCATCGGCTAACAATTAATCGATTATTGGAATCGACGATTATTTCAACCAGATTAATCGATTAATCGGGGCCTAAATAATCGATTAATTTGGAAAAGGCTGAATAAAGAAAGGGTACATTAAAAACATCGAATTTTTAATATAATAATGTCATCGTGTACAAGAAAAAATTTATTCACAATTTAGAACATTTGAAAACAAGTTAAAAGAAAAAAACTTTAATGTAAAAGAAAAAAAAAAGTTAGTTCCAGAATGAATCATCTACATATATCTTTTAGGAATATAAGTTTATTGGCTATGTCTGGTGTCAGCCGGCTTCTCTGTTCCCTCAGAATTTGGCCAGCTTCAGAAAAAGCCTTTCTGAAGGAACAGAAGTTGCTACCGCTGGCACATATCTCAAGGCGATTTCGGAAACTGCTGTGAACGTCTCGGCCATCTGCTTCCAATATACGAGTATGATAGGGTTTTGTTGGATTCTTTCTTGTGGAGATCTCAATTGTGGCTGAACTCTTCATTCATGCCTAGAGCGTCTTGGCCACGGGGTTCCACACGACTTTTGGACCAGATCTTGAGGATACTATTGTTGTGTTTTTTTAAACAAAGACGAAGATGGTACACATGAAACGAAGAAACACACACATCACCCCCACACATCCCCCACATATCCCACACACTCCCCACATGTGTGTCTTCCCACATATTTTAATTCTCACTCCACAATGCATGACTTTCCACTTTCTCAAAATGTTCCCAAACCGCACTTTTTGGTGGCATCTTGATCGAAGCTCAAGTTCCTCGTCAACAAACGAACGATAACTGAAAAAAGGTGTTTCTGGCTATCATAGCCGTAGATATGTGATATGACCAATAAGTGATAACAATAACGTGAGGCGAGGTGTTGTCTACTTTCTTGCCCTGGGAATTGTTCCGCGATAGACTTTATTCTGAAATAACAATTGAATAATCGTTACAAACTAATAGATTATCCGATTAATTATTCTACAAGTGGTCAATTAAACAATAATAGATTATTTGGACAGTTAATCGATTATTTCGATTAATCGATGCCCATCCCTACCGCCTATCTCAACATTTATTACCAGCATATCGTGTCGTAGCAAATAAGCAGCCACTAAGGGAGCCAATTGCTTTTTGATGAGGTGACGACATTACCGGATCAGTCATCCTCAGACAAAGAAAAAATAAACAGATCCCCAATCAAGTTTAATCGTCCAATCGGCCCCCCATCTGGGTCTCTTGGCCAAAAGAAACAACATTCGGTCAATGATGCCCTTCTGAGACAAGGTCTGGGAAACTTCATACGTCCGATGGGCCCCCCTTCAGGGAGACTGTCCACAGGGACGCCTGGAGACAGTTCAGGGGATGTCCTCGAGTAGAGAGGCGATTCCGTTAGTTTTAGAATCATCATTCCGTTGGTTTTAGAATCAGGTAAGTCAACTTCACATTCATTTCAATCCCTCCCTTTTCTCCTCTTTTGTTTAAGGTTAGCGCAATTTTATTAAAATTAGAAACGTATTACTAATTCTCATATTTTACTGTAATGGGTTTCGGGAAATAAACTTCCGTTCTCCCAGGAACCCCCTATTAAATAAGAGGGTTGTCAATATCTGGCTAGAAGGCCAGCCCCTTCTTATCTTCCCTGAGTTTATAATTACTAACAAAACCAGGATCAGAGCGCTTGGTGATTAACCTTCCTAGGTTAAACAAGTTGTTGACCCTAGCTCGGTTCAAGATGGATAATTCCCGTTCGATTTTACATTATTATCAAAGGGTGATTTCGGGGCTAGTTTAGATCTCAAAGAAGCATATTTCATGGTCCGGATTGTGCTGGAACATAGAAAATATTTAGCATTCTCAGTAGACAACAGGACTTATGTATTCTCGGCAATACCCATGGGTTTTGCATCAGCTCCACCCAGTCATGGCGAGACTGAAGGATCACAATACAACCGGAAATAGCTATTTAGATGACAGTTTATTATTAGCATTTCCATTTTAGGGTTTCTACGATCACAAGGGGTGTCTACAATCACTATGGATTGCCGCATCTCCCAGCCTAGGGTTTATAGTTGATGAGAAAAAAAGTCAATTAACTCTGTCTTCAACGTTTACATTCCTGGGTTTTGATTCCTTGTGGATAATGGTGGGTCTTCCCAGAGACAAAATTTCAAAAGTTAAGAAAATAGTTAAGGAAACCGATTTTTTCAGCGCTTTGGGACGCATCAAAATCAATTACAGCTAACCTCTTCTGGGAGTCCTGGGCCCGTAAGAACAGACTCGTACAGTACCTCATGCCGGAGTACCGCGCGACTGCCCACCACCAAGTGCTAGGACGAACTCATTTGTTCGACGACGCGGCGGCACGGTGGGTTCAGTCAGCATCAGACAAAGAAAAAATTAAAAAGTCGATCATAAGACGCCCGAGAGGAGCTTCCCCCGGCCCTTCGGCCAGAAGAGGCCGAACAAGAGAGGCCTAACAAGTCGAAGCCTCCGGGAAATGCCAGGCGTCCCGCGGACTCCACCTCCAGGAACGCCGCCCCCCGGGACTTCAGGAGGAAGTTCTCCCAACAGAGATCGAGGCGCCCCCCTCCGGAGAGGCGTTTCACCCAACAATAATCAGTCAGGTGAGTAATCTCAACATTAACATCAATCCATTCCCCCTCCCCTCCTTCGCGGGGAGGCTAGCGAATTTCTTGCATGAATGGAGTTTCATTACTAACTCCCCTATTCTATTATCATGGATTGCTGGTTATAAGCTGCCGTTTAAGGAATATCCTCCTTTATCATTACCTCTATCACACTCCATGCCCCCCCCCCCCCTTCGGGGGGGCCTCGGTTAGCAACAGTAGTAAAAGATTTGTTAAACAAAGGAGTGGTAGAAAGCTGGCCCAAGGATTCCCCTTGCTTCATATCGCCTATTTTTACAATACCCAAAAAGTCGGGATCAAATCGCCTTATTATTAATCTCCGGAAACTAAATGAGTTTCTGAATATATTTATTTTAAAATGGATGATTACCGCTCAGTTTTGTCACTTCTGACAAAAGGAGATTTTGGAGCAAGCCTGGACCTCAAGGATGCATATTTCATGATCCGTATTGCTCCAGAGCATAGGAAATACCTGGCTTTCACCTTAGGGAATAATACGTATGTTTTCACGGCCCTACCTATGGGACTCTCATCGGCACCATTTGTTTTTCACAAATTGCTCCGACCAGTAATGGCCCGATTGAGAGGTCAGAATATCTCAGCAATCAGCTATTTAGATGACAGCCTGTTCCTAGCGCCATCAGCTGAACAATGTGTAAGGTCTATTCAGACAGCTGCTGCGCTATTCACACAATTAGGTTTCATAATTCATGAAACAAAAAGCGAATTAACCCCGTCCACAACATTCCTAGGGTTTGAATTTAACTCTTTAGAGATGATGGTGGGGATTACAGCCGAAAAAACGCAAAAATTTAAACGTTTAATTACAAAATCTCTTAAACCAGGGAGCCATCCTATCCGGAAAATAGCTGAAACAATAGGGTTCCTAGTATCTTGCTCTCCAGCAGTACGATACAGTCAGTTGTATTTACGTCATTTAGAGAGGATAAAAGTAGAAGCCCTACGACAAGCCGATGGTGACTTTCGTCACCACTGCGTGTTAACACGTCAAGCCACACTAGAATTACATTGGTGGCTACAAGCAGTAGAGAAAGGGCCCAACCCGATCCGCAAGGACCATTATGACCACACAATCTGGACAGATAGTTCAGATTTGGGATGGGGGGGCTTTTGCCCCCCGCATCGAGTGAACGGTTGGTGGGGGGCCCAGCACAGGGACCTGCACATAAATCAGAAAGAGTTACAGGCAATCTGGGAAGTACTGAACCATTTTGCGCACGACTGGTCATCTCGGAATGTACTATTGCGAGTAGACAATATGACAGCCGTGGCCTTGATCAATAAAATGGGATCTGTATCGTTTCCTCACCTCCACGAAATTGCAAGGCGAATTTGGGAATTTTGTGAGCAACGGAATCTATGGATATATGCAAAATATGTTTTGACACACGATAACGGGGTGGCGGATGAATTGTCTAGATTAGATCCAAAATCCTCAGAGTGGGAATTAAACGACGAGCCATATAATCTTATAATCAAAACTCTGGGAAACCCCTCCATAGATTTATTTGGGTCGGCTCTACTCCACAAATGCGATCGTTTTTTCTCCTTCTGGCCTGAGGAAGGTTCATCCGGAGTGGATGCGTTTACCCATTCCTGGGAAAACGAATTTTTCTACGCCTTTCCACCTCCGGCATTGGTCCCAAGGGTTTTAAGAAAGATAAAATGGGAAAAAGCAAGAGGCATTGTGGTCGCTCCTGATTGGCCGGCTCAGCCATGGTATCCAAATTACATGTCTATGATAGACTCGGAACTACTAAAATTTGATTCAGCTAACGACCTTCTTTCTGATCATTCCAGGAACAGGAGCCTCCGGTCATTGGACCACATGAGACTGATGGCGGCAGTCTTATCAGGGAGGAGTGGCTACACCAGGGAATCCCACCAGGCGTCGTAAACACGTTAAGTAAGTCTTTAGCCCCGTCATCTATTAAACAATATGCTTCTTCTCTTAAATTGTGGGATGCGTTTTGTACTAAACAGGGGTGGGACCCTAGGGAAGTATCGAAGCAAAAAGCTCTATTGTTTTTTGAGGAGATTTTTCTGCCCAAATTTCCAGGAAACCCGAAGCTGTGCCTCCCTTCACTGTTAAGTGATTATTTAAATGCTACAGCGAATCTGGATCATAAGGACAGTATACTATTGACAACACGCCCCCCTGTCCGACCAGCAGCCAGGGCAATGCTAAGCCGTTGGGTGTCAACAACCCTACAAAAAGCAGGAATAGATACTACTAAGTTCTCAGCCTATTCCACCCGGCATGCGTCAGTGTCGGCAGCCGCTAGGAAAGGCGTATCGTTGCCAAGTATTTTCAAAGCGGCAGGGTGGACAGCAAACTCTTCTATGTTTGCTACAATATACAATAAACCCCTCGAAAATCAAGGAGAGTTCGCATCCGCCATTGTTCATGGGACAGGACGCGAATGAAAGCCTTCGTACTCGCTAGCCCCAGCAAGAATCTAACCTCAACTCCTCCCTCGTGGGTGCCCACCAGATCTTCATCTGAAACATGGACACAGATACCCCTATACCTCGGAAAGGAGGAAGGGGGGGGGGGGGGGGGAGAATCCCCCAGGAGAAATCCAACACCGACTCCTCCCTCCTGGGTGTCAACCAGATTTTCATCTGGGACGTAGCACCCCAGATACCTCTATAGGAGAGGAAGGAGGGGGGGGGGAAGGTTAGGCGCTACCCTCAAGTGGCAATGGTGGGTATGGGGGAGTTGGGCGTTCCACGGGTCCCCTGCACACGAAAGTGTGCACCACAAGTGGGTAGCGAAAGCTTAGTTCTCTCCTTCTTTACGTTGGGCTGCGTGGAGCGCCCATTACCACCACCTCCTTTTTCAAGCAGGTGAATGAAGGACTTTGAACGAGCTGCCTAAGTAAACAGTCTTCTACTCCGACCTACTATAATTCTACTCAATCTTTCCCAAAGGTAAGTTGAGTTATCAATTATAAAACGCTGGTGGGAGACCACAAGGTCAAACAAATAGGAAATTATTTCTCTCAAAAACCTCAATAAAGTATTTAATTTAAAAAAAAAAAAAAAAAAAAAAAACATTATTTTGTCAGGTAAGAAGGTAGATGTATATCAATTCAGCTTTTCAATCAATTTGTTTCTTTTCTTTAAAAAAACCCCAAATTTGCGTTTAAAATACCGACATTTTTTTTTTTTTGCTGACAGTCAGGTTAGGCAATCGTTAACTATCTTTAGAGAAAACGCGTTTGCAGGGAATGTATGTTGAGACGACGCTGGAGTCATACAGAAACAGAATATTTGCTGCCCTCTCTCTTGTTTCCTACTAATACTTCTCCCCTATGTTTTAAAATTACTTACTAAGAATTCCTCTGGAGTTTTGGACTCACAGATAGAGTTAGAGAATTAAATATGCCTGGAAAGAAAGAAAAAGAAGAAGAAATTTCTTAGCAGGCACCTTTATAATTTCCGAGGATACCTATGGTAGGTTCGATGCAGAGCCTAGTAGGAATGAGTAGGCTGTACCTATGAAAATCCCTAATTTCTTGTTCCAAGAACGAAACGGGACAGTCTCGTTAGAAGAACAAATCTAGGCAGCGTCAGATCTTATTTCGATCCAGCGAGAAGAAGAGATCCCTACGGCTGGATCTCAACCTATGGGGGGTTGGGTCATCCCTACTATGGGGTGATCCATTCCTTCATCACACTTTTTTCAGTCATTACCTCGACAAGATAGACAGATCCAATAATTAAAAAAGCGTTCACAGCAATTTTTTTTCAATACATGTAGATCTGTATCAACATGGGAGCGGGTACCAATCCGTTCCGGTCCCACTGCGTATCCAATCCTTGTATCATTACACCTGGAACGGTCCACCCACAACGATGCAGATTTTTTTTTTTTTTTTCCTCTACAGATAATTTTCTCACATTTTTAACAATTAAATTAACCATGCTACTGCTTTTGTAAGGCAAGGCCCCTAAACGATCCTAGTCATTTGGCGTTCCAACATTGTCTTTAAAACTAATGGTGTTCACATTTTCATACCATCCATAGTGAAAATGTCACGCCCCAAAGAAATGGCTCCGACCCTTTTCTTCCAATTTCTACAAAGGGAGCCAAAGCTGTGCGTTCCTTCAGCCTAACAGCAATAATTAAGATCCAGGTACATCAAATAGGGACAACTCGTCCTCCCTTCTGCCAGATAGCTCAGGGCATGATGAACCATTGTGTATCACCAACTCTCTAGGCAGCAGGAGTCAACATAAATACATTCTCAGCTTACTCCATCCACCATGCAGGGGTCTCAGTAGCTGTACACAAAGAGCTGTAGCTGCCAGCCATTTTTCGGGTGCAGGGTGGACACATAACTCATCTGTGTTTGCCTCTGTATACAACAGACCCCTCTCTTTGTAAGGAGACTTTGCCTTTTCCATCCTGCAAAACAGTCTACACGAGGAGTCACCCTAACTATCTCCATTGCGGTATACTTTGCTGAATTTAATTAATATCCTTGCCTCATACTATTTCTGTCATTATACAACGACTCATATACTCAAGCACGCTGTTTTAAGGTTTAATATTGGATAATCTCTTCCTTCTTACATACAAAGATTATCTAAGATCACTAATCTGCATCAAACTACTTATTTGTTAAGGAAATTATCGTTTCCACTTGCCTTAGATATGATATACTAGTTTGATTACATTATACTCACATCTAGTTCACTAATTATGTCACTATGACTATTGTATCACCCCTCAAGATCCAGGTCTGGATCAGTCATGGCCGGCCCTCCAGGGCTTGACCTCGTTATGAAGGAAAAAAAAGAGGGAGTGGGAAAGAGATTGGATGAAGTCCCTTCACTAGTGGCATAGGCGAGTAAGGGAGAAATTAGGCGTTTCCATGGGTCCTGTGCACACAAAAGTGAGCACCACTAGTGAGGGTAGGGAAGGAAAAAAAGTTTTTTCCACTGGGATGTTTGTCCTTTTGGTCAACCCTGCAGCTTCACCACACACCCCTACAGGCAGGTGAATGATATCTCTGAATGTGCTAAGTAAACAGAGGCCATACCATGAGTAAACAGTGTTCTACAGAAACTATACCATGATTAAAAGCTCAACTACCTTTGGGAAAGGTTGAATAGAATTATGGTACTCGTAGGTATAAGTAGAAGACTGTTTATTGCCCATCCAGGCTTGCCCCTTTTTCTGCTACCCAGTAATTCACATGTACCAATCGGTGGTCTTTGAACTTGAGTGGCCATCTTCCCCCTGGCAAGATGGAGCATGGGGAGTGCAGGAGGGGCCAACATGAGAGAGAAAACTTTGGTTTTAGTTTGGAAAAACCGCGTATTCACTAGATTTTTCAAATAATTTCTTTAAAATTCACTGCAACACCGACTGCAACGTGTAAGCTGCATAATCAACAGTCTTCTACTTATCCATAATCCTACTCAACCTTTCCCAAAGGTAAGTTGAGCTGTCAATTATAGAACGAGGTTGTTCCTCATTATGTTAAGTGTTAAAATGCCACGGATCGCAATATGATGAGTGGTCTTGTTGAATATTTGCCATCTTGCTGGAGAAATGACTAATCAACGAATACATACTTCAAAAATATTAGGTAAGTAGGTACATACCTAGTTGTTACACTCGTAGTTTTCAAACAATTATGATTTATTCTAAATGCCAACTTGCGCGAATTCATTTTTATAAGTAGAAATAAAAACCGCTCACAAAGCTATGTGTCCATATTGATATCACGGCTAACGGAGATTAGCAAGCGTACCTGGTCAGATTTTGGGAGTTTAAAATCGCGCCAGTCTGCGCGTGTTTAAACTCTTGAAGTGCACTGGTGAAAGATGATGAGATGAGATCTCTGTTAATGAGTGATACCCATGGGTGTGAAAAAGGTACTTCAACTATTTTTAAATGGAAGAAGATTCAATCCTAAGGGTTTTGGCATCAACCCCACTTTACTACTATGATTACTTAGTTTTCCTTCGGTGATTTTTCAAAGTTTTGCACCCTCGTGACATTAAAGCTCCCCTCCCCATGGGAGTCCCTCCCCTGCCCAAAGTGACGTCACCAGTGCACCAAACTACCCATTGTAGGAGAGTGCGGATGGTGTCAAATTTCTTAGAATTGAATCTATTTTCATTTAAAATCAATGAATACGTGGGTAATGCTAATTTCCAATCTTGCCGAGTTTGAATTCGTTCATGTTTTTGGTGAAAGTGGGCCTTAGAATTCTTAGGTAAGTAATAGAAGGAAGGTAGTGAGAATAAAACAATATTTTCACTAATGGCCAACAATAGAACTGAAATTTGGACCTTACCCTGCACAGCACACTGATAACCTCTTTGCAACTGGATGTAATGATTGGGTTTAATTCTATGAACTCAGCTTGCAGTTCAGTAAAATTATAAACTGCCATCGCACAATTTGGGTTCAATCTAGAGACAAGAATGAGAAAAACAAATCGAAAGTTTAAATTTGGTTTGACAGCAGAGAAACCGAAAGTTCAAATTTGGTTTGACAACAAAGAAATTTTAAATGCTCTAAGAAAATGGAGGGAGGGGATGAGGAATGAGATACGTTATTAAAAAATGGGTTTTTCATACTTTTCGAGGTTATTTTGGAGACAGTAGACTTCCGCTCCTTTTTTGGTAGTATCATCAGAACAGCGTGATGCAAGTTCTTCTATACAAGCCATCTCAATATTTGGATGCATCTCAACATCAAGAGCTCTTTGTCTCATAACTCGTCGAACTTCTTTACTACAAGCTATATCCAGCTGAAAACACAAAGAAATAAATAATTGTTACATGACAAATAACACCTCAGTACCTAACAAATTTAAGGGGGTTCCCCAGCCCAAAATTTTAAAAAATATACTATTATTATTTTTTTGAAACTAGACTCAATTTTGCGTCGTTTGGTGTATAATAATCGACATTTCCAATACTCCAATGTTGTTGTATAGAAATTAGAAGATGGGCACCTCCACCCGATTTGTAGCGAGTAAGAAGGTACGCCACCACAACAAACTTTTCTAACGTTTCCTTATAAAACCTGATTTTGTTACCTTCCTCATTGTTTTCTTCTTTCCTTTTACTACCCCGAATCAACCATGGAGAGTACACAGTTCCATGGAGTTCAAGACTAAAATTTATCAAAAACTGCATAACTACGGGCACCCCAGAACTACCATCCTACCAACTTTTCAGAAAAAGAGATCTCCTATAAAATCAGGTTTTTTTGAGCATTCAATGAACCTTTTCTCAGGAACTACAATACCTAGATGTCTATTTTTTTTTCTAAACTTCAACACGTTCTCTTGGATGTGTCGAGCCCTCTTAGCTGTAAAAGCTGACAATGTCGAGAAATTACCTTTAATCTTCATTTTCAGTATATCAAATTTAGACTGTTTTTCAAATGTGTGTCAAAAATCAAAATCTGGCAATTTCGGGAAACACACTCGACACATTCAAGAAAAAATGTAATAGTTGAAAAAAAAAAAAAAAAAAAAAAAAAAAATAAAATAAAATAAAAATAAATAAAAATAACTGTCTAGGTCGAATAGTTTCTGAGACAAGGTAGATACATCGAAAATCCTGATAAATTCAGTTAGGCGGGGAACCGTCTTAAATTCACAAGGAATCATCTGGCGAACTTAATCCATTCTATGTAAATATGTAAATTCCAATTTAGTTAGTTTCTGGTGAACAGACAATTTTTAGCAAAAACCCACAGAAACATAAATGGTATTTTCTTGGAGAAAATTGGAAATTTGAATCGGAATGAATAAAAATAAAGATATAGATACTTATGATTAGCAATTTTTGCAAAGTTACAAAGTTGTTTGATTCAGATAAACACTGTTATATATCCAGCAATTAAGACATCGACTGACCTGATCAATTATGCCGTAGAGACAAGGCAGCACAAACGACCTTTTAGGTGAGGTAGACAAGCCAGTGTTGAGGCTGCTCCCACAGTATCGAGCGGCGGATTCACGACAGGCTTTGAATAGGAAGGGATCCAATTTGAAATTTCTGGCCAAGAAGTACTGAACTTGTTTCAGGGAAATTTCACAATCTTTAGTCATCATTTCAGTCCCGATTTTCTCGAATAAACAATTCATCATCCTGCACAAACCCGATTCAGAACAATTAGTGACTTCCAAACACTCAACTTCTCATGAAATTAATTCATCCCTCGTAGTTTGGAATCAGATCTTCAATTCGTTCAAAGATTTTTGTATTCCAAAGAGAGCGGGGAAAAAACTCACTGAGTATCGTCTGGACGTAAGGAGTGACACCCAACAACAGCTACACTCTGGCAGGATTTCCAAACCACAGGATCAGCCCTCCAATCTTCGGCTATATCAGTCTTTTCAACAAGATTTTCCAACTGGCACAGAAAAAATACCTAGTGAGTTAACTGACACAAGAGTGTAACAAAAAGGGCATTTCATTGCAAGGTCTAAAGTAGAAAAATAAAATACAGCAATGAGTAACTTTGATAGTGATTCAAGTAAAATAAGAGCTAGCAGTCCCAACAAACGACTCAAAGGGTTTAAAATTGGTTTCCAACTCGCGGGCCACATCACAATGATTCCTGCTAGGTCACAAAGTCCACGTAGAAAAATAAAATGAAAATTTATTGCTAAAAAATCCAAATCAACTCTGGAATTAGATAAGATTTTTAAAACCTAGCATCGTTAAAAAATTCGGATAAGGAGTAAAAAAAACCCCTGACGAGAATCCAAAAGAAAGTTTAGGAAAGCACTTGAACAGTTTTTTGAAAAGCACTTGAAAGATTCGAAAGGAGAGTTCCAATGCTAGTTTCCAGAATACAAAATCCATAGCCCAGTTGAATTGAAACGTCTTGTTCCAAAATTATTCGACTATGGAAAAATTAGCCTAAGGCTGATCAGTATGCCTCTGTACCATGCAATCGTATTCTAGAAGTTCCAAAGCCGCTCCATTTCAAATTTCAGCACCTTAGATCGATTATTGAAAAAATTAGCCTCAGAAAGCCCTCAGCTAATCAGTACACCCCCCCCCCCCCCCCCCCCCCCCCCCGACCACTCAGGTACTAATAACCTAACTATCTTATAATCGTTTGTGCTTCAAACAACCAGTAACCAGAGAATCTCAGGGATGTATGGAGGGGAAAATTGTCAGCACGGTGAATTAAAAGCTTTCCAATAACTAAAGGCGAACGATTTTTATACGATGAAAGATGGCAAAGATGCAACCAATTAGCAATGATTTGGTTGTAGAGAATTATCAGAAAATTTCGACACATGTAAAATCTATCGGTATTAAACTAATGCATTTCAAGGTTGTGTGCCAAAGCAATGATAATTATATCAAAAGAATTATCAGATAGATACTCTTGGATCAGTTGAGTTTTAAATGTGTAGGCAATAATGCGCATCTATTTTTCTTTATGATTTCTGATAAATAGTAGGTGCTGGTAGAATTAGCAGTTGTACTCCATTTCGATTTACAATGACAGGAAAAAAATAAAAAATAAAAAAATAAATAACGGTCATGTTTGACATTTACCTCTGCAAGACACTTGAGCGTGACTTTATTTTTCCGTCGAATCTTGGCGTTATCCATTAGGCAGTGGATTGTCTTTCCTCCAAGCTCCACTTTTTTGCAGAACTTACTAATGTCTTTTGAGCACTGGGATACAAGTTCTGGAGAGAGGCGGTAGTCTTCCAGGAGGAGCCTACGATGGGCTAGCATCTCATCACGGCATTTGGCACCTACCATGATCCCTGCAGAGAATAAACAAATAGAAAACATTTAAAAAAAGAAAAGGAAAGAAAAACAAAGAAATGGAAAAACGTACTACAGATATGAACTTTTTAAACTAATTCATTTTTATCCAAAAGATAATTATGTCGGGTCTGATACTGATTCATCCAAAAATGAATTGGATCCCACAGAAAACGTTTTGATCCAGATTATATAGGAATAACTGGTTGTTCAACAGCAGAAACAGCAAGCGAAGTTTATTGAACTTCCATAGATAAAAATACAAAATTAATTATACCAACCGTTACGTGTGGCGTTTTCCAAGCAAGTCAGAATTTGAGCTAGCCTAATATCCCTGTCTTCAGACACAGCTTTCCGGCATCGGTTGCTCCTTATATCTTCTTTACAAGCTCGGACAAGGCCTCGACTGACCTGGTAATCCTGAGCTATTAGCTTTTCTCGCCTCAAAACTTCCGCTAAGCACTAAACAAAGACACACCAGATTGAAAGGAAGGGCAGTACACAAAAAACAACATAGATTTCAGCAATCAGTATTTCTCAACTTCTCAAAAGCAATGAGTATTTCTCACTTGGGAGGAGATTCCAACTTCATTTTTGTGTTGAAAGAGGCACTCGTACGTTTGGCCAGGAGACAGGGCTGCTTTATCCCGGCAAAACCGAAGGCGTTCATCTCTACAGGCTTTGAATAGAGCTCGATCCAACTTTACGTTTTCGCCCTGTATCTCAGAAAGTCTAAGGACTTCAGATTGACAGGCTTTTGTCAAGTTCAATAGCTGGTTTTGTAAACATGTTAAAGCACCCTGCACAAAACAAAATGATACATTCTTATCAACCAGGTCTCAACTATGGTTAGTTCCACTAGTGATAGGAGCTCAATTATTACATATCACGTGGAGATTTGTTGTCCAGGGATTGTGCGAGTTGGCTCCTAGATGGTTCCCTGTGAATTTTATCACCCTAAATTCAGTTGTAGCGCATAAGCTTGTGCAAATGAGATTTTCCTATCTATCGGCCCATTTCATTCAAATTCGGGGGTGTTTTGGGTACAAGTCTCGGGATGCTATCCTGTGAATTTCGTTACGATTGGTGATACTACGGTACCATTATAGTATGTGACCTACACCAACTTTCCAGATGCAGTATGCAATCTAATCTCCGGTTGTTTTCTTGATTTCAACGAGAGCTGTTGTTTTATCTGATGCCCTTTCACCTCAAATTCCTTTCCTCAAGCTGTTTCCTCTTTGGTCAAGACAAATCAGCCCTTGCATTTCTATCAACCAAAAACAAGCTTATCCGTGATGTTAACCGTGGGTTATTTTAAATGAAGGAATGTGCGTAGAATTCTTGAAGGGGAGAGATGTACTGCCCTAGCAACAGAAGTACAAGAAAATTAGGGATGGTGAGCCGTGTGAGGGGGACCTGAAGCAGTGCATGAGATCGACACGGAAAAGAGATGCTGATGCGTTAAAAGAGGGTACCAAACATTCAGCTCGATTCGAAAAACGAACAAATTTTATCGATTCCATCTACTGGAGCTCAAACTCAAAGCATAGGATGTGTATGACGGCATGTAAAAATGCTGTATAACATTAAAGTCAATGGAGCAAGTAATATGTTGGAGAGGCAGTTTATTGATGAGTGGTGGCTCCCTTCATCCAGCAAACAATATTTTCGATGCCTTTTGGACGGACGTGATGAGGACTACTACTTAACTACAAACTTCATTGATGGCGAGCTTCACAACTGGAGCTACCCAAAACAACGACGCTCTTCAATCGGAGTAATTAATTCTAAGATAAGGCTTTTCTCGTTTTTCCACTTTGTAGGTCGCATACTGCGTCTTCGAGTGAGACACATAGATCAAGGGTCAAGAGTAGGCCGCATACTATAGTGGTACCAATACTAACAATTGCGCATGTACAAACCTGAAATTGGTAGTTATAGACGAAACTTGAGAACAATAGACAGATTTCGATGAATTGATCAGGAGTTCTCTTTCAAGTGCAATTGTGCTTGTTCCATATATTTATATAAAATGGAAATGGATTCAGCCAGTTAGCTCCCTATACACCTTAGATGGTGAATGCCTTTGGATTGTGGTAGGGAGCACATGCGGTATGTATGTGCATGTATACCATACCAAGGTTTAGTCCATATTTTATGAAATTTTCAGGGATTTTGCACCCTAGGACAGTACCTTACAACTTTCATTGCCATCGGATCAACAGTAGCCAGTGCTCATGTGCAAACGTGAATTTCCTATAACGTCGATTTCTCATTATTCTATGGTCCGATTTCGTTCAAACTTGAGGGGGGTAGTTGGGTACCTATATTTTTCAGTAAAATGTCCTATGAATTATATCGCGAGCGGTGGTGCAATAACTATTGCGCACGCGCAAAACTAAAATTGCACACAGACAAAACTCCGAGACAAATGGACCAATTTTTATGAGAGTTTTCAGAGATTGTGGTTTAGCTTCTAAACGGTCACCTATTGATTTAATTGCAGTAGGTGTAATAGTAGTCTGAGCGCATACACAAACGTAAATTTCTCATGATTTATCAGTCCGTTCTCGTTCAAAAACTCAGGGGTTTGTTGGGTACCTATATGTCCAGGATGTGCCATTTGTATTTTATCGCGAATGGTTACGAAATAATTGTACTGCACATGCGCACAACTAGAATTGATTGACATTCCGGGAATAATGGATATATTTTGATGGAACTTTCAATTGTTGTGAGAGTTAACCTTCAGAGAATATGCACACACACAAACATAAATTATAGCCCCATTATGCATTCTAGCATGTAAACACATTCATGAATATTCTATTTTGCATTCAATCATTTCGACTCGTACTTAGTTCTTGAAATAATTCTATACGTACATGATACAAAAGTGAAGAAGCTATACTGCCCACCCTACTAGGTAGACGTGCTTCATGGTTAATCGGTGATATTTTGGGAAAGGGATGTAGTAAAATATATTCATACTTCGCCATGGCATTCGCCATTAAAAAATAATTCAAAATTAGACATAAGTTAAGCAGCAAACGTTATAAAAAAATGGCACCAACAACCGCTAACAAATCTACCAACTATTGTGTTCCATCAAAAAACCTAATTTTGATGAGAAGTAACCTCAAAGCCAACTCAGTGCAACTTTCTACGACCCAGGGGTCACCCCCAAAAGTATTTTTGGAACGAAGCAAAAGCTGTTTTATCTGTTTATTTATGATATAAATTGTGTTGAGTTGTTTTCAGTTGGGTCATGGGTGGAGTCGATAGAGTTGGGAGTAGGGATTTTTTAAATTTATTTATTTTCATTCCGCATTATTGGTGGAAACGGACAATATTATTTGATCACGTCATTGAAGAAAAAAGTAGTACTCATTCAAGTACTGTCTTGACAGCCTTCCGATGATGGCTGCACATTTAACCTATTCGCCTCCTATACTCAACTTCTTGGTGACAATGCTCCTCCACCTGGTACAGAAATAGGGGAGATATGGCATAAACGAAAGAATGAAAATTGAGGGTCGATACTACTGTTTGGACTGTTACATGACACAGTAATGAATGTCTCTGTTTGGATTCGATGAATTTAATGCCTGACGATGGCCAATGGACAATATGATTTTGAAATGTAACTACGTCCTCCAAAATTATTGCTGTCCAATTTGTGAGATGAATGGAGCTATGAAACTGCAAATCTTAATCAATTTTTGTTATAATTTAAAGTTTAAGAAAATCATTGGTATTTTTTACATCGACTTGACATTTTATGGGGAAACTTTGTAAGATCTCAAAAATTAGGTACTCAAAAAAAAAAAAAAAAAAAAAAAAAAAAAAAGATGTTTAGGTATATTGAGGTATAAAAGAGATATAGTTCTTAGAAAGAATGAATTACTTTTTAGGAAAAAATATACTCACTTTATGTTGTTTTTTGCTTCAATTTAAAATTAATATGAGAAATTGGTGTTTTTGAATCGATAGCCACCCTTACTATGAATGTGACGGTACAAATCTTGAGTTCACTTACATCAGCTGATTTGGAGGTACAATTCATCTTTAAAATGTCGTATTTGCAGTCTTCAATGTACAAACTCATGACGTTCGGGTCGATGAAAGTCAAGAAACTTATTCTAGTGACGAAATCTATGCACTTTGTATTGTCAAGGGATGGGATGTTCTCAGTGAAACATTTCAGGAGCCTTTCAGGTTTGCGCACGTATGGGCAGGAAGTGAGATGATCTATCATAAGTTTCTCTGTTCGGCAATGGGGCTCAAGAAGCGCCAGAGTCGCCTTGTAGTCCAGCAGCCTCGTCACCACGCTCCATACTTTACTTCGACAATTTTCGTCCAACTCTTCTCCACCATCTGGTTGATCCTAGGTGTAAAAACAATTGACAAATTAAAATCACAAACCATAAAACTAATCTAGCTTAAAGTTAATACCTAAATATTTTAAAAATACAAATACAAAAAGGGTCTTCAAGTGGAAGTTTTGTGTATTTTGCTTGCCCTGAATAACATAATTTATCATATTAAGTTTCCAGATAGCCTAGAAATGCGTTTTACTGTCTTACGATTCACCAAAATTTTCCGGGGGAGGGCCCCCGGACCCCCCACTGCCCAAAATTGAATACTAAGGATCGACCCCAGACAAATGTATAACTACTGCTCTACCCAGTGAATGTAAACAAATTTGGGGGTTAAACGTTACAATCCTTAAGTTCTTGCATACGCCAATATTTTATTTATGTACCTATTTAAAAACTTCAAAAACCACCTCAGTGGGTTTTAAATTTCAAATTTTCTCAGGGGGAGGACCCCCTTTTGCCTGGGGGTATTCCATACCCCCAGTGACCCCTCCCTAAATTGCAAATTAGATCCGCCCCTGATAATAGCTTTGTTCCCGCTGCAGACCCGAACAGGTTCAGGTCAACTTGCGCTTGCGCAGTGAAGAAGGAGTAAGATAACGGCGGTTCCGCAGTGCCTCGGTTCATATTCGGTGCAAGATGTCCAGTGTTTCCGCTGCTCAAGGAACATGATCCGAACATGAACTTCCTGCCCCGCCAGAAGAGGAGGTGCAGCTTGCTCCGCGCATGCGCTCTTTGGAAATTGAGCTAACCCGATATATTCTTCCTCAAATTTCTGTAACCTTACACCTTACAAATTGTGGTTTCCTTTGATTTCGTGCCTATTTTCGAGTCAATTGTTGGTATTTATTCAGGTGATTCTGCGATTTTCGAACTTATAAAAGTTTTAAACTTGAATCGTTTATTCATTTATCATATTCCTTATTTCTACTACTAAACTAATGAAATAGAAATAACTAGGGAGTGAATCACGAGAATGTCGACGTCGAATAAGAATCGAAGAATAAGAATGAGACACAAGGTTTTGCTCATGGATTTGCTAAAGTACCGCTAACGTGACTCCATTTCATGGATCTTCGTGTATCCATGGTTACTGCACCGAATATGTCCTTGAGCGTTTCCGCTGCCATCTGAACTGAACAGCCATGGAGGTTGCCCTTGCTCTGCACTTGCTATGAACTGAACCTGCTCCGGAGCAGTTGTGGAAACAAAGCTATTGTTGACACACAGGATTCAACTAATTAGGTGGCGTTTTACGACAGCACTATAGAAGGTGAACCAAACAGGTAGTGAACATGAACTGCTTCTCCACAATCGAGGCAAGGGGGCTTCACTTCAAACTAACAAGTTTCGCCACTTGGAGCAATGAACCTTAGGAATGTGGAGGTTGACATGACTTTCCCCTTGTGGATACCTTGGGTCACCCCGCACTATTTACTGTTCAAAAATTAAGAATAATCTTAGAAATATATCCGGTAAAAGTTTTGCTATTAAAAACACTATAAGTGCGCCGGAGCCACTTCCGCCTAGATGATTTCACACAGGAAAGTTATAATACAGATAAGAAAAGAAGTAGGTAATGGGGCTCCGAACAGAGAAGTTCGAAGTAGAGGGCACCAGGTAAACAAGGACCTCACTGATTTGCTCTTATATTGTTGTCTATAAGGGCAGTCGTGATGAACACAAGTTGTTTTTCTGCCGTTTTTTGCGCATTTCTTTTAAAAAAAGGAAAAATGGGTACACACGTCACAGGTTATCTATCACACTTCCAACCGTGTTGCAGGCTATCTCCCACCACTCGTGTTTATCTGCCGTTCTCACCTTTTATCTCTCGAGCTAAACTAATCTGATCTAATCTAATCCAAAGACCCGCAAGTGACATGTTCTCTCTGAGGTCGAGTGACGAGATCGTGCCACACTGTTACCAATAATTCTTAACGACAACAAGCAGGGAAGCACCATTAATTCCGACAAGTGGCGAGCGTACAGCACCCTGGGAAACCATGGGCCCATCACAATGTAAATCTCACAGAAAACTTCATCGACCCCACCAATAATTCTCAACAACATCAAGCAGGGAAGCACCATTCATTCCGACAAGTGGCGAGCGTACAGCACGCTGGGAAACCATGGGCCCATCACAATGTAAATCACACTGAAAACTTCATCGACCCCACCACTGGAGCTTCATACAAAGACCATCAAAAGCCTGTGGAGACACGTGAAGGTGAAGCACAGGATCAAAAGTTGTGGGGCTCGTCAGCTGCTTGACAGACATCTGAATGAAGAGTGGTGGAGGTCTGTCAATGCTGGGACGAATCTCTTGAACTGCTTCTTCTCCGACTTGAAGTCCACTTCCCCCAACTTCGCCAACAATCTTCACTCCAGAAGAGACAAGGTAACATTTTTTCGATTTTAGAGAAGTTAAGGGCGGTACATAGCCTGCGACACAACGGACGAGTTCCCCGTAGTCATCCCTGAGTCCGATAGATAGCCTGTGACGCGTGTAGAATAATGAGCTATTTTGCTCACTTTGTCCGTTGATGAATGTATGCCCTCTTCTCTTAAAATCGTTTTAAATGCCACTTTCCGACGTCCGATTTTGATAAAACTTGGTATGGATGTCATCTGTAACATGGCGAAGATAAAGATGTATGTATGTATAATGATGAGTGTATGTTGATGTGGGGCCGCTGACGCATGAGAGGTCATTGATCAGCGGAGTGAACGCCAAAGCCATTTTGTTTCCTATACGGCGCAGGAAGCTATAATTTGAGAGGGAGGCTGAATGGAGAATGCTGAAGACGACTGAGAGGTCATTGGTCAGCTGATCGAGCTCCAAAGCCATTATTTGTCTCTTATTCGACACAGGAAGCTCAAATTTGAGAGGGAGGCTCAAGGGAGAATACTGAAGACGCATGAGAGGTGATCCATCAGCTGAGTGCCCTCCACAGCCATTTTGTATCCTATTCATAGCAGGATTGTATTGGTTATAATAATTTATTTATTAATAATTTAATTTTTTACCAGTATTGATGAGATTGATTGTGACAGGAGGCAAGCTGGTGTCCCTATTCACGTCCCAAAGCTGGACATCGTCAGACAACAAGAACTGTCGACTTTGTCTCGTCGTTGACGCTATGGTTAACAAAATTATAATTTCTAACATAACTCTACAATCTGAAACAAGATGAAAATGGGGTTCCATTTCCGTATACGCATGATTCCCCTACTTCCAGTCTCGATACCGAATATCCGTTGTGTCCGTTACGGCTGCAGTCATAGGCCACAAAGAAGAGCAAATCGGTAAGGTTCATGCCTCCGTGCTGCGCTCTATCTCGAGCTTCTCATTTTCGGAGCCTCATTAGACAGCTTATCCCACTCACATGCTTCTTTGTGAGCTTCCTATATGTCCTGGTATACTACTCCTGAGAGTTCTTCACATTTTTTCAAGTTCCTAATCCGCCGGTCAAAGCTGATATGACAACAGAGAAAACCTCAATGACAAGTTATTAGTTGATTGAGAGAGTCTGTTCTGAGAGATAAAATCTGCTCTGTTTGGAACGAACACCGTGTAAGCATCTGATAATACCGTGTAAGTATCAATAGAGAATCAAGTTCATCACAAAGCCGGTACGTGCACCATATGCCTCTGTTCTAAGGAGCGATTCATTAGGTATGGTGTCCCTATGTAGTACGTGAACATCGTAAAATGGTTATTTATCATTATGCCCTGCTTACTGAGTTCAGTACCTATCCCCCTTGGAAATTAGATGTAATACATATTTTCTTGAAGAAATTTACTTTCATAGCGTGGATACTTATTTTTACTTGGCAATCACATTTCAAATCAACAAGGGCGTTGTTGAGTCTGGGGTAGTTTACTGTCACCTCCATCAATCAATTACTAAACGATGGAACTAAGAATGTATAATAATTATTACTACTTACCGAGAGATGAACGCATTCCAGGACGTCTAAATCATTGCTCCTAGACGTCAACTGTGGACACATTTTCCTTAGCTGCCCGCACTCCGGGAGACCGAGCAGCTCACTATCGGAATGGAGTAGGGCCGCCCGCCGGTCTCTTGATGAGTCCAGCTGTTCAATCCCATTATCTCCAGCAACTTCTACGTAACTAGCCGAGCCAACAGTACAACCGAAAATGTTTAAAAGTGCTAACGCTGATAAAATGAACATAATCAAGAGGGGGATGAATAAATGGCAGTGACGAGTGACGCAGAATCAATGAAAGTTCATTTTTACCACCAAGCCCCAGCCCCGCTTAAACACAAATATCGTTGGAGCACTCGATGTATGTTTAAATTTTCAATATAAATTATTCGTAATCGATCAACTTTAAAATTGGACGGCGACGAACTTGGAAAACTGCAAGCAATCCAACTTCGACAAACCATGAACGCACTGCACAAAAAAAGAAACAACAGCTGAGAAGGATGCAAAACGGCAGGTTACTTCGATTTTTTTACAACACTGCTTTTTAAGTTTCAGTTGTTGTATGGAGTCAACTAATTTTTTTTCGAAAAATAAAGTTCCCTAAACCGCGTTGAACCATGACTGTTTCATCCCTAATGGTTGTTTTTTTAATTGATACCTTTGTTTTCCTAAATAGTGGATTTATGGATTAGGCTAGAACATATGGATCATGTAGCATCCATGGTTGATTTACTTCTGGGTGGAAGGTTCGAGTTCGTGTGGCTTTCCTTGCTGGAGGAGCGTCTCCGGAAAACGCAATCTACCGCTGTGGGTGCCAACCAAACGGTTCCAACCGAATATCGGTTGTTCATTCTCTCGCTCTTGCTCGCTTCACAAGTTCCTTTCCAACTCTCTACTCTGTGAGAGCAGGTATTCGGAGCAGGAATAGGTATTCGGTTAGAGCCGTTCGGTTGGCACCCACTGCGGTTGATCGCGTTTTCCGGAGATGCTCCTCCTTGCTGGTGGCTGGGCGGGATGGCGGGAATTCTCTGATAATTTCGATAACGCCCAGTGGTGCTTTCAGATATATTATATATATTTATACTTTTTATTTATACTTGGTGTTTATTGCTCACGGAAAAAGTGTTCTTGAAGTACCTACATATCTTGTAGAAACTCGCGATGAAGGTGCGTCTCGCATGAACTAAAGATATCCGGATGGTGAAAGGTGAATGAATAGCTAACGAAGTCTGCTGACATAAACATCGACACAGGTAGCTTCATCGTTCACAATCCCTTCTTTTAAAATTTACGAAGTGCCTACTTCCTAGTTATGGGATTCCGCTACATCAACTTTAGATTTAAGAATGACACTGAGAGGTGCTTATATTGGTAAAATTGTGTCAATGAATGCAGGAAATTTTGCAGTGAAGAATGTAAAATTTGGGCAAATTGGATGTTTGAGTTGAGCACGGTTTGCACGAGTAGAAGATATCTTCACACTAGAGTAATAACTGTACAAATTGTGTTATAATTATGGTATGGTAGGCAGTCAAGTGAACAGGAGATTCGAATTTCAGGTCGTGTAGAGAACGGTTGAGCCCATTGAGTTACAAAACCAGGTATAGGCAGTCACTTTAGCCCAATAAACCATTTCATTCATGTAGCAGTCAGGGGAGATGTTCTGTAACTTTTGGAGAAATAACCCACAGTGGAATAGTTTTCCACTGGAGTAATTTTCCACTAACGGGCAGAACAACAGTAGTCAACTAACCAAGAGTAGGACCTAGTTTCAGACATAACCGCCCAGATTCTACTCTTTTTGCAGTAAAATTAATACAAATTTCTTCTTTCTTTTTACTTCAACATTAAGGACCACGAAATTCTTGATTATTATTATATTTATTATATAAATGATTAAAAAAATGGAATCAATGAATTACAGAGTGATATAGGACGAGGAAACCCAAAAATCTCGGTGTAGTTACCTACTGTCCCATTTAAAATACGGTGTCATTTTACACCTCAACTTACACCACCTATGGAGGTGATGAAAAGTTTTCCTGAGTAGAGAAGCAAACTTAATGGGGCATGATTGGTGTGCAAAACCATCCAACAATACTAATTGAGATCTGTTTATATAACATCTACCATATTTCATGTTCACTTGTTGAAGACATACCTAATACGTTTTTCTACATAATGATTAGTGTTTGGAGTAGTTCGTGCCCTCCATTCAAGTGTAAACAGTATGAAAAGGGCAGGGAACAGGGGAACAGTGGGGTGGGGATTTACAGCTAAATAATTATATATAAGCAAGATGTTTCCAGCTATTTCTTGCTGATATTATAAGAATATGCGATCCATTAAGGCAGAGAGTTCATCAGCTCTGTGACAGCTATGCTACATCCATTTTGGGATAAATCATCAAAAATTAAATTGTTTGCCAACTGGGTATTCCACATAAAAGTAATATCTACAAATTAGCAGTTTCAGCTTAACCATCGTCAGTTCAAGGCGTTTTTGGATGAAATATCAGCCGAATATGACGACTTAACATATTATTGTGAAGTCAGATGGCTAAGCAAAGGGAAAATGCTGAAACGGTTTTACGAGCTTAGAAATGAGATAGCAGACTTTGTGCAAATAAATATAAACCGCTATCTGAATTGAGTGACCCGAAATGGATCTGTGACTTAGCATTTCTGGTCGACATTACAGGCCATTTGAATGATTTAAAATTGAAACTTCAAAAACAAGGGCAGTTATTAAATGATTTGTACAGCCATTTGAAAGCGTTTGAGAACAAAATCCGCTTGTGGGAGGCACATAAATATGCTGTCTGGTAACAGTCACCTACCATTTCACCACGCTCTCTGCGTATGCAAACATTGCTTATGCTCAATATGCTGAAGAACTCAAGTTACTCTCGGCGCAATTTTCAATCAGATTTAGCTATTTCAAACACATGGAAGACGGTTAAAATTTATTTGCTACTCCAACAAAAAGTAATGTACAAAATGCTCCAATACACTTGCAAATGGAGTTGATCGAGATTCAAGAAAACTCACTCCTAAAATCTAAATTTGAAGACGTGGAGTTGTGCGATTTCTACAAAAAATACCTCAAAGAAGACCATTTTCTGCAGCTTAGAAAATTTGCAAAAAGATTGATTTGTGCGTTTGGCAGTTCTTATAAATGCGAACAGTTCTTTTCATTGATGAAAGTTAATAAATCAAAACATCGTACAAGGCTGACTCACGATGATTTGGAAAATTCTTTACGTCTTTGTATCGGTGGAATTAATCCAAACATCGATGAATTAGTTTCCCAAATTCAAGCTCAAGTGTCTCATTGATTTCGGTGTCGCAATTTAACTTTCGTAGTGTGTAACAATTCCAAATTTAACCATTTAATTATAATGCTGTACCTATTTTTTCATTTCATTTTGTTATTTTAATAAATTGTATTATAATAACATTGTCGTACTATTTCATGTCTGATATCTACCGCTAAAAATTATGAACACTACTTTAAGATGCACTACTTTTAAATACGGCCCGCGAACCTATTTGCACACTAAAGTTAGGTCCACAACATGTCAAAGGTTGGCCATACCTGCTCTAAGAAAATGTTATGTTCAAGGAAAACTCCCGCAGCCAAAGAGGTTTTTGATTAGTTGGTATCGGTGGCGTTGGTTGCTAAAGCGATTGTCTCTAAAACTAACTTTATCTCAAAGATGGTAAAGGGGTATGTAAAGCTATGAGCTCGAACGCTGTCGTGGTATCAAATATTTTTGGGTTGAGTTAGGAGAAATGGGCGTTGATGTGGTGGAGAAGGACAAAATGAGCACTGGAGTCTGTTGGAGTGAGTCTTATAATTGACATTAAATGATGATTGTTGAATATTGAATTGAGGTGGAATGATGGTTAAATCTGGAGAGTGGTGGTTGGAATAAATGGGGATTATATTCTGGGTGAATGGGAAAGAGCATTAGAGTCTAAGGTATGGGAATGACACTGGATGGAGGTATAAATTTTGAAAAATTGAATAATGTTGAACCAAGTTGAGTGGGTGTTGACATTTGGAGGAATGCGATTTGGAGTGGTGTTGAAGAGGTTCATGTATTTAATTATGAGAAGAATTAAATGATCATTCTATTTTTTTCTTCAGTGACATAATGATTAATGATTATTGAGTAAAAAGATGAAAGGTGATTATTCATTATTGATACTGTTACAGTTTGTCTTGCCCTTGACTTGCCTCAAAGATGGATTTTACTCGCATCCGTCAGAAAAGTACAAAAGTAAAATTTGAAGGTTTACAATTGTACCCTCATGAGTTGCAGCTTTATAATGACTTTCCTGCTTTTACTATTTCAATTGGCGAGTTGGAGCAAAGTATGGCAGAAAGATTGTGTGGTAAGGAACTTTATTATTTTTCTCCTCCCAATGAGTTTATAATTTGTTTTAAACAAGGATTGTTTATAATATGGTTGGTGCAGAATAGTCACTGAATAATATTTGAATCAATAAGTGCGGTGAGCTATTTATTTCCTCTAAAATTAATTTTGCTCTGTAAATGGTTTAAAATCTTCAGCTCATTAATGATATATTTAAATCTATAGGTTAGGAGATAGTATGATATTTCAGAATATTAGCATTCAGGTTTATTGGTTTCTGTTAGACTACTATTAAGTTGGGTCAGAAAATATTGGCTGATGAGCATCTGAGGCAAGCCACCCTTTCACCCTCATTGCATTCTTTTCTTCCAATTCCACTTTTTCTCACTTAGCATGACAGGCAAATAGCTCACTGTTCTGAAGGGATGGGCAATAAAAAATGAATATAAGGTGGCTTTCAATAAGAAGAAAGAAACTGGCACTATAGTTTTTTGATAGCAGCTTCTCGTTTTTGCCATACACGTTCAGTAAAGAATTCAACGTAATTCAATTACCTACTGCTTGATATTTGCTGGTTTTTCGACATTAGATAATGGTGGAATACGAATTATTTAGAATTTATAAAAAAATGGATTTAATGGAAAAGCCACGAAAAACAAAAGGCAATTTGATTTGAAAAGTACAGAATGCACTGAATAAGAGCTGAACTGAAACTACTGAAATAACAAGAAAGAGCAGCTATGCTCAGCCTCAAATCTTGGAATCTCATTTCATAGAACTCGGCAGACCTCTGTAATCTGACAGTTTCATAACCTCATGGGAAACCAGGCTTTCAAAAATCATGGCACCGTCGATAATAACTACCGACTTTGTATTCTTTGTGTTCTGACATGAGTCGCTTGATTGAATATAAGTTGAAGGGTGTGGTCAGGTAGCAGTTATCTTCAATCGCCAAAGTTGTCCAGCACAACTATAGTGATCTCACGCTGTGATCTTGCCAGTTTCTCTAAACTAAACATCTTGATAGCCCCGATTAGTGCTTTCGCATCCCCTGTTCAACCAGCCATGTATTTGATGCGCTACCTTTTTCTAGTTGTCCAGAATGGTATGTTAGGCTCCAGGAAAATAACTCTCACAGTCGAAGAGGTTTCATCACACCAGCCAGAACGTTGGAGTGTTGCAACTAAGGGGAAATTTCCTGTAGCTGTGACAACGTGAGTTTGTACTCCTGTCAAGGTATCAACTATTTTTAGGCCGTTACAGTGGCACAGTCGAAATAGAACTCGAAATTTTCGTAACAATAATTAATTTAATTCCTCTCGAGCCAAAATACTGTAAACATCACATTTCCTGTCATTAGCACCTTTTACATCCTCACTCACATGAGTCAAAACACACTGTGACAATGACTGCTGACTTGTTCCAGCGAGTATCTGCTGAGCCGGCGGCCTGCAGTTTCACTTCATCATTCGTCCGACCCCAAACTAGCGAGACGGCTGGTATTTGACTCGGGGGAAATGTTACGCTCCAGGAAAATTCTCACAGTCGAATAGGTTTGGCCACCCTGGCCTCATAGCTCAGATCGTTGGAGTGTTGCTACTACGACAAAATTCTTGTAGTTGTAGCGACGCGAGTTCGAATTCCTGTTGAGGTATCAAATATTTTTGGGCCGTTACAGTGGCACAGTCGAAATAGGACCCGAAATAATACGAAACAATAATTAATTCCCCTCGAGCCAAAAGACTGTAAACATCACATACCCTGTCGTAGCACTTTTTACTTCCTCACTCACTTGAGTAAACACAAACCGTGACAATGACCTCGCTCGACTGCTGACTTGTTCCAACGAGCATCTGCTGAGCCAGCGGCCTGCAGTTCACTTGCTCATTTGTCCGATCCCAAAACAGTCAAGACGGCTAGTATTTGACTCTGGGGAAATGTTACGCTCCCGGAAAATAACTCTCTCAGTTGAAAAGGTTTGATCACACCGGCCTCATAGCTCAGATCATTGGAGTGTTGCAACTCAGGGAAAATTTCCCCTTAGTAGTAACGCTGCGAGTTCGAACTCCTGTCGAAGTATCAAATATTTTTGGGCCGTTACAGGTACGAGTCAGCCTGGAGAGAGCTCTGAGCAAAAGGATAGGGAAAGGGGGACTAGAGTTCCACAGGGGAAGTGTGCAACAGTGCAGCCTCAGAGCTCTTTTCTGAGAAATCCTAGAGCAAGACTTCTACTATCAGACTTTTTTGTTATTTCTTGGCTTCCAATAGTGGCTGAAATTAGCAATGATTTATTTGCCTAATGGTTATGCTGTCCTTGTAGTTCTTCTGACACTGGAGGAAGTTGGAAACCGTGGTTTGAAAGTTGGCACTGATGATTGGAGGAAGGCTGTCATTGAAGACCTCAAGAAACACAATCTAAGAGGGTTTTGCAAATTGGTGAGACATGAATATTAATAACCTTTTTCCCGTGTGATTTACTTTTCCCATATAAAAGTTAAGATATTAAAAATTAAATATTATTAGGGACTCAAGGATTATTACAGTTATATGAAAGAACTGAGACAATTAAAAACTCCTGCAGTAGACAATTTGTGTATGTTGATATGTATTTAGTTGTTCAAGTATTTTTGAATGTTTGTATAGATTTTATTTTTCCATGATTTTGGAAGTAACCCTGTACCAATAAGGTTATCTATTTTTGTTTAACACATTTGGATTGGTTATGCCCATAAAAGGCTCCAGTCCTAAAAATGTGATATTTGTGCTTCTTTTCGCTAATTCATCTACTCATTTACTGCCATAGTATTCTTTATGCCCCGGAATCCATTTTAATACAATTTTATTATTTCTTTCAATTAGTTCGTTGCTATACGTTTTAATTTCATTGATTAATTCACTTTTAATTACTTCATTTCGGCTGAATTGTGATTGAAGCCTCCTTTTGGCATTGAGTTGTCCAAACTCCTAGTCCGGAGTTGCCGTTGGGACCAATCATTTCGTACCCAATGGTGTTTCAAATTATATCTGCGTTATCAATGATTTCTGGTTTCCGTTCCCATGTTGTTCTAGGTTCTATAACAGTTTTACTGTGTTTATAATAATTCAATTTTTTAAAATGTCATCTAAGATAAATTTGGTTTTCAGAATTCTGTTTATAGTTTCTAATATTATTTTTTTATGACTTTTTTTCTCCCGGATTACTATTTATTAGTAATTATTATAGTGCAGTCCTTCATATTCCTTTATCACAACCCTTTAATATACTCGTGGTCTGGTGTTTTCAGATAACAGCAACATCATTAGGAAGCGAACTTGAAGACTTTAATATGCGAAGACGCGATCACATGTCTCATTACATGTTACGGGTTAGCTACTCCGAGTCAGAGGAAAAGAGGAGGTGGTTCATTTCGAGAGAAATTGAACTTTTTCGCCTCAGATGGATGTACCTGACAGAAGCCAAGAGAAACGAATTCTTAAAGCTGAACAACCTAATATACGATAAGGTATTGCTTTCTTTACTTCTTTAACGATCGTTGGTTTTATAACTACGTACATTCAAATCTATGGCATTTAAACGATTTCTAGAGGAAGTTGAAGTATCGCAATGGCTCCGAAATTGTTTTAAAGTTTCGAAATTTGTCTTCTTGAAACCCCGTTTTGGAAGGTTCTTAACTTGGTTGCCATACATCTCCAAAGTAAGATCAGAAAATTGGATGATTAGTCACTAACACGACCGATGTTGGGCAAATTTGAATCAAGTTTGAGATATGAGTTATTCATAAAATAGCAATTGTTTTCGCTGAGCTTTTACGAGGCGATTATCAATTCTTAGAGCCAGGCAATAGGGCCATTAAATTACTGGCTGATAAAATTTCCCATATTTCAGACATCGCTGAGTTAGATCATTATTGTCTCTTGTTTCAAATGAATCATTAGGTACTTAGCAATAGCAAGTTAGAAAACGCTAGGGATAACACAGCCTGGAATTTAACGGTAATTTGATTCGTTTTAGGCTGACGAACGAGAGAAGCAAACAGCAGTAAAAATGTCTTATGGTTTTATGACCGTGAGTCAAGAATATTATGTCATCCCTTTATGGAAAGTTGTGGATCTGGTACGGACGAGAAGAGTGTTCATCCACAAAGGGGTAGCTTATATTACAAATGATGACATAATTTCTGTTCTTCTAGCCACATACCGTGCGACCTTGGCACATGCTTTGGCAGTAAGTTTTTCCATGGTTCAGTTGTGTTGAATATTTTGATTACTACATATAGGCAGTGACATAATTGAGCTGTATCGTACTTGCAATTTTAGTATGTGAGTCGAAGGTTGCATATTTTGGATGACGACCCAAGAATTCTAGGCCTTGTCAAAGGAGCTGGGAAAAACTCGCGAGATGTAGATTACACGAAGTTTGCTAATAAAGACAAAGTGGATATTCGCCAACTGGACACTGTAAGTGACGAAATATTCGATTTATGTGTATTTAAAACATGCTAGATTTGTAATATTGCATTCCGCGCTATTCTAATAATTGCATTAAAGTACTACTTAGTTCCTCTGTATTAAGGGGTTGATCAACGCTACGACTCACTTTGTTTAGTTTGTTATTCATTCGATATTTTAGCTCACTTCGTTATATTTCAGTTGGCTGAAATTTCATACCCACCATGCATGAAGCGAATACATCAACGTCTAAAAACTGCTCATCATCTAAAGCATTTTGCTAGACTCCAATATATCCTTTTCCTAAAAGGGATTGGTGTCACTTTGGAGGATGCTCTACACTTTTGGCGGACCGAATTCTGCAAACTAATTGATCCTGAAAAGGTAGTGAGAAATAATGTTGTGCTACCTGATTGAAAAATAAATTAGCGATCAAAAGATTATAAAGTGTTATATTGAAAATTTGTGTTTCAGTTTGAGAAATCATACTCGTACAACGTTCGACACAGCTATGGCAGGGAAGGCAAAAGAGCTAACTATTCCCCTCACAGTTGTATGCAGATAATCAATTCTCCGAGTATGGCTGGCCAATATCACGGCTGTCCGTTCAAAACGTTGGATCCTCAGACACTGGGGAAAACATTATTGAGCGACGGGTTATCCGTGATAGGTAACTATTCTTCTTATCCACCCAAGAATATTAAAACGGGGCGAATCATATTGTATACCTACATATAACTAACGTGCTACTGGATTCCTGTAAATATAATGTGCTTATAAAAATTTCGAGTCATGCAGCATGATCGTGAGCAAAATTTTCTAAATTGTCGTATTGTGTTACATTGTTTTAAAATTTGAGTACTTCGAGTGCAAAGAAATTGTTAACTACCAATTTTCAGGCAAACAAACTTCTCCTACATAATATTCTGCATTTCAAAAAAGATTTAGGATTTTTAGCTTCTTTTGGCAGTTTGTATAATTTTTTAGCAAATATAAGTGAAATTTAAGTAAATTTGTCAACATAATATTGTGCGTAAATTGAGTAATGTTCTTAGTTCATTGTGGATAAAGTTCTTTTGCTAAAATTCTAATAAAACAAATACAAACGATTTTTAGCCTTTTTTAGTGATTTTTTTAGCACATTTTTGAAATTGGATTAATTTAATATGCTTAAAAAGTACTGGCTAGGGCCAACACATCCCCCCCCCCCACACACACACAGCCCCCCCCCCCCCTCAAGCTATGGGGGTGAAAGTACCTAACAACTTGGCAAAAACATTCTAAAAACCTCGGTTTTTGGGTGTTTTTGGGGAAAATCTTTGGTTTCCTGTGGTTCTAGACCCCAAGTCAGTAATCAGCGTTGAATTTCCAGTAAGAAGAGTACGTTTTCAAAAATTTTGGGCACTTGTGTGATTATCTAAGCGCGGAAAAACACAAAAATTTGTAATATCTTAAAAAAAAAAAAAAAAAAAAAGGCGCCAGCAGGAAGAACTGGTCATTTTTGGATTCAGCGCACCATAAAACATAATGATTGGTGGTTTTTCCGAGTGAAGTAAAAGTCGAATATTTTTTGTTGTAAACGTTTGTATTTGCTAGGTAAGATTGAAGCTACAGTAAGCTAATAATATTGGGGGATGAAGAAAACTGCTACCTGTTAGGTACCTGAAGAAACCCCCACCGCCCTACATGCAAATCCCTTAAAGGTACTGAGAAAGAGTGAGAATCTGCTATGTGATCAAAATGTCTCATTATTATGAATTTATTTGAAACATTATATTATTTCAACATTATTTAGAACTCCCCTCAAAGTTTCAATTCCTCTTGTTATAGAGTACATACATATAAGCATGGTATTCATCTAGACCTGGCCGTCTCGGGTGATATCGCCAAAAGCATGTTTCCCTTCACGCTTTGGCCTCTGGCATCCTTGTTGCATACACTGATTCGCTGGGTTTATATTTTAAAGAAATGATAGATTCCAAACTGCAAATTTTGGTCACGAACGGTACTTTACTACGAAAAGTAGTGTCTGTTGTATGTTTTTGAAAGTTTAGTGCACTGGTGATTTCACGATGGGCGCGGGGGTCATGGGCAGACAAGAGGAATGCAATGATAGGTAACAGAGGAAGCGATAGAATGGAATAGTTGCCAGGCAGGGAAGCAGCACTTTTGAAGAATCCGGAAGGGCTGCACAGACCATATCCATCACAGACATCACCAGGGCAACAAACTTTATAAAATCATAAAACTAACATCACTTTTTGTAAAAGAATTCTCAGGATGGTCTACTTTAATTTGAAAACACAGCCGAGGTCTACGTGTAACGCTGATTCCCTGTAGCTGATAATTGACAATGGTAATGGGACGGTTGTTCCACATTATAAAATATTGGCTGCAGAGTTTGGGAGCCTGATACCTAGAGGATCCCCATTGGTCACCTGTCTAGATTTCAATGGAGTGGAGAGGGACCTATTTTGCTCCAAGGTGGAGAACACCCATGGTGTTTATTATTACAATCTTGATTAATTCTTACCCTTGAATCTCTGACCTTTTTGTAGCCCAACACGAGATTGCTGACCTAGCTAAAAAAGGACACTACCAACTAGCCTGCAGCGCATACTTCTCCCACATGCACAAAGGTGCTGAGCAAGTTCTGGTGGCTCATCCCAATCTTTACTTTGATGAAAGTCAGAAATTTTTTATGAACAAATCTGTCAAGAAGGAAGAAAAAGGTTAGTCCTTCTCTTAGTTTTCAGTTTTATGAAATACTTGCAGCTCGTGAATTAACTAATAACATCTTCTGTAAATTATTAGTTTAAAGCATAAACAGTGAAAATCAGAGTGGTCTTCTTGTGATTGTTTCAGGTACACCATCAGTTGCGAAACCATCTGCTGATAAAGTGAAGAACAATGCTCCCCCAAGCGTGCCTAAAGCAGATGATTGGGAGGATATGGGAATAGACCTGTCGGATGTTCCATTGTGATATTATGTTGGTTGCAGTTGATTCAAATCAATACATTGTGATGAAGGTTTTTGTACATAGTTAGGATTGGATTCAATTATAATTCGATAAGATTATTATAAAAGAAAAACAGTTTTTTTTTTTTCAGCCACAAAATTCATTCATTGAGAGTAATGACGGTGGGGTGCAGGAAGGAGTCAAGAGAAGGGGTTATCGTCCCATAAATCTATCATTTGTTTATTTCACTACTAGTTGAGTTCCTGTGATTTGCCGTGGATGATTTATGGTAATTACACAGCACCTTAAAGATTCATTATAAAAATAATCGTTTCAATATTAAAATACCGATGAAACACAACTTGGGTGTGCATGATGGGTATCTAATAGTAGGGGTATTCATGATTCGTTTCGAAAATCGAATTCATCGAAAAGTTGGGGTTTCATGAGGCTCTCTCTTCGAATCGTGGAGGAGTTAAGTAGCTCAATTACAGGAATTTGTGAAAGCCAAATCAATGCAGGCTTCCTCCTAACCAGGTTATAAATAATAAAGTATAAAATTGTTTGTAAAATAATATATGTAAAACTTAACTATCTATAAACTAGAAGCTTGAGAATTTGCACTACTTAATTGACGCATCAGTAAATCTGAATTTCGAGAATGACAGTAGTGTTTTATTAATAAGGATGTTTCGCTAAGCAGCTAGTAGGATCGTAGCTACTTTTTGATGATTCAACGTCGAAACTTGACTTTCGAAGGATTCAGCCAGTCGCAAATAAAATCGTAGTAAATGACAAAGCGCATGTGCATCGGAATTCATCGAAACTCAAGTTTTGATGATTCGATATCGAAACTACAGGACCGTGAACAACCCAATTGTTGAAGGAAGACAATGACATACAAATCGTTTACAGTGTTGTGCTCTGGCCTTTATTTATTGCCGCCACACATCAGGCATAGGGATGGGCATCAATAATAAATTTCTTTTACAAATCGATTTTTTGAAATCGATTGCCAAGTACCTGATAATATTAGGAATAGATTTTGCTTCCTCACTACCGAAGGTAGGGAAGTTTTGTGTTCGTGATAGAAGTCGAAAAAATTTGTGTTTTCCAAAATCAAAATTTCTACTTGCTTATTGCGTTTCAGAGCTAGCTGATCAATTTTGGTTCCGTGTCTGTCTGTCTGATGTCTGTCTGTGGTAAATCCTTGTCACGCCCCAAACTATATCAAGTTTCAGTTCGATTCCGATTAAATTTTCAGGGATTGTGCGGGTTAGCTCCTAGGCCTGTAGCCTGTGCGCATGCGTAAACGTGAAATTCTCATAATGTCGATTTCTCATCGTCTGTTGGTCCGAGTTCTTTCAAACTCGGTAGGTAGTTGGGTATATGTTCTAAAAAGATATCCTGTAACTTATATCGCGATTGGTAGAGTAATAACTATTTCGCATGCGCGAAAGTAATATCAATTGTCACAGGCAAAACTCCAAGTCTAATGGAACGGTTTTGATGAAATTTTCAGGGGTTGTGTGGATTATCTCCTAGACGGTCCCCTATAACTTTCATTCCCGTCGCATTAATAGGTGTCTGTGCACATGCGCTAACGTGAATTTATTATAAGGTCGATTTTACATCATCTATTGGTCCGATTTCGTTAAATTCGGGGAGTAGATGAGTATATTTATGTACCAGGAAAATTCCGTATGGATAATATTGCGATTGGTGGAGTAGTAATATAGCGCATGCGCAAAACTAAAATTCATCGACACAGACAAAACTCCGAGACTAAAGGACCGATTTTTATGAAATGTTAAAGGATTGTGCGGTTTAGCCCCTAGACGTTCCCTATAAATTTCATTGTTGGATTATAAATGTCGTTGGATTAATTAATATATGTCGTTAATAATTTAAATAATTCCTATAATTAATTTAAATATGTCCTATAAATGTCGTTGGATTAATTTAATAGTCTGTGAGCATGCGCAAACATTATGTTCTTATAACGTCGACTTAACACTCATTTCGACTCGCACTTGGTTCTTCAACTAATTCTATACGTTCATGTTACAATATGTGAGGAAGCTTTTACTGCCCACCCAACTTGGCAGACTTTTTTTTCAATATATTTGGGGAAAAGTACATCGAACATATTTTTTGTTCGGATTTTTGAGTAACATGTGACCAGGTTTTGTTTTTATAACGCTATTATTTTTTATAGAAAATAGCAATGCAAATTATAACACGAAACTTGATTTATTGTTGAATTTATTGTTATTACCTACTATTATTTTTTTTACGATTTAAGCCGCACCTCAACCAGAAGGGTCATTAGCGGCTAACATAAGTTTGATACACGCTTTTCTATTGAAATCACTGGTATATAGGTATTTACTAAATGGAGCCTGTGAAACATGATAATCTACGCATAATATGTTAAAACTCACTAGAAGAAATTTAATTAAATAAAATAATGAGTTTTTACAATGATTTTTACACTTACCTACGTTGCAAGTACCTACTCTCAGAATAAATAGCTAATGCGAATAAATAGCTCAATAGCTAATAACCGTCCTCCGGACATAAGATAAATTCTCGTTAAAATTCAACTGTAACTCGTCGCTGGACTTAGTCCAGTAAAAATAGGATTTTCCGAAGAAAAACGTATAGAAGTACTTTTCTCAACGGTTCACTTTGTTTTTTGGGTCGCTGAATCCGAATTTCAGGTTTGCCCCCTCGCCAGATGTGAGCTAACTTCAGGAAACGCGAAAAACATCGAAAATTTCGAACTTTTTTCAGTTTTTTGCATTTATCTCGAAAACGGTATGTTTTAGCGAAAATACTACCATGTACAAAATTAAAGTAGATAATTTTCTAGAAGATTATATAGTCAAGTTTTTTCTATCTTCAATAGGACCGCCGCTAGAGCGCTCTGAAAATAGACAATTTTTTTACTCCAAGTGAAAAATGCAGGAAACTCGAATCTACCGTTGCTCTTCTATGCCATTGAGTTGTAATATGCATATACAATGTTTTTCAATTAATATCATAAGTCTGGGTCATTATAATTGGTTGGACGACCGTCAGTGAGGTGCGCTGTCATCGGACCTCCCATTTTTTGAAACCGCGCTTCTCCCAGTTGTGCGAATTGACCAGAATTGTAATGGGATATTTTCATCAAAATGATAATAAGGCGGTTTATATTTCATATATAGTTCATACAACTGGCTCATACGCAATAGCGGCAAATACAAGAAACTGCTATGTTGGTAAGGTATGAATCGAACCAAAAATTAACTAATTCACCAAATCATTAACTTCTGCTTTCTTCAAGGTGTGAATCGTTCATAGGTTGATGCACCTGTATATTCGAACAAGACCATTTTAGCGGAAAAGCGGATTTTTGCCAAAATCTGCAATATATTGAGATTCTCGGGTCCATGGAAACATCGAACAAAAAGTATAAGTTTATAAGTTAGTACGAAAATTCAAACTACCCCCCGTCAACCGACCCTGGTCGGAAAGAAGGAATCCGTTTTGTAGGTAGTGCGCGTCAAGAACGATCAACAGTGACGTCAAGTGATAAAAATAACAGTGACGATTGTGGTGAAATATCCACACACCTTAACCAGCCCTTTTCAGGGCTACCAAAAATAAGTTCTCACGAGAGAACTATATAGGTACAAAAGACGTCAGGCTACGTCAAAGCGAAATAACACAAATCGCCGGAATGATTATGAGAAATACATAATCACAGAGGAGATAATGACCTCTAAGTCAATCAAGGGCGAAACAAAGCTTGACGCACTCTATGAGGTGGGGGCGGAACATCGCATTTCAACTTCCGCCCACCGAGCGCGACCGATCAAATCGGAAGCTGCAGAGGCTGCGGCCCATCTCGGGACTAACCGTTAGGTGGCCAATAGATCCAGCCAATCAGATACAGCCCCCACATATAAATATCGGTTGACGGGGCCCGGAGCATTCATTCACAACTCTACACTCGGATCTGACGTTTCTTCTCTACTACACGAGGAAGTCACTACACGATCTGGAACGAGGCAATCTATTCATCTCTCAAGTTTCCTGGTAGCATCGAGATTAGCCCTTTTCTGTGCTACTCACTACCAGCGTTTCTTCAGTCAGGATACCACCAGGTCCAAAAGATTCTCAATCTTTTTGGACGCCCGCTGGGATATCCTAGTCGGTTTCGCCCGGACCAACTTGATATATTCATTTGGTCGCCCGCGAGGAACCGCCAGGTAATCAATACCTCATACGGATTGATTAACTGCTCAAGGGAGTTCTTTTTAGAACTACGTTGGAGGACCCTTGCGAATACACGGACGTCTCTGTATTGCAAAGCGAGTCCCCGACATTTACGAGTGTCCTTGTCAGGGCAATATCAGAGGACCCCGTCTCTTGCGACGAGAGAGTCCCTGAGAATTTATGGTTCTTTTACAGAACCAATAATTCAAGGAGTTTCCTAAATGGAACGATCTCCGTCTTTTCACCCCCTCGACGGGGTGGCCGATCCGAGCGCTGTCGGTAGCCCGAGCCTCGAGACAGAACGGGCGGGAAGCAGTCACGCGACCGCCCGCCTACGCATTCCAATCTCACGCGACCCGGCGCAAGGTCGCCCGCTCCCCAGCCGTTCTGAACCGCTGGAGGATCTCTCAATCAACTCCGTGAAGGACGTGGTTTATGTTCAGCAGCCTGAGACACGGCCTGATCAAGTTTCTTTCAATCAATCTTTCTCAGAAAGAAATAACGAAGATTTCCTGACAAAAACAGAAATCTCTACGCGACTTTCCGCCGGACATACGGCTGACCCGAGTGTTTTATTCACTCCTATTATACACCCGTCGCATGAGCATAAAGGTACTTTTCAGTACCCTAAACACAACGTCTTACCCTATGATGAAAACATAAGGTTGAGACCTGAATATTCTCCTATAGGGAAATATCACGGCGAGCAACCGCAAGAAACACGGATCGAGGTTAACTCATCCCATGGCCCTAAGGTGCTTTATCCAGAAAGAACTGAGGATATTCAAGTTAATAAAAGTACTTTTTCGTACCTTCCGTCGGGACTGTAGTGGATTTATATATGTTCTACTTGGTGTAGGTAGACCAAGTGGGACGTTTTGAAAAGTACCCATATCCTGAATATGCGGGTTAGTCCCTGTATTATTTCCGAAGGAAATGTGAGCGAAATTGTCAAGGACATTTTGCTGGGTGGTTGAACCTCGTGGTTCGTTTATTGGTAGGCCGCGAGGGGCGCCAGGCTCGGTTCGAGCTGTTTGGAAATGTGTATTTGGGTATTGAACCGTTGTGTAATATTCCGGTCTCAGATTTACATCTGTAGGAGGAAGGGAATGTGTTTGATTGAGGTGCTGAAAAGTACCTGTTGGCCCGTGCGGTTTATGCAGGATAGGAGTGAATTTAACACTCGGATCGGCTGTGCGATCGTGAGATGAATATTGAGGATATCCCTGTATATAGGTAGAATCGTAATGACTACCTTCCGAGAGAGTCTGAAAAGAATCCTCGACCCCTTGTGTAGGTAAGGGTGTAGCTAACAAACCCTTCGCGGATTTGTTAGGTAAAGCTGCGATCTCGTCGAGAGGTTCGAGCTTGGGACACGGAGCTGGTCCGTGTAGTTTGTCACTACGTTTTGAGTGAGTGTCGAGTTTCGGATAGGGAGCTGTTGTGGGGCCGATGCCCGTTCCAGCGCCGAGCTCTTCTTCCTCGAGCCCGAGGAAGTAAGAGGGGCGGCGCTCCATCGAGATATCCGAGTGAGTTTACTCGATTAAAATACCTTTCCGTTCGGATGAAGGATTTATGTATAGGAGGGACTCGCTCGACAAAGCTCTCTCCCAGCTTGATGTCGGGGTCCTCTCCGAGCCTTGATAAAGGCTTCCTTGGACGGTAAATTGGAGCGTATGAGCTGTGCAATTTCCCGGCGTGCCCCTGCGGACAATCAAGAGCGTAATGCTGCGAGATTCGGGCGACACGACTAAGGTATCCCTGCGGACGCACCGTTTTAGACGAAGTCTTAAACGTGCCGGGTGGTACCCTGACTGGAGATCTACGTTGGGCAATGAGTAGTGCAATGACTAGACTCGTAGATGCCAAGAAGATCGAGAGAATCTGTGAGGAGAGAAGAATATGCCTTTCTGAGCCTTGGATGCGTGTAGAAACTTCGTCGGAGATGAGAAGAGTTGTCAGCGAGAGCAGAAGGTGGAATGAATACGGAGGGCTCTGTGCGTGGTATTTATAGGGGGGTGGCCGCCTCCGGCTGCCCCCTGGTTGGTCCGCTTAATTTCATTAGCTCACCAGGTGTCTCTTTATTGGCTCGCATAGTGTTTTCTCAGAATCTGTGAATATGATTGTTGAGTTGGTTTGCCAGCCTCGCCCTTGAGTTCCGTAGGGGTCGATTGGGCTGTTGTTCTCAAGGCAACTTTTGTGTGTTGTCTTGACGAACCCTTCTCCCGCAGTGGGTGTTTGGCTTGTTGATTATTTGTGAATATTTCGTTCGTGAGTGAATATTTCGCATATTCTCTCGGGCGAAATATGTTATTTCGCGGAGTTGTAACTCGACGTCTTTTATATATAATTGTGTCGTGAGTACCTCTTTTTGGTAGCCCTGAAAAGGGTTGTTGAAATGCTGTGGTGGAATTCACCACAGGGACACCAGCAAGGTTATAACCCACATAACCAACCTACCAATACCTCCTACGAGGTACCGCTCGGTCTCCCGACTCCAAGTTTAACATATGCAAATCCACTACAACGATAATCTCATAATTTAAGAAGGGAGTTCGGGATGGTAGGTGTTGATTTTTGTGAATACTGCTGTTTAATTTTTCCAATAAATTGGGTAGACAAAATTCAAATATATTATACTTATATCATATTAGAGGGCTTGGTTCATCATTAATTAACATGATCCGAATACATGAAATTTGAACAATTTGAATCGTTTCGAATAGGTATTGATTAAATACGTCGAATACATAATATCGAGTATCGCTTGGTTACAGTTAATTAGATTTGTAGTTGAAGCCGTAGCACAGAAAGTACTCGTATAGTAAGTAATGCATAAATAAATTTTAGTTAATTACAAAATAAATGGCACGATAAACAGTATCATTTCACTGAACATATTGACCAAAAATCAGTAGGTAACCCTTTGTTTTTATTGTGTTCTCTTTGAATATGCACCCATTGTACCAACAAAGATGCTCAGATTTAATGTGACAAATCAGACCTGTATCATTTCCATATTTGCATTATACAAAGAAAATACCAATTAACCAATGTATTGCAGTAACGCAGGATTCCCTTCATAGGCGTGACTGTAATTACAACAGTAACTGCTTAACAGTTCGTTCTATTTGTGGGTTTCTCTCAATTCCGCTTGTTGTCTGAAATAATTGCAATTACCCCATCAAAATTTTCGTTGATGATTAAAAAGTATTTAGGAAACACGACCACCTTGTATTCCATTTCCTCATTAGATATAATCCATCATTCCCTTGCGAAGTGACAAGGTAAGTAAATTTCACCTCAACACTGGTGTCATATATATGGTGAAAAAAATACAAAAGTCGGTGACACTTTGTACATTTAGATTTGATTTTATCCAGTACAAATTCAGTTGAATCTGAACTAGTGATTCTGAATATCATAGTTCATATATATCTGGTTGATAATAGGCGGTCAAAACTGAGCCGCTGGCTTGAGCTTGCAACAAGAAAACAGGTAAGGAGATGGAGGGAGGGGTGGAACGGTACCTACGCTGGCGTAGGCGCCCGGCACCGGGTGGATGCACCCTCTGTAAGCGCACCTGACTGACGATCGTCAAACCAATTATAATGACCCAGACTTATCAGATATGAATTGAAAAACATTGTATAAGCATATTACAACTCAATGGCATAGAAGAGCAACGGTAGATTCGAGTTTCCTGCATTTTTTACTTGGAGTCAAAACGTGGTCTATTTTCAGAGCGCTCTAGCGGCGGTCCTATTGAAGATAGAAAAAAGTGGATTATATAATCTTGTAGGAAATGTTGTCTACTTTAATTTTGTACATGGTTGTATTTTCGCTAAAACATACCGTTTTCAAGATAAATGCAAAAAACTGAAAAAAGTCCGAAATTTTCGATGTTTTTCGCGTTTCCTGAAGTTAGCTTACATCTGGCGAGGGGGCAAACCTGAAATTCAGATTCAGCGACCTAAAAAACATAGAGAACCGTTGAGAAAAAAACTTCTATACGTTTTTCCTGAAAACAGCCTTATTGAACTTAAATTTACTGGACTAACTCCGGACTTCACCCCATCAGTTTCCCAATATTTTCGTAAATTATCGTACCTACTATATTATGTTGTATTGTTTCGAAAATTCAGCACTTTAAGTAAAAAGAAATCTTTAACTACAAATTTTATGAAGGGAAAAAAAAAAAAAAAAAAAAACGTTCTAAATAATTTTTTTCAATTTAAAGGAGACTTTGGATCTGTAGCTTTTTTTGGTGCAGTTTTTATCTATCTATTGGCAAAATTAATGAAATTTTAGTACATTTTTCAGCATAAATATCTGCATTGATTTTTCATTTATATAGTTCATTTTCATAAACTTCATTTGATTGACATTATGAAAACAAACATATAATTAACAATTTTTAGCAATGTTTGTTTAGTGATTTTTTGAAATTTGATCAATTTAACATGCTAAAAAGTGCTGGCTAACAAACTCATCCTTTCGGTTGAAAAGCTTGATTTTAGTTTGAAAAAATTTCATCAACAATGAACTAGAACATTAAAAAAATTGATATACAAGATTATGCTGAAAAATGTAGGTACTGAAATTTCATTATTATTTCCTGAAATATCGAAAAGAACTGCCTTAAATCCGAAATATTTTTTGAATTGCAGGGTATTGTTTAGAACGAGTTCTTTTTGCCATATAATTGCTAGTCAACAATTTATTTGTACTCAAAGTTCTCAAATTTCCAATCAATATAACACACGATATACATAATACGATAATTTACGAAAATTCGCTCATACGATCATGACTGGAACTTCTTTCGTAAGTTAGCTTGTATTATAGCAATACATTGTTTTGAAATTTGAGCATTTGAGTGTATAGAAATTTTTCAACAACCAATTTTATGGCAAGAAAAGTTGTTCAAAATAATATTCTGCAATAGTTCAAAAAATATTTGGGATTTTCCCCCTTTCTTCGCAGTTCTTATCGATTTTTCAGCAAATATTAGTGCAAATAATTAAAACCTTCTTTGAATCGCAGAATGTTACTTCGAACGAGTTTTTTGGTCTTAAACTGGCAGTGAACAATTTCTTTACATTCAAAGTGCGAAAATTTCAAAACAATGTAACATAACATGCTACGATAATAATCTACGAAAATTCGTTCACACAATCATGTTGCATGACCGACACTTTTTCAGGCTTATTTTTGTAGGTAAGTACATACATTTTTACTTTCCTTACTTAACCCGAAGGGTGAAGGGAAAGTCTTGCAATCACACTGAAAATCAATTTCTGAAATTCTTGCTAGGATGGGTATTTAGTTCAACCTGAACCCATATCTATACGTTTCATGAAAATGTATGTGTGTGTGTGTGTATGTATGTAACTTGTGTACGCGATTTCGACCTTATGGTACGACACGAAAAAAATTCCTATTTCGGTGTTGGGTTTCTATACCCAAGAGCTAGCTACTGTAGCAAAATCGGCTTAGAATGTTCATTTTTAGGGGGTTAAAAAAATCATAATAGGTGAAAAAACGTCGTTTTTTGCACTTTTTTGGTCTTTCCTTCAATATGGCTCGAAGGCTATTGATGAAATTCACAGGAGTTACGATACAAATTATATTCGATACCCGTCATGCCCAGAAAGATCCCATAAGGACAGTAATAAACTAAATAATAAATGTAAAAACATAATTTTTAACACTTTCTTAGAATAAATAGATGTGTGTTCAGATAAGGTCTAGCTAATAAATACTCATGTATTGTGGGAGTTGTAGTATGTTTTTTTTAAAAAGAAGATCGCATGAATTTCTTATATTACCCTTTTGGCTGGTCAGAAAGTACTAACCACTTACCGCAGCAAATATTTAAAATGTAGCATAACTTAACCAATTTACTACTACTTGCTTTTCAAATTGATTCAAACTTCAACATCAGGCGAGCAAGAATTTTTAATGTTGAATTTACTCTATTCATGTTTAATATTCTGCCAAAACCAGGAGTTTGTTGCAATTTTTAGGGATGGTTAGAAGACAGTTATAACTTTCCTACTCACCCGGAAAGTAAATACAGGAAGTCATACAATCGGTGTTCATCGGTCTCTTACTGACAGACACCTGAAGAAACTTCTGGATTAATGGAGTCCTATAAGTACCTACTTGAAAGTCAAGCAATCGAATAACAACCCCATCCTTGTAAGATGTGATCCATCATGATAGCATCCATGTAAAATTAATACAAATACCTAAGGAAAGTAGTGTGAAGCCTCGCACCAGATGTTTCAATATGCTAGTACATCGTTGATGAACTTCTTTTGACTGAAATTCTGTTCAACAAATTTAAACAACAATTTTTAGAAAATTAATATTTGCTCTATAATAAGATTAAAGAATAAAAATAAATAATATACTTTCAAATGTACTCGAGAGACTTTCCAAGATTTCAAGTATTCAGCTATGTACATAAACTACAACAAATACGTGACAAGGTAAATTTTGATACGCTCGATTCTCGTCGTGTCTTTCGAGTCGCATGCGATTCAAAAAGTGGGTCGTCAAAACGAGGCGCGTGAAGTCGACCAATGAACGACCTGTGTGGCGCCCCATGCCTTTACGTAGGGAATCGAGAAGAGAGGAGACGAGGAAAACGCGTCGACCCGTCTGTGGACGGCCTAATTGTTTTGAGACAAAGTTCCTTCCCAATGGCCAATTTTATGACCCTCCAAAAAAAGGCTCGAGTGTGTGGCTGCATACGTCGCACACTCCTCAGGCCGGCCCTGCTCCAACATCGCATGTGAGTAATACATTGTTCCGGAAGGTGGATGGAAGAGAGAGCTACGAGCAAAGCGTCCGAATCAAAAGGAGCGGCTGACCTCGTGTTGGGGGGAGGCGGAAACGACCGAAGTCCCTCTATTCATCGCGCTCGGCAATTCTCGGCTTTGTGAAGCGTGGCCCAACGATCGAGCACAGCGTCGAGGGAAGAGCTGAGCGGCGATATCATTCAGTCCACGTTTGGTTTCTCTGGTTGGACGTTATCTTTTTCAACGCAGTTCGTTCTCCATTTCAACTGTTTTATTCACAAAAATGAACATTGATTTATTGATTCGAGAAGTGTTTAAAAGAAATCCGCTGTGGGATCAGAAAGACCTCAGACATCACAATAGGTTTGTGTTAGATAAAATGTGGGATGAAGTGGCAGTTGCAATGAAGTCAACCCGTAAGTAATTACAACTTTATACCTATCTAGGTACCGTTTTTTTAAAAGGTTATTTAATAAACTTGTTCACCTTAGTTCAGAGTTAAAATGTTGGAAATTACGCATCTGCAAAAACAATAGTGGCAGGTAGGTACCTACGTATTTTTGCTTCCTCACTACCGGTTCATGCGTGAAGTCGAAAAAAATCCTGTCCTCTGCAATAGAAATTTCCACTCGCTTTTTGCTTTTCAAAGCTTGCTGATCAATTTGGTTCCCATGTCTGTTTGATGTCGTTGTGCCTGCGTCAAATTCCTTGTCACGCCCAAAACTTATTACCTACTTAGTTTTAGTCCTATTTTTGATCCTCAGCTGCAGTGGAATCATCATGTTTCGCTTTTTTGTGGTAGGGTTTACCATGCTCTGTACCTCATGAAATCTTTTAAGCATTTTGGGACCAGTGAGTTGAGGGGATCGCTTATTCAATATCTGGTTTTGCCGTATTTTACCTACTCGTATATTGTTTTCAGCACTGGGTTAAATGCTCACTTCTCTAAACGTCTTTCGGTTGCCTTCAACTCCTGTCTGTTTCATTACACACAAGCGAGACACATAAGCCCTTATAACACTTCACTTGTGGGTTGCAGCAGTGACAATTTAATGGCTACCAGTGTTTTATGCTTAATTTTCAAATTTGTTAATGCTTCCCATCCATACTATCTCGATCCATCAGAGATAAAAATTTGCTGATGCCCCAACACATCTTCCCTCAAAGGCTCCGTTACTGTGAATGGTGTTCGGTTGTGGGACGCCCTCCCAATGGCTATTATGGATTCTCCCTCCTATTCGGTGTTCAGGAGACGGTGCCTTGCTCACTTTGCGGAATGTTAGCAACCACTCTTTCCAATTAAGTCCTTCTTTTCTTCATTCATTGCTCCTTCTTCCTCTCTCTCTTTTTTTCATCTTTCACCAACCATATTTACCACTCTGTTTGTTAGGCTTGACTTATAAAATGCGTATTTACAGTTAATAGTCCACCCAGACAGCCAACCCTTGCTCCCCGTCAATACAGCCTTTAGGCCTTTTAGGTACATTAGACTGGTTTTTGGGCTGGCCTCCGCCCCTTCCGATTTCCAAAATTTAATGGACCAAATTTTAGGTCACATGGACGAGGTGGCTGCTTTCCTAGATGACATTTCAATTGGGGGGAGGGGCGACCAGCCACAGTGCAATACTAGATTGATAAAAGTGTTGTCCATTCTTAATAAATACAATGTTAAATCAATTGTGATAAATTCGAATTTTTGTCACCACATTGGAATTTTTGGCATACCCCTCCGACACTGGCTCCATTACATTCACTGCTCCGCAAGGAGACAGGCAGGACATCACTGCATCAATCAGCTTTTGAAAAAGCAAAAACATGTCTGAAAAATCTCGATTAGTCCTTTTTGACCCAGCTAAACCGTTAGTTCTATCTGTGGACTCAAGTCAAATAGGCTTTTGAGCAGTAGGTACTTTGCCATAAGCACAACGGCAAACTGTTACCCATAGCATTCGAGTCTGCAGCATTAAACTCTGCCCAAACGAATTATTCGCAGCTTCACAAAGAAGCTTATGCTGTTATATTTGGATTAAAAAATTCCATAAATTCCTATATGGGAGATCATTTTTTATTGGAACTGATCATCTGCCGCTTAGAACTATCTTTTCGGAAACTAAGAATTTGCCCACAATTGCGTCAGCTCGATTGGTGAGGTGGGCGGAAATTCTGTCTTCATACAATTATACTATAATGCATAAAAAGGGACGCCCAAGCAAGGCGAAGCAGACGCCCTATCAAGGCTTCCCAGATCTCAGCAATTAGAGATCACAGAATGCTGTTTCCTACACACGCTCCTCCCACCACTGTCTTTTATTGACATTGCTAAGTTTGTCTTCATACAAGTATACTATAATACATAAAAAAGGGACACTGATTACACATGCAGACGGCCTACCAAGGCTTCCCAGATCTCAGCCATTAGAGATCACAGAATGCCATTTCCTACACACGCTCCTCCCACCACTGTCTTTTATTGACACAGCTAAGTCCACTGCCAGGGACCACCTTCTTGAACAAGTTATCTCACGGATTAAGGGAAATCGGTCGGTCGAACCTGGGGAATCTCTATCTACGTTTTTTAGGATTAAAAATGAATTGATTTCGGACCACGGCTGTATTTTTTGCCATGATCGAGTGGTCATCCCCGAATCTTCGAAAGGACAAGTCTTACAGATCCTGCACCATGGGCATCTGGGGGTTTTTCGAATAAAGATGATGGCGAGGTCGTACGTTCGGTAGCCAGCCATTGATCGATATATCACAGTTTTTGCTCAATCCTGTGATGTTTGTGCCGAATTTGCACCCCACAACCCAGAGCCAAAGTTTCGCAATCCATGGCCCTCAGCCATTTCAAATTTCAAAATGGCCGACAGCAGTCCTAGTATCTTACTATATAACTTTGCAAATATGTCAAATTTCCTACTTGATGCATTTTCTCGTTTTGGGATGCCGGGTACATTGGTAGATTGGCAGATATCTCCCAATTTTCTAGCTCTGATTTTACAAATTTTTGCTAATTGCGTTCAGTAACTCTGAAATATTATCCCCCGTACAACCCTCGTTCCAGTGGTCCGGCTGAACGGTTTGTTTTTATTATTAACAATATGTACTCCGCAAGGAGGTTCTTCCAGTGATAATACCCTTATCATGGGGGCAAAAATCTGATAAATTTCCACTTGTCTTCTACTGTAATTAATGAGTAATTTTCTGTCTGGCCTGTCTGTGGTAATTTCTATGCATATTTTTCAAATAAATTTCTAAGTAAATTTTGAAGTCACTACATTAAATTAGACTCAGTTGTGATCCATTATTGTAGTTAATTTGAAGTACCTGAATTTTAAGTCAATTTTACCTTTTAATCGTCTATTGTATGGTACAAATTTTGTTATATGTTTATATATGGATGGAGATGTAACCATCAAACCCCATATAGTATACTTGGCTGTTACTACATGTGAACTTTTACCTATCCTAGGGACAACTAAGCATAGATCCTATTACAGCATTCTTATTGTACTCTTATTTGCTCAAATAACGAGCCCTCCGATGGGACACTAGGAGTCTACCTGTCCTCTTTCTGAGGTATACATAGAGCATACCAAGCCCCATGAAAAACTTTGCTACGTGTTACTACTCTACAAGGTTCTTAAATTCCTGGCTCTAAGTGCTTGAACTTCGATAAAACACCTAGGAGCGTCTCCCCCTTGAGCGGTGCCAGACGGTGGTGCACTCCTTACTGCAGCCGTGAATCACTCTCCCAGTTCTCTTCTAAATAGATCAGAATCCTATATATAGTTTGGCGGCCTGGATGCTCGCAAGCTCGCATCTCAAAACTCCATAACATCAAGTGGTCAATCCTTTTGTAAAAGTACAGATTAGTTAGACATACTAGTCAGAATGTCGTTTAAAAATATATTTCGGAGGCCAGACCGCACTGGGATTGAACCCGGGACCTTCATCTTATTAGCATGCAATGGTAACCACTGGACAACAATCACAGTAGGTACTTCGCCACTCAGTGGGAAATGCTTTAGAGGGAGGCCGCTAGAACGGTCTAAAACGATTCACGGCTGCGATAAGGCACTCTTTTTTCAATTAGGAACTAAAGTATTTTTTTCTGCAACTCGTATTTAGCATGCAATTCAGCAAAAACCGTACCACCCTAGCAAATCTTAAACGTTATCAAAACAAATCTAAAACGTTAAAAAAGTGTATTAAACGTGTACAGAAGTGCGCAAAACATCCCAAACGCTCCCCCCCCCCCCGTCCTCTAGTTGCAATCCATAATAAGGGAATAATCTCATCTCTTGCCTTTCTTATTAATAATAAAATCATGTTTGGTTCCTAAAAAACGCATAGGTACTTATCTGATGATTTTGTGTGCCAAGACTGCCAAGTTGTCCATACGACAGACCTATGGTCTTCATTAACCACGCCATGGGATACAATGGAAATCAAGTTGGGTGGGGCACATTGCTTCCTTGTATCCATAACATGAATGTACCTATATAGATAATTGAAATATTTTAAATGAACTAGAAAAATTCCAAAGTGGAAAATAGTAAATCAAGGTGTAAAGTAAAACGTCAAATCTTTTAATTAGGAAACGAGAAAATGATGCTTGAATTTAGGTACGTTTGCGCATACCAACCATCTACTGCCTAACCATCGCTTTCCACAAAAATTTCATCAAAATCGAATGAAAACTGAAAATTAAGCTTGTTACAAGGATATAACATTTGCGCATGCGCAGGGGCTACTAATATTTCGATTTGAAAGGTGAAACCAAAAGTTTTGAAAGATGCCTCTGAAGCAAAATATCTTAAATAAAAATTTGAAAGGTATTCCTATTAGGTGAATATTCATCACTCTTTTAATTTTTTCTTTCAGGGAAAGCTGTACGGGTTAAATGGAAGTCACTTCGAGACAACTACCGCAAAGAACTGCAGAAGATGCCTCATTCAGGTGACGATGGGTCCCAAACTTCTTGGGAATCGAGTTGGAAATATTTTGAAAGCCTCCATTTCATAAAAGATCAATTTTCCCCCAGATTTGCCGGGGAAAGTTTGCTTGAGGTGACTATGGATTCAGCTGTGGCTACTGATTCAGTCGACATTAAGAGTAGCATTCCCATTCAAGAAGATTTCAACCCAGAAGACGCTCACAGCCATTCATCAGTTGGGACCAGTGCAAGCTTAGCCACCCGAAAGCGTAAAAGACCTACTGATGACATAGACAATCCTTTGATCCGTATTGAGAGGAGATTGGAAATGTTGGAAAAGAATCAAACTCAATCTGACAAAGTTGATGATGATGTGGCTTTTTTCAACAGTCTGCTTCCATACGTTAGGCCGATTGCGCATGTAGACAAGCTTTTACTTCGAATACAAATGCAGCAACTTATTTACGATTTTGTAAAATCCGCTGCACAATCACAACAGTCTACTACTTAGCAGCCTTCACAAGGTCGCTCTCCCATTAACTAATTCAATCCTTGGCAATCCTCCCTCTATTACCTATTTTCATTCAACAGTTTCACTTAGAACCCTTCATCTGTGGTATTATTCCCCCCTCCCCCCCCCAGCCCCTTCATCAGCGATTATTCTGAAAACAGAGATAATGTCGAGAATCATAACGGGCATTAGTTTCGAACGTGGTTTTGTATACTTTTTTTTTTTTAATAAATGGCTATCTTTTTAAGAAATTCCATTAAATAATCGATGAATAATCAATAAGTAAAGAATTTAATGAATGACAAAGTTAAACTTTTTTGTTCCCTGGCTACATTTTCATTATTTTTAATGTGCATCACATCAACCTTAAAGTTTCTTCGAGACTTAGACAGGTAGACTTTGGTATAGCTAAGATGGAATGTCTTATTCCTGATTCCTCCGAAAATTATTGACGCTTTGATCTCCACTCTACCCGTACCTTCACTAGATGTCTCGCTTTATCTTGAAAATACATCTGTTTAAATTGAAATCCTTTTGATTTTAACGTCATCCATGTTCCTTACTTTCTCTCGGCATTCAATTGAGCTTGCTTTTCTTTATTTTTTTTTTATCAAGGGATGTTTCTAACATCTACCGAACGAGTTTGAACAATAAACTTGAAATAGAAACATGGTTATGACAAAAGACGTAGGTATGTATTAAAGAAAAAAATGGTTTTGCTATATTGTCCATTGGTAAACAAATATTTGCACAACAGAGTTGAAACTCGTTCAATGATTAGGTACATACAAAATTTGTAAGCTGTCACAAAGGGATTCAAACAGGTACATGAAATAGTGTTAAATTACTAGGGACTCTTCAACCCCCTTAACGGCTTGTTAAAAGGATTCTACATTCGCGCTTCGCAGCAGCTGTTAATAACACAGTCATGTTAAAATTGATAGGTGTTGATTAATTCGTCCTTTCTTAATTTCCTTCAAAATTTGAGCTGTTTCGGACGACTAGGCCTGGGAAAATTATGCTTAATGGAATTTACGATTACGCTTGCGCAGGGTGAATTATTGATTTGGGAACAATGAAACGGGAAGGGAGATCATCTACAGCCAAACCCACAAATTTCCTGAAAAGCGCAACAAAATCGGATGAAAACTGCATTTGTGGACGCATAACGGACTCGGTACAAAAGTTGTTCAGAGTGGTCTAAAACTAAAATGCAAATGGGAATTTTGATTTTGAAGAAGAAAAAAAATTTCTTCTCCCAAAAGTTAAACAATGCTTCTATTGTAGGTAGACTTAGAAGAAAAACAAGCTGGACCACTTTGATGCGCGCAACTTATCGAAAACCTAATCCCGAAAGTAGACCGCATCTGGCCCTATTTAATGATAGTCATGAATCGATGAATGTTTGTTCTCTAAGTGGTATCCCAAAAGTTCTCAGCATGGATGATCATGTACAACATATTTAGTGTCTTTTGAGAGTTTGGTGGTCATTTTGGTTGCTACTGTAGCCCAGGTGGACTGTGCATCTAGACATGATCTCACACAGGATACAATTGGATAATCTGGTTTTGTTTCTTCAGGTCACTCTTATCTTGGTTTTCACTCTACCTTTAGAGACGGCGGTTGATGGTTAGATTGCGAGGTATATTTATTATCACACCAGCTTTCTGTGACACCTGGAGATTCCAAGATTCTCCACCTGGACCCACGGCTGTTTTTGATATTTGTAGAAAATGTAGGAATGGTACTGGGTGATGGTGTTGAGCATCTATATTGTTTGCTGATGACTTAAAGATTAATACCACAGTGAAAACCCCTAACGACTGTCTGGCTCTCCAGGATTCACTGATTGCTCTTGAGATGGATGCATGGTGCTGTAAAAATCAATTATACTTCAACTCTTAAAAGTGCTTTGTCGTTTCATTCTCTAGTATTCATACAGTATCCATCCTGGATACAGATTGGGAGGCGAAACATTGAAGCACAGAATGGTAGGATTTTGGAGATCACATTAAGGAGGCTGGTTCTAGAGCGTTGCGACTGTAGCGGTACCTACCTTAAGTGGAATACCAGAGATCCCCCAGCTAACAAGTTGCTGTACAGTTCCCTGGTCGCCCATGCATGGAATTCTGCTCGGTTGTATGGTCTTCTGTACACATAAATGCCAGGGAGTCTCTGGAGCTGGTTCAGAAGAAGTTTCTTCAAAATTGGGCTTGTAAGAAGGGGCCAGTATTGGGATGATTTTAGTAGTCGACAGGCAACGCTGGAATGCGGTATGCCATCCCTGGAACATCGCCGCCGAAAGACCGACGCTTTGGTCCTTTGAGATATGAGGTCTACAGGATAGCTCGACCTTTCTTTCTCGTCTGTATCTGAATATGTGCCCTCAAACGCCACAAGATGCCATCAGACTTCTTACGTGCATGCGGCTGCCACCTGTTCACTTAGGTATTCAAACGTTTATGTTGACTTATTTGCTTCTTCCACATCGGGAATAAAATCAATTATTAAGAGAACTAATTCATTTTGATGTACTCCCTATATCCATAAATTGTATTTTTATTGTATTATAGAGTAATATTTTTATTATAGAGTAAATATACCTAATATAAAATAAAATATAATATTATTTATTATAGAGTAAAATCAATTATTAAGAAAACTAATTCATTTTGATGTACTCCTTATTATCCGGAAATTGTATTTTTATTGCATCTTTGTATTATTGAGTACTACTTAATTATTTGATATATTATTGGAATTGTATGATACTGTTATAAATTATTGAATACCTACGTTAGAATTTATTGTAATTCATATCTTGAAATTTCTTATTTCTATGTATAAGTATTGTGTTATTATTGCCCGTTTTCTTTAAATAAATAAAAAATGAATACAATACAATATTCAGATTCCTGTACTACCACCTTTTAAGGTTTGATGTATTTTGATATTATTGTTTAAAGTCTCCCATTATGTGAAAATTTATTTACTTAGTTTATTCTGCAATAATAACAGATACCTAAGGGTGCCTTTCGGATAAGGGTGGATCTCATCCTGGGTAAATTTATTTCTCCAGGCGAGAGCAGTTCTAACTTTCGAGCTTTGAGGGTTACTCGGTATTATCACGGAACATTGCTCCGAGCTTGGGGTTTAGCGCGGTACCTACTCGCTTCTCAACGCCTATTTATCGCTTCAGCTATCTTCAGTTTGAATCGGCTGCGCAGTATCTCAGAAGCGGAACGTCAACTGGACAACCCTCTAGTTTAGCATTAGATATTCGTATTTAGTTATGCACATAAATATTAATTAACTAAATTAACTAGTCAATTCCCGATAACCTAGCATAACCTACAAACAAAGTTGTCGACCCGGTGGACGTTGTTAGGCTTTTCCCGATTTAGGGTGTTACGGGAGGTTTAGACGATGTGAATATAGCTTAATACAAGACTTTACAAAAAGGGTCTTTCTGTCCTTAAACTGGTTTTTTATTATTAAAAAGCGATCCTGACGGCTAATAGCTACCCCATCAAAATGGTAGACCAAACTATACATACTACACTTCAAAGAATCACTCAGGACGTTATACCTCCAATTCAACAACAACCAGTCTACTATTATTCCATGCTTCACGTGAAAGGGGTGGCAGAGCAAATGACAAAGGCTTTCGAGCCTTATAAACACGTAAAATTTGCATTTCGAACACTTAATACGAACAGACTCATTCTGGACTTATTCTCCAAACTCAAAAGATTTCACACCATAAGAACAACGTTCAGACTCTTGTCTACCAGACCCCTTGTGGTAGTGGTGGGTGTGGAAAAGTGTATGAGGGGGAAACGTCTCAGTCCGTTCGGCGTCGTTTTTCAAAACATAAATCGGATCTACGACAAGAAGAAACGAAAAACGCGTTGGTTGCCGATTGCCTGTAGTAGAAATTTTGGATTTCGACAATTTCAAAATTGTAGGAAAAGAATCTAATTTGCAAAAAAGAATATTTCTAGAACTGGTTATGATAAAAAATTCAATTCAACTAACTTCCGGAAAGACACTCAAAACTTGAGCAAAATTTACTCGTATTTGGTTGAGGGACTCAAAATTTATAATTACCGTCACCAGTGAACTAGGTAAAACATACGAAAAAAAAAGTTACCTGAATAAAGGTAAACAATTTTAAATTTGATTCTCATAAACATCTGATAACTTTAAATTCGATGTTTTATCACAAAAAGAAAACGATAGATATTTTACAATTTTGAATTTGATGTTTCGAATTTAATTTTCGTCTCCCTGAAGAAGCCCCAGTACCTGGAGAGAAAAGTTGGAGATTAATAAAAAACAATTTAGTAGTAGAAATGAATTTTTTGTAAAGTCTTGTATTAATTTGAACTGTTCTAATAAAGAAACGTTAATACCTGACCAGAAACTTGGCGAGCATTTTGGGAAAATCCGCATAGAAATCGGTCCTGCCGTTATTTTAGTATCTCTACTTCTCTTCCCGGTTGTCCATACCTACCTGTACTTTCCTTTTTAAATTAAAATTTAATAAATAATTGAAATTAAGAACAAGAAAAATTAAGAGGAATAAAGCAATTTTGCTCAGCGCTCCGTCTGGGGTCTCTTACAAAACAACCTGCTACTTCCCACGACGCCCACATCGGTGCTTTGGTTGCATTCACCGCCCGCCGTGCCGTCTGGGGGGATCTCGAATTTGATCAGATTACCATGTCATGAATAATCGGCGTGGGATTCAGCCAGATAGAATCTACAACCGAAACATATCCTGATAGTAACTAATTATCACTCTACTACATACAATCATGGTACCTATTCAAATCACAATTGTTTTCCTTTTTTGTAAAATTAAAAAAAGTTAGAAAAAGTAGGTACTAATTAATCTTGAAGACGTTGGTGACCCCCTCCCCCCCCTGATAAAATAGTTAATAATGGGTCAAAAAACAAATTTTTTTTCAATCTTAATGTTTTTTTGTAAGGATTTCAAAAATGACAAAATTGCTCTTCCTGGAAACGCATCAAACCAAGGTTTTGTTGGAATAGTTGGAAACCGCGTTCTGTAAAATTCTCCTGATTGCTTTTTGGTAAATAAATTTGGCAATTTGCGAAGCATGGTCGTGTGGATCTGTAGATAAAAGTCTGTTAAAGGTAAACTGATATCCAAGGAATTGCTCCTGATTCCTCCACGTTTTGTTACTGTTTGGCAGACACTCCCACATGCGCTCTTGTCCATACAAATATCACTTGTTTTCTGCTGTCTACGAGTATTTGGCGAGATACTGCTTCCAGGAGTTCACTGATCAGATGTGTTATCCTAGAATCTGGGTTAAAGCGTTCAGAGTTTAATCAGTGAGCTAAGTGATTCTGTTATGAGGATAATGTTCAGTGATGTACCTATTTGCAGATGGTAATGGTAGAAAATGGAGGAGAGGTTGCTGCATTGCAATGATTTCACTTGGGTAAATCGTAGCGTTCTTATTGAGTTTAAAGCCATTAGTTATGTTGGACTAGAAAATACCGCATCCGACAGCATCTATGTTTTGGACGCGTCAGTCTATACTCGTATATTGTTTGAATTTCTCCCACGTTTGTTAATAAGCTCTCTGAGTGTCGATTTCGCTCTACTGGATAACATGCCATCCAAATTGTCATCTCAGCCAAGTAAAGAGGTAAATATAATATGAAGCTCAAAAATAAAATTTGGTTAGTATGGGTAAGGTGCAGTAGAGAAGGTGAGAGCCAGGGACGATTTCGAGCGGGTGCTGCGTCTTAAAGTAGAGCCGGCAAGTAGCGTAGTGCACTGTGGTGACCCCTGTACACCTTGTTCGGAAGGAGGTCGGTCTTCGCGAAGAGCGCGATTACCTCACGCTATTGGCCCCTTAGAAAGGTGTCAAGTTCAATAGATTGTTTTCGCTTCACCTCTCACTACAGTGTAGGATTGATATACATGTAAATGCGTTGTATATAAATGTACAGGGTGTCCAACTCCCCCCCCCCCCCCCATCCCCCTTCTCATTTTCTATTGGTGTGAATTGCCAAGTTTCACTATCTATGGATGAAAGTATCACTAACTAGCTGAGTCTCGAGTTCTTACTCTTTTCGCGAAATAAGAAGAAGAGCGAGGAGAAGATAAAAGTTTATTATTCATTTACAATAAAATAATTCACAACTACAATCACAAAAATAAACAATACCGTCTTGGTTTTTTAAACCGTCCGTCGGGGGTGTGAGCGCTTCGTGAAAACAGTATGTATGTTGTATATTGAAAAGAAACAAAATAATTTTCCGAAATAATTTATCAACGTAGAACGCAGAGCAATACATCCGAACAGATTCGCGAAAAGTAACTCTCTGCCATCCACCACCATTTAGCAAGGACACTACCTCATTTGCAGAGTACTTTTTAAGAGCCTTTTTAAGAGCCGTCATTCAGAATTCTGCCAATACTGGGTAAGGTGGAAGTGATGCACATATTCTCTCTCGTGCACATTGCACAAAGCACGCTACTCGATACGGTCAGTGGCGTACAGCTTTCCATTTAGGTATAGCAGTTCTTCAGTCACACTTGAGTCAGACGCAAGGCAGGTAGATGAGATGCTCCAGCCAGGACTCTTGCGTTCCACTTCTACTTTAGCAATTATCGTTGGGAGTCTTGTGTTAGGGAGATGCAACCATCTTTCCCAAATATTTTAGTTGAGCCTCCTGAGAAAATGCTGAAATGGTGTCTACTCCAGTCTCTAAATGCATTACATAATTTGGTGCAAATGTTGGCTAACGAAACAGCTTTCTTTTTTATACATTAGCTGGACTCCTTTAACTACTGTATACTAGCAAAATCCCCAGCATGGTGCTGCATAGCATAGGATTGCCCGAATTGTTGCACCAAAAACCTCTGTTTATGCCCTCTCTTTTCGCGAAAAACCTTGCCAACTGTAATGGGCTACTGAAAGAAGGGGAACAAAAAACGTGAGCCTGAAGGCTAAAGAGCGACGAGCTTAGAATACGTTTTTACGTTTTCTACGTAAAAATGTGTTATTCATAGGTTGACTAGCAAAGATCTTTGCTTCAGATCTCACACAGCTGATCTGGGTTGCTCTAGACTTCATGATTCGTTTTTAGACGTCCTAAGGTTTATCCATTTCAAATTTTAGCTTCTTAGATTGAATTCCGAATAAATTAGCTCCAAAGATCAGCTTATCTAGGCATCTAGGGGGCTTCAGCCTTTATAAGTCATTTCCAGATGTTCCAAGAGACCTTCATTTTAAATTTCTCATTGGCATCTGTACATTCTGTCATTCTGTACATCGGTTGAATAGAGAGAAATTCGCTCTGGATCTTACTTAGCTTATCTGTGGGGCTCTAGATTTTATGATTCGGTTCTAAACGTCCCAAGGGTTCTCCATTACAAAGTCGGGGACGATAGGTCATCCATTCCATTACATTATTCTACCTTTATTATCTCTCTTTAATATCTATTGAGAAATGTAAAAAACTCAAATCTGCTCTCTCATCAAATTTCAATGATCTCATGATTGATGTTTCTCAAAAAATTGATCTCATTTACAAATGAATTTCTATTCATATCTTGCAATCAGTTATGATTGTACATCATACATCTTGCAAAGATTTATTATTCTAATGATATATTTTTTTTATCCGACTTCATTTTGGTTTTTGAGCAAATTTTCCTATCTAGTTCACCTGTACCACTTTTTATTTTTTATAATACCTATGCCACTTCACCATGGTTGGGTGATGTGTGGTCGGGGCGGACTGAGAGGACTTCCAAGCAGCAACTAATGTTAGAAGGCCAATATAATAACTGCACGATTCCCTTGATAAAACAACTTGCTGAGAACTACTTTACATTTCCACCTTTGTTTGGTGGGAGACTTTGGATATTGGGGAGGGGGGAGGGGGGGTTCGAGTGCGGTACCCTCCACTCCAGAGCCTCGTTATGCTCCTGCTTAGACACCCAGAGTATGCTGCCTATTTTTGGTGCTCATCCGACCAGATGCCTAACGAAACACCCCAGAAACACTTGCTTGTTATGGTGAATCGATTGTGACGTCTTCAGAATAATGGCCGGCGTAATCTGACGACAAATCTCAAATGTAGGTTTGAGTTTGTTATGGTTTACGTTGTTTTTTTGGGATGGTGAATCGTACGGATTATCACTGTTGAAAGCTTGTTCTTCATCCTTATCAAAAACATTGCTTAAGCAGGTACTGATTTCGGGTTGCTTATTTTGTATGTTTCGTTGTACATCGAGAGCGCGCATTTTGGATGTTAATTTTTCGTTTTAGCACTAACACTCTTAAAACGATAACTTCTCACGTTTCATGTACGATGCAGACTCTAGTACCACACATACATGTTTTTAGTTTCTGTGACATGTAAAGAATGTATAGGAAGATGGTCAGGGGAACTCTAGTTTCAATCGGTAACTACTATTATTTCCTTATTTGATTTTTTCATCTTGAGGACGTTGCGATCCACCAGTTGCGATCCACCAGTTGAGAACCACTGGTTTAGACAGTAGATGGTTCCCATTGAACTAAATCGCTTTCGAATCACCGGTAGTTTTTGCACATGCACAAACGTAACATCTTCCTAGCATTTTTCCTTATTGCATGAGCAATATTTTATCAATGTGCTCTTCAAAACATTTGAGCAACATTGCTCAAACTCCAAAGACACTCTCCCTGGAATCTTTCAAGACTATTTGATTCATTTCAATGATCTAGGAAACGAGGAAAATACATATAGTCCACCGCCATGTTAAGGAAACAAGGAAACTATGTGCCACACCCAACTTGCCAGACGATTGCTGTTTCTCTCGCTTGTATTAAAAATATTTGTCAGGTCATTTTCAAGTCCTTTCTTTTACTGTAGGGTTGTTAGGAACTAAAAACCACAAACATATTAACTTGGACCAAGTATAAAATCGTGTATTTCAATTTATATAAAAACTACTAAGTCTAAATAAGTCACAATAAATTAGAAAAATGGTAACAACGCATTACACATGGAGTGTCACAATTTGGTATCTCGTGTGCGCATTAGCGCGGAGCCTCCTCTTCTAGTGCATGGCGACTCAAATTCATTCTCGGGGATTAGGTACCTATACAAATCAAAGCTTTCGTCTATTTGCCGGGTGGAAGATAGTTGGAGTTCGGTCTACCAGAAGGATAGCCTGCGAACAAGCGAAACAAATAATACGTTCAGAGCGTCAAACCACATTACAAGAATATTAATAAGCAAAATTAATATCATGACAACTCTAGCACATTTAAGCTAATAGCTAACACGGAAAAAAATCGTGGTATGGATATGTCTATTTGATTTTCAATACATATTTCAAATGACAGATGCGAAATTAACCATGACAGGTGATAGGTGACAAAGTACAGGCTATAGATGCGAAATGACACAGCACAGGTGACAAATATCCATGCCAAAATATCTCAATTAAATTAGCTCAGTCAGCTGATCAGAAATGACCCAATCTATTCAATCGTCTCTTAGTGTCCCAGAGAGTCTTCATATCTAATTTCGACTTCCTAGGATAAACAGGAGAGAATTTAGCTTACTCAGCTGACTAGGAATGCATCTCATTTTTCTATACTAATTTTCTATACTAGGCCAGCCAATAGACATATCTATGTCAAAAAGGACATGCGACACCGATAAGCTTTGTAGCTAACCTTCGTTTACAATTAACAGCAGTTGCTGTGCATAGGATTACTGTACTCCAAGTTATTTCTTACACATTATTATTATATCATTTTTTATATTATATCTTCTTACACATTATTATTATAAAATAAGGTAAAATTAACATTAAAAACGCAAAAAAATTCTGTGTTTTTGTAATTTCATGCGGAGTATGGAAAATGAATCGACCGATGGGTGTAGGGGGGGGGGGGGGGGGGGGGGGCGGAGTTTTTTTGAGTATAATCAACTGAAAATTCGTCGTTCCGCGAAAGCCAAATTAATATCCGATACTGAGTTATACGATGACCTTTCCACCATCTTGTATTTAAACATTTTCTCGGTACCATTGAAAGCAAAAATCATTACAAACATTGCGTAATGATTTGTGAAGTATTTTTGTTCTGGGTTCTCTGACTAATGTGTGAAAATTATGTGTTTGATTTTGTATTTTCAAAATTATGCTTCACACATTTTTTTTATTGGAATGAATTATGTGTTATTATGAAATGGAATATGTGTTAATTCAATTGATGAGATAGTAAACAATTCCGGAAAATTTTAAGGCAACGCGAGCTATAGCTTCGGAAATAAGTTGGTGTTTCATAATGTACTCGTAGGCGTGTCAATGGAGTGATTTTAGAGGCCGCTCGACTTATTTCAGAATACGAGTAAGAGCTGAGGTTCTGGATTTGGTCTACCTGGGTACCCTTGATAGGTTGTCAGGTCGACGAGCGATGCTAAACTGCCTAAAGTACATCGTGGTAACTTTAAATTAAGAGCTAAGAGGTCAGCATCTGGATTTGTCACCTTAGGCCCCCTTGATAGGTTGTCCGGTATGTAGGCGACCCTACGCGTTAGGATTCTTTGCTTATTATGCAGCTATGCTTGCTTGCTTAGCGTGATAACTTCAGAATACGAGCAAAAAGGCAACTAGGCTCTGCTAACGTATGACAAGGAGGTGAAGGAATAGAGTAGTTACCCCTTCAAAGGGTTGTTACGATCAGCCTGCTAAACCCAGCTGATAATATATCCTGGAAGCTGAAATGCTCAAGGAATATCCTCGAAGGCGGTAGTTGCATGAAGCGAGAAGGGGGAACTACCCATATCTATCTCACTTCACGCCAGGTAAACAATACACTAAACCATACGAGCCGTAGTTTTCCAGTAAACCTTTTTGCGCTTGACTTTAAAATGCCCACGCAGCTCCCCAGTCCTGGATTTAAAGGGCGCGCTCGGACCAAGACAGTTCTCCTGTCCTGACCTATTTTGCGTTTTTGCACTCTTCCGTTCCGCCTATCTTCTAAGAAGCATTACAGGTTCAAAATTCGTTCACATTTCACCATATTTTGAGATACTGTTTGTTACACCATATAGTATTCAATCACGTAAAAATATCCAGTATTTTTCTATATTGAACCATTTTTCCAAAAAGTTTTGTTCCAAAAATGGGGTGACCATAAAAATAATTCAACATCAAACACAGGGAATCCGTCACAAGTTCAATTATTTCTTTGTCCGTGAAAGCACGGCGATTTCTTTGCGAAATTTCACAGAAAATAACACGGATGGAATAATACAAGACAATCTCGTACGAAAGGCAAGTGGTACTGGAGCTTCTGGGAGGAGAATGTAAACCCCCGCCCAGTAATATCGATTGTTCAATGTAAACACAGTCCATTGACTCCCAACTACCACTCTGAGTCCGAAAAACCATGAATGAAGGGAGGAAAAAATGAATGGATTGACGTCATAAAACTAAAAGCAAACTGTATGCGGCACTAGCTGTCCCAGCACTACTGTGCGCTTACCTTTAACTACATAATGGGAGTTAGGAGCGACGGTCAGCTCACTTTCTCACGGCATATTGAAATGGTTGCCAGTAGCGCTATGCGCTCGCTTGGCTTTGTAAAGAGGCATACCCGCGATTTCAGCCACGTTCATGCCATCGTTATGCTTTATAAGGCGCTTGTCCTTCCTAAGCTGGAGTACGCCTCAGCGATATAGTCTCCTTATTATGCCGTCCACAAATACCAAATTGAGCGTTCCAAAATAAATTAATGCGGTATATTGCATTTAAGATTGGAATATCTTCGGATAACGTGGACTATCCATCACTCCTCAGGACCTGCAGACTCCAGTCCCTGGAAGTGCGGCGTGGCATGGCTGACCTGTCATTTCTCCACAAGCTTGTTAACGGCGGTATTGACTGTCCTCCGTTGCTGGCAGAAATTCGTCTCTCCATCCCTCGAATCTCAAGCCGTCAGCCTGAAATTTTCCACGTTCCTTTCTCTCCGACTAACTATCTTCTGAACCGTCCACTTCACCGCATCCCCCGTTCTGCAAACCTCTTCTTAAATTTAAATCCAGATTTCGATTTCTTCAATAGCCCCCTTTCATCTCTAAGATCTATAGTGCTCTCTGCTCCCGCTTTGTTTTGACTCTTCTTCGTTTTGTTTTATTGTTGTTTCTGGTAAAACTGTTTTTTTTCTTCTTGTTGTTTTTCTTAGATGTGTAAATTATGTAACTTATACTTATATATGTAACCTATATTTTGCTGTAGTAAATTGGGCTTGCCTGTTAATAAATAAATAAATAAATAAATAAATAATATATTCCAAACCATTATGATATAAGAGGAAATATTTACCGTTACCACCGCCATTTCCACCAGCAGATGGGTAGCCGCCGGCTCCGCTGGGGCGCCCTCCAGCTCCACCGCCGCCGCTTGGGAACCCGCCAGGTCCGCCACTTGGGTATCCGCCCGCTCCTCCGCCTGTGCTTCCGAACCCGCTGCCAGGAGCTCCGCCTGACGGCCCGAACCCTCCAGCTCCGCTCGGCCTTCCCGATGGGTAACCTCCAGCACCACCTTCAGTTAGATAAACAATACATATTTCCAGTAAAATAACATTCCAGTAATTTTTTCATGCACCTACTTGACAATTATAAGGCAAAGTAAAATAACCTAAACCAATAAACCAAAAATTAACCTAAATTTCTTATTCAAAACAAAAATTAAATGTGTGGAAAATCGACCATTAAGATAGTAATTAAACAAGCGAAGGTTTCCAATCACAACGAAAGAATTTAAGTTTGATTATTGAAGAATAATTCAGTAAAGACTTTTGTAATTTACCTCCAGAGAATAAGTTCATCAGAGCCTGTGCTCTCTTGTGGTGTTCTGCACGACCTCATGCATTCCATAGCGTGGAAGCGAACAACATTCACATATTCAATAGACAATGCAATTTTTTCTGCTTAAATCTATTCACGTTTCGAAAATAATTTGAGCTGATATCATCTTCATATATGAAGGATATAGCTCTATATTGGGAAAAGTCTTCGGTAAAAAAAGCTAGTCTTATATTGGACACCAAAGCCAGTAATATTACATCCATAGCAGTCTTGAAGATGTGAACACGTGATTATAGAAGGAAAAAAGTGTCTAAGCCACATAAGTGAAAACACATCGAACAGCAGAGTACATGATACCTGTAAGGCTTGCCTAGAATAATTCTAAAAAGAGAATTCTGAAGTACCAGTGTACTTTTCAAATGCCTATTACCACCGTATGTCTACAAATATACAATCAACAATCCATAATTCAGAATTGGGATTTTGAGTGATTTCTTCACCATTCGCGCAAGAAAATTCGTAACGGTACCTCCAGTTGCTGCTGTTTAGAGTGACTGTGCAATAATTCCCTGATCAGCTGAAGAGCCTTACTTTCGTTAACTTATTCTATTATTCTTCTCTTTTCAGTTTTATTTGCCAACGTATCATTTTAACCTAATCAAAACTGAGCCTTATGAGCGGCAAAAAGATTTTTTTATGTTATTAAACGCGCAGTAATGGGAATCTACTGTCATCATTTCGACGGAGAAAAAGGCGCAAGACCGAAAAATACTACAGCTGCACTTCCCAGACGTTTTGCAGGTTTAGTATACACAGTGCCGGCGAGACTTCGATTCAGTCTCTTACTGAAGATCACTCTTCACCTTACTAGAGCCCCAGGTCCGATATCTCCTACTCATTATTAATACTACAATCAACAACTCTGTTTCAGGTTTTGAATCACAATGACCATTTAATCAAACATAATTATTAGGTATTTCAGGAGCTCCAAGAGGTGGTTTACAGCTTGTCGGAAAACCTCATTGACAGATTCATTTTGTAGCTCGTAGTGTAATCTGTCATTATGAAAATATAGTTATGCGTCGACGCAGCTGCGAGGGGTATTATTCTGAAAACACCGAATAAAGCCCCCTCAATTGAGTTGCGAAAGTCCAGACAAGTTTAATGATTTGGTTGTACAATATAAGCATACGCAAACAAACACCGATATATCGTGGTATTTTCAATCAATTTGTAAAAGCAGTTCACACTTTTTTATGGTGTTGAGTGAGGGTTGGGGTGGGGGGTGTTCTCACAGCACATTCATGTTAGGGTACATTGGGGGTGGTGGTGGTGGGGGATCTAATAATAGCTCAACCTATTCCTTATTTTCGCCTAAATCATATACAACCCATACATAGGGACTACCAATATGTTTCTGTATTTAATTACCAATTGAGTAATTAAAATCATTATTATAAATATATTTTTCATTTTAGTATGAATTCATCTAAAAGTTACTACAGGTTTTGATGAAGGGGAATGAAAACTCCTGCCAAAATTTGTATTGAACTTATTTACCCTCCCTCATTCTAATGCACAATAGCAGAGAATTTTCAGCAAAGTTGATCTTATGAAAACAAAACAGAGAAGTTTAGCGCAAGTCTATTGGAGTCATTTGAACTTTATTTGAACCAGTGATATGTGAAAAATGTTGACGATATCTACGAATACTTCTACTAGGTATCACCGATTTACGATCCAAGCCCGGACCACCAGGAACCCCCAAGCTTAAATAATCAAGCGAAGATGAATTTCTCTTGTAACTTTTAGCACGGAACATGCTTTAGCCATGACCTAACTACCCAAAAGTGTTACGTTGTGCACCACAATGTAGCGGTACGAGATGAGATTTTCCGCTAGCAACGCACCAACATTTCCTAGAGTAACAGTTGGTAAGTTATAATTATATAATAATATCTATGTTGTAAGCTGGTTAAGAAGACGTTTCTATAGAAAATGTTGATTGTTTCTAATTATATTTACAAAAATCAATTGCTGTTCGTTAGTCTCGCTAAAACTCGAGAACGGCTGGACCGATTTGGCTAATTTTGGTCTTAAATTATTTTTGGAAGTCCAGAGAAAGTTTAAAAGGTTTAAAATTTCAAATCTGCCCCATAGGGGGTGTTTTAGGGGAGGAAGAGGGAATGGGGTATCTTTGTCATCACTGATCAAACTGGGGATTTGTTTGTCAAGTATGTTTGGATTACTCCAATTCAAGTCAGACTACTTTTTTCAAATCTTACCCACAATTGGGGGGGGGGGGGGGGGGAGAGAGAGAGAGAGTTGAAGCGTTTTGAATGTCACTGAACGAAATGGGGTTCTGAGTTGTCGAATATGTTTGGAGTATTCTAACTTAAATCACAGGCATTTGAAAATTTTCAAATCCAACCCATAAAAGGGAGGTGTTTTAGGAGAAGGGGGGGGGGAGGGGGAGAGAAATGGATTATCTTTGTCATCACTGAACGAACTGGGGATTTGATTGTTTGGATTACTCTAATTCAAGTCAAAGACTACTTTTTCCAAATTTTTGAAATCTGGCCCAGTGAAGAGGGGAGGGGGGATGATGTTGAAGCGTTTTGAACGTCACAGAACCAACTGGGGATCTGAGTGGGCAAATCTATCAGAATTACTTTAACTTGGGTCACAGGCTATTTGATAACGTTCAAGTCAACCTGTGCAACGCACGGGTGACCCAGCTAGTAATTTAATAAAATAAGACATAATAGTTCCTTTGAAGGTGGTTATTGGTAAAAGTATTATAATTTCTACAATAAAATCCTGTGAGGACCCGAGTCCTGCTTTTCATTTTACATAATCATTTGTATATAAGCGTTATAAGCATGTTCCATGTTTTTTGAATTTGAGCCGTAGGCTCTAGGCAGAAAGATCTGGGGCCCCCCTGGCGAGGAGAAAGACCGAGTTTTCGTTTTTCATATGAAGTTTTATTGAAGTACCTACCTGGGTTTTGTTTTGTTAGTTGATTAAAAAAAGTTGCAGTCGTGTAGCATGATCGTGTGAGCGAATTTTCCTGAATTATCGTATTATATTATATGTTACATTGTTTTGAAATTTGTCGCGCAGTTTTGAAATGTGAACACTATGAGTGCAAAGAAATCATTAACTACCAATTATATAGCAACAAAACTTGTTCAAAATATTCTGCAATTCAAAGAAGATTAGAAAATTTTAGTATATTAGGGAGTTTCTATGGATTTTTTTAAGCAAATATTAATAAAATTTGGGTACATTTTTCTGCATAATTTTGGGCGTAAATGTTATTATGAACTAGTTCGTTGTTAATGCACTTTTTTGGGTAAATGTCTGCTAAAAAAACATAAATTTCAGTATTTTTAGCCACTTTTAGTAACTTTTAGAGTACATCTTTGAAAACGTAACTAATTTAAAGTACTCAAAAAGTGTAGGCTTACGGACTAATCTTTTCGTTTGGAGACCTTGATTTTTCGGCAAAAGAACGGAATTTTTATCTCAATTCTAAGGAAGTTATCGTCTGGAATGATATGTATGTACATATGAAAAAACGTTATACTCTAAAATTCGTTTCAGAATGTCTCAAAATAGATTTCAATGAAGAAATTTTTCGAAAATTTCTGATTTAAAATTTTTGGAGCCATTGTAATAGCTTCATTTTATAGAAAAATTCCCTAATTACTTAGTTTAGTTATTTTTGACTAAATTCATTCGATGATAATATAAATTTTGATGAAATGGGCGTACTGAGAAGGGATGGTAGGGCTTAGGATTGATGATTATAGTAATTTGGAAGGCTGTGTGCGGTAATGGACGACTACGAGTTAGCAACCCATTACTCACTAGGTCAATCATACCCAGACAAGGAAAATTTGATTTATTAATTGTTTAAAAACGTGGCGTGGCCTGTTTTTGAAAACAAAAATTAATATCGTCAGTAGATAGATAGCCGCAATAATGTTGGTGATGACACGACCCTCATGTAATATAGTCGTCTAAGCCACCCATATTACGTCACTGGTTTGATGACAGTTCGCCAAACCATTAAAATCAATTGTGCACCGCAAAAGGTTTCCAAGAACCTAATAACTCCTCAACTTCAGCCCCGTCATCATCCCTCGTAAGTCCAATCCAATCAAATAACAGCTCTTTTTAGACGGGCTCCGACAAACGAAATGAAAACGCAACGGGGCGAAAATGAACGCTGCATAGCCTTTTTAGTTTTTTAAAAGAACTCGGGGTGAAACCTGGTGCATTGAAAGACTCACAAACGGAGCTCATGTTCCCGTTTACTGGGAAACACATCATGAGGTCGTTCCGAGTTATGTATTACAGAGAGGAGGAGTTTAACAAACAAAAATACGGTGGCATCGATGCGAGAGAGTGATAAGGCACGATTCAAACACCATGCACTGCGGATACTGGAATGAATGAGGCCGGGAGGCACCGCTATTAAAGAGAGTGAATATTACTCACCCGCCGTATCTTCAAAAGCCTGTTCGGAAAACCAATATTTTCGCGGTGGGGTGATTGTGTGTTTGATCCTTCAACTGTTAGCAGTGTTTCGACGGAGTTGATGCTTTTTTTCTTTGATAGAAAACCGATGGAGCATTGGGAGGGGCAGTTATAAAAATATCATTCTGGAATAAGCAATAGCTAAACATACTACGATGTATTACTTTCTCAACAACCCCAATTACACCACAACTTTACAACTTTTTTAACACACCGTTACTTTTTCAAATCAAGAAAGAATGAAGAATCTGCTAATTATCCATGATTTCAAAGGTGTTTGAGTGAACTTGATCAGCGCAATGTTTAGAAATCTGATATCGCCCATTGGCTTTAAGGGCCGTTCAGCTTGGATTTTCAAATGTATACCCTCGACACAATGGAACATGACCAACAGGTGGATGCAATTCACACCAATTTCCAGAAGGCTTTTGATTAGGTAAGCATCTGTTATTTGATCAGTAAACATTAGGGTTTCCCAATGTTGTTGTGGGTGACGTCGTATTTGGGGAACAGAAAGCTGACTGTGTCCATAAACGGTTGCTTATCCTTTTAGTTTTTGTCCAAATTCAGGAGTTATGAAGGGGTCTCATTAGGGCGCTTTGCTATTTTTATTATTCATAAATGATATTTGTGACATTTTCAGAACGTAAATATCTTATTGTTTATCTTTGCTTTAAAAATGTTGAGAACTTTATATACGAATTCGGATGTGAACATATTGGAAACAAATTTGGACTCCTTTCAGCTGTATTGCGACAGATAGACTAGCGTCAAATGTTTCCAAGTTATATTTCTTTCACTAGGTAGCTCTCAAGCGGCAATCGCTTATCAAGTTGGATGCGGTGAGAAACTTGAGAGTAGCTTTTCATGTTGAGTTGACACTAAGTGATCAGTATCTGGCGCACTTGGATATCTCGAACGAACAACAATGAAAGAGTGCAACATAAGTCGCTTAAATAAAAATCCGTTTCAAGGATATCAACAACTTTGGTTTGCTCCCTGATCAGTGAAAAGCTATTGATGTAAATGTTATTTTTAAAATTATTGAATGGAGTTGCTCCAAACCTCTTTGGAAACTAAAAGTTTAAAGTACTGATCGTATCACACAAGAAATAGTGATTTATTTGTACCATATTTTAGAAGCCATAATTATTCTTTCAATAGCCCACTTACAAGTCTTCAACAGCAGGTTAATGATAATGATATTGACTTGGACTTAAACTTTGAGGCGGAGAGCGCAATTAAGATGAAATCATGTAATTATTTTTGTAGTACAATAATATATAATAATTATATAAAATTTTTGTTAGTGGGCAATGGTGAATTTCGTTTGGTTATTGCTTTAATTTTTTTTTCAAATGTGTAGAAGTGACTTTTTTAATGTTAGGCGATGTTTTTCTCTAATATATTTCCGTTTGACCTGAACTTTCTTGTAATAATTTATGTAATTGGGATTTAATCCCGTATTAGAAAACTTTGTTTAAAAGGCCTCTCTGTCCTTAATTTTTTTTCTTTCATATAATGAAATTTAAGTACGAGGAGTTCTGGCACTGCATTGTACAACAATTTCTAAATTTTTTATTTGTATATTTTTTCATAGCTGGGTTACGTTGCGGGTTTTTCAGAGTTGCTTGTTAGCTCTTTATCCATAATGCAGTAAGCCCTATTAGCTACTTTTTGGCCTTCCTGGGAATTAATTAAGAAGATGCATGTACACCAGTCTAGTGTTTTTCATGTAGAAATTTACGGGTTTCATTGAAATTGGTTCAAACACGTGGGAGCAGCATTAGTTTCGTGAACGCCAAATTTAGCAATTTTTTTTACCTTTTTTATTTTTCTCACAACTCACAGGGACTCTGTGGAAAGGCGAAATACGTTCCGACTCATTTTCGTTGTAAAAACTCCAGTAAATATTTCATTGATATTAGCGTCGGACTTACCACGCACTTCTCTTGTAAATAGTTAAAACTACGAGTAGTTTTGACGAATTTCGGGTATTTATGGTAGCATCACATACAGCTCACAATCAGAAAGTGTAGCGGCAAATTATCTCCAAATACATGCATTTTTTTCTCTAAATTGGCTAAGGAGGGTGAGTTTTAATCTCTTTATGTTAAAAATGGCTTTCCCAATAGAATAATTGTCTTACATAACACGTTGTAGAGCATCAAATTCCAAGTTTCAGCGTATAGCTCTTAGTGTAAACGCACCCTTATACTCCAGAATGAGAACGATTCGTTTTTCATTTATAGGTTGGTTATAATTAGTTTCGTTCAGTAATTTGTTGATAAATTTGATTGTTTTCCAATTTAATTAATGATAAATTATTAATAGGCATACCTCCGTTTCCAGGACCACCAGCTCCGCCACCAGCACCTCCACCAGCACCGCCAGAAGCTTCTCCGTCGTACTGGACGTCGGCGTTGTATCCCTGGCTGTCAGCTGTGTACGTCACCGTTTGTCGTCTGCCGTCAGGGAGCAGGACTTTGTATTCGCCTTTCACCGTGTTACCATCGCTCTCGGCCTTGTGCGAGTAGTCGTTTCCGCTTTCGGCGTCTTTGACTTCGTACGAGAAGCTGAACGGCTCAGGCTGCAACGAGGAATGGGGTATAAATAGCAGGGTAAGAACAACACACAAGATATGTAGCAGAGCAGCTAACAAACGTAAATAGTAAACATAGAAGGCGAAGGGCTTAATCTGTAATGGGAAACGGGGTAGGAAGAGCAAAAATCATATGGTGCACGACAACCAACGAACGTAAATTGCAAACATATGAGAAGGTGCAAGGCTCAATCTACAATGAGGAAAGAGGTAGGAAGAACAGAAAACATTTGTAATAGATCAATTTAACAAACGTAGGAATTGTAACCATAAGAGAAGTTGCACGGCTCAGGTTGCAATGTGTAATGGGACCAAAATAGCTGGGTAGGAAGAAGAAAGGTAGCAAAACAGGTACGTCACAAAGGTCTAACAAATTTCAGAGAAGTTGAAATGCACAAGCTGCTGTGAAGCAACTAATAAATGTAGGGAATAGTAAACGTAAGAAAAGATTAGTGGCTCAGGCTGCAATGAGGAATGGGATAGAAATAGCAGGGTAATAGGAACACAATACATATGTAGCAGGACAGCTTACAAACGTAAATAGTAAAAATAATAGAACCTGAACGGCTCAGTCTGCATTGAGGTATGGGGTAGAAATAGCTGGGTAGGAAGAACGAAAAGTACAAAACTGGTAGCAGGGCAACTAAAGAATGAAGAGAAGCTGAAATGCTTAAGCTTCATTACAACAACTAGGAAACGTAGGGAATAGTAAACGTAAGAGAAGTTCAACGGTTCAGGCTGCAATGAGGAATGGGACAGGAATAGCAGACTAGGAAGATGGAAGAGTACAAAACAGGTAGTAGGACAACTAACAAACAAAAATAGGAAGATAGTTTGTTTTTTGATAGAATCTCACGAACTAGGCATTTTGTACGGACTCTGTATCACTGGACGTTCTTATATTGAAAATGAGCTTTTCAGACAAAGCAGCATCTAGAAGACGTTCCAAAATTATCGAACATGAAGATAAATACTAAAGTGAGTCTCCAGGAATGATTTTGCGGTGTCAAAGATTTTTGACTACTAATGGGCGATATTTGAACTTACCATACGATTAACAGTTAAACAACTTGGATGGTGAATTCAAATGAAAATTTGCAACTTGAAACATCGCAAATGAAACAAATGTTCAAAATCAAAGAATTGAATATGAATAGAAAGACTTTCGGGTTGCGTCTCCTGGGTCAGCTCTCTCTTCACCCTTTTTAAAAATTAAGTGCATTTTATTTTCAATTTAATATTTTATTTTAATCTTATCTCATGAGTTATCTTGTATTTGAAATCATAATAAAAATACATAACAATCACATTGATAGTTAGAAAATTGCTGGACAATTAGGGGGTAGTTGCTTTTGAGATACCCAGTTTATCCTACTATTAGAACTCAGTATAATTCAATGTTCGAACGTTTGAATTAAATCATTACATCCTTGCTTTAGTACTATTTACTGTCCCGAATTCGCTGAGTTGTAGCCAAGTTTCAATTCACGACTCTTTCAATAATTTGATATGACCAAGAGCCGATGTATTCCCGTGAAGGTTTTAGTTATAAACATTGAGATTTTGATGTTTTTTGGTTAAGTAGGTATATAACATGTAATTTATGTTTACATAAATTTATGTTTAATTATGTTCACCATCATATTTAGGATGAGTGTTACCATCTCGAGTTGAAAGGTGGAGAACAGGATTTGGTCAATGAAATTTCACCTAATTTTCAGAATCTTTCATCAGCTGGAACATCTCGACCACATCTTTCCAGAAAGGTGCAATGTAACGGGTATTGAATGATAGGCAGTAAAACAGTGGAGTAAAGAAAGCTGAATGACGTCATAGTGAAACGAACATTAACCCCCCCCCCCCCTCCCCGTTCGGTTGGTTCTGTGGTAGTGGGATGAGTAAGGGGGAGGGGGGAGGGCTCAGAGCCATTATATATCAATTAATTATATCAGATATCAATTAATTTTCTTTCTGTCGATTTTTCTTTCTGTCGATTTTTCTTTCTGTCGGTTTTTCGTCAGAAACCATTTCATGTTTCGAGATGGAAATTTGTAGTTGGAGGTTTTTAAGGTTCAGAAACCGATTCTTTGATCAAAAACAAGTAATTCGAAAAGTTACTCATTGTTTGTCGGGTTTTGTAATGTAATATAGTAATAACACCTAGAAATTTCTCGAAAGGCTCCTGGTCGGAGTTCCGGTTCACATACCTTTCCACCTTCCTCGCCGGGACCGGATCCGCCGCCTCCGCTGCCCCCGAAGCCGCTGCCGCCCCCACCGGATCCGGAACCGCCGAACCCGCTGCCTCCTCCACCGCCCCCGAGGTTGTTCCCTCCGTAGCCGTTACCTCCTCCGCCGCCACCGTTGGGCGGGAGGTACTGAGCTGAAGGGGCGTCTCCGTGAGCTGCGCTGCACGCTAGCGCTGCTATCACGAGTACCTGGCGACAAGATATCATAATATTATATGTATATATAATATATTTAATATATAATTTAAATATATATTATATATATAATTTTTTTTTTTTTTTTTAATAACCCACCACCAGTCCTTATCTTATCATCCCCAATAGTGTTACCCACCGGATACTCAACAACCAGACGAACGGTTGATCATGCTTCGCCAATCAACCGGACCGGAGCCACAGAAAAGAAGCTGATCAGCAACAACCCGTGGACACACTATTCCAACCATCAGTCTTTGATAACGCGATCACGCGAAACGTCGACAAAAATCACCCTGTGAGTTTATTTAATTTATTTTCTTTATTCCTACGGATTCCGTTTATATATACTTATATATACTTAAAATAACAATAATTATAAATTTCAAGGTTCGAATCTACAACTGATTCCCATAAACAAGCACAAACTCGTACCTCTTTTAGAGATTTTACACTAAACGCCTTATTTCCTAGTTTTTTCACTTTTAAGACTTCAACTTAGAATAAGTAGTTTTACGTAGATATTCTTGCTGAAAATTAAATTTTTAATTCCCCAGGTTTTGACCCTTTGAGCAGACGGCCCCGATATAGATTTGTTCAAAATCCCGATTAAGAAATCTATTTCCTAATTATTTTCGCGCTTGGATGGTGCTTTGGTCCCACTGCAGTACAGTACTAGTAACTAGTTTTTTAGCGGAAAGAATTAAAGTAGTGAATCCCTTACAATCTTGGAAGAAAACGTATGCTGACCAATTAATAAAATCTTTTTAAAATTCCCGGTGAATAGTGGGGATTAGATAATAATAATTAGGTACACAATTTTACTATGGAAACATCTGCTTCAATTTGAAGATTGTGGGAGTTAGAGTAGGTACATGTTTTTCACGCCAGAATTGAGGAAAAAGTGCTAGCCATACATTTTTTACCAAGGTCCGAGGGAGGGGCGCGTGCACACTTCTTTATACTTGATATCTATAGTTGTTGCTTTAGAAATAATTTTGAGTTTTTGTGTGTTCCAAGCACAAAAATACGGGGGAAAACTTCTCATCCGCTGCAGAAAAAGTACAAAGTATATTTTGAAGGACTCTATATCAATTGGCACAGCACTGGTGAACAAGCCTCTTATGAACTACTCGTATACAGCAGATCAGCTGAAAGAGTCATTTATCTAAACCTAACCTACCTGATGGAACCGGTACATGTCTTTGGCGAGTGAAGTGCAGACGGTGAACTGTGAAGATGATACGGATCACCCCCTCGTTTTATACTAAATAGAAGGCGAGATGGGGGTTGGGGGTCAATCCGCGGTCGCAGTGAAGGGATGTGCACAGATCGTCGAACAATGGCTTGATAGAGTATCAGTCTGGTTAAAACTCACCACCACTACCTACCACAACCCACGGATCGTGCTATTACTCGGTATTTCTCCATCGGGGTCTTGAAGAAATCAAAAATCGGATGCAATAACCGCCAAAACGCGAAAAAAAACTTTTATAGAGTACTCCGAAAGCTACCGAGTGATGACTCGTAGTTCTTAGGTTCGGTCATAATCCGACTAAGACGTCCTTCTCCGAGAAATTCCGAACCTTCGCTCATATTTCGATAAAAATGACAAAATTTGGAAATACGACAAAAAGGTCTAGCGTATTACTTCATAGGTACCACATACCACAGAGATTCTCGGAGCGAAAAGTGAATATTTTATGACGGCGAATGAGTTTATGATGGTCTGGCCATTACGTTCGAGGAGCGATTAAAGTAAACACTGCAGGTAATTTCCAATATTTCATAACAATAATTGTTATTTTCCCAATCACACACCGCAATATCTATTGAAAAAACGTAATTTTTCAGCTAAAACAAAAATCTGATTGTTTGATCTTGTAACCTCTGATAACGTTACTGATGTGAACGTAGGCTTTTGAGGGGGTTAACAGTTATGTTTCTTAGGTGATTACAAAGTTCCATATTCCAAATTATTTAACCAAAAGTATTCAAGTTAGAAAGAACAAACCTTGCGTTCGGATTTCATCTTGGCAATCAGTATAATGCCTATTCCACCTTTTGAAAATTTTATAAAATGATGCATTCAAAGTTTTATGGTGTGCAACATTTCTATATTATGGGACTTGATAGGTACCGAATGACTCTCTCAAGTAGTACGATTTCGAATCAAATGAAATTCGTTATTGAGTTTAAAAATTGTTGCAGTAATTCATTGCTGGTTTTGCTGACGACGTATGATTCGAAATGACTGTATAGGATGTGAAATGTGTTACAATTTGAAATTTATGCATTCAAATTTTCTTAGTTCAACAAATTTTGAACTTGCGTGATCGCTCGTTTTCTAGGAATAGGTATACGCTTTAACAATATTTACGAGTAATCATAACCCCTGATTTTATTAGGACGATGAATTACTTAACATTTTATTTTGACCACAAATGAGAAATTATTTCAGCAAAAAAATTATGTGATCAAATACACACATTTTTACCATGTACCTGCAGGCAAATGGTGTGTTTCCTCAGGCAAAATGACTGATACCGAGTTAGGGTTAGAAGGGGAGAAGGGAAGGGGGGCAATAAGTTTTCTTAGTCTATAACGTAGTTCGATTTTTGAAATGTGAACCAAAAATATTTACGAGTAACCATAAACCGTGGTTATACTGTCACAGAAATCGTTCAAAATTCAATTTGATCCCATATATTTGAAAATTATAAGAAAAAAATTGAAAATTTTGAAATTTGGCTAAAGTTGTTTATTTCAAACTATTCGAATAGTATTTCAACTGCTGTAATATAATAGATTGTTCCAGTATAAATGTAGCTATTAATAGTGGAATATGTTGATGCCGATTCGTCAAGATGACAGTTTGGAATGTGGAATATGTATCAAAGTGCTTGGTACTTATACATTCAAATTTCCCTATTTTCATGAAAATTTGATTCAGATTGTCTCAACCGTTTTTTTTTTCAATGGAGATGCAATTTTCCGAGGGCGGATCACTTACTTCTGGCAAAAGGGTGGTGGAAGTGGGGGGTCAGCAATTTTATGTTCCTTGGTCAATTACAAAGTTCCATTTTTTATATTAATACACCAACACATTTACTAGTAATCATCATAGACTGTGGTTAAATTGAAACGAAGAAATCGTTCAAATTTCAGTTTGAACACATTCAAGAAAATTTAAAGAAAAATAATTATATTATTAAATATACAACCTTTGTAGTGTAAAAAAGATTCTAATTGTGGGACGTGGCTACAGTTGTTTGTTCCTAACTGTTCAACTGGTACACCAACAAATTGGTCAAATTAAAATATTTAAGCGTTTTTGGCGTTAAGGTGGTGTATGTTGATGAGTCAAGGAGTATTATGGGTGGTGAATGTATCAAAGTACCAGGAATTTACTCATTCGGATTTCCTGAATTTTATTAAATTTTTGAGAGGGGTAGCAATCATGTTACTTGGTAGATGTTTATTGGTAAAGTTACATATTTGATATTAATAAATTAAAAAAAATTACGAATAATCACAATTTTTTGGTTATATTGAAACAAAGAAATCTTTCAAATTTCAGTTTGATCATATTTAAGAAGATTGAAAGAAAAATAATTGATAATTGGAATTTTGGCACTTGGATATAGTTATTCGCCCCAAACTATTCAACAGGTATATTAACAAATGGGTCAAATTAAATTTAATTCAAAATTTGATGCTTCTGATTATGGCGGAATATGTTGATACCGTATTCGTCAAGATGATTCTTTGGAAGGTGAAATGTATCACAGTAAAAAATTCCAAATTTTCATGAAAATTTGAAAATTTGATTCAACCACTTTTTTTTCAAATGCACTTTTCCGAGTGGTGGATCACTTACCTTTGGCAACATGGCTGATGTGGAGGTAGGACAATACTGTGTAGTGAGAAGATGTCACCCCGGACTATATATAGCGGTCTAGTGGAAGGGTTTTAAGGAACGTGTGCTGGTAAGGTAACCCCGAGGTAAAGGCGGTGCAAGGACGATTCCAAGGGGGAACCCTTCCAACGAGGCATCCAGGGGGAGGATCCGAGAGGATCGTGACACCACGACCAGAGTCAACGACTTTCACAACAGTAGCCGGTTCCCTCAAGATGCTCCTCTTTCCACCCCCTAGTGTTGAAAAACTGAGTAGGATACGTCGCTAATAGGGCACGCTTCAGTCCTGCGCCCTACTGGGACTTGAAATGTTTCCATTATAAGAACTAACTAGTTACTTACCAATGTTATGTTAAACCGATTAAGGACTCACTAACACTCAACCAATCCGTGGAAAGGACCGTGCACTTTTCTAAGGGCAATTGGGTTTTATTTAATTTTTATGAAACTACTAGCTGACCCGGCTGACTTTGACCCGCCTAACATATTATTCGAACAGTCATGGTTACAAATAACAATATTTTTTAACAATGCGCTAATACATTCCACTACTTTTTACTCTAGTAGGTACCTACTGTAATTCGCTCTCACTTTGGTTGAGATCGGTACGGGTTCACTTCATCGCCAGGTAGTTGTCATGTATTGTTGCTCCAGGTAGATGTCATATCATCGTGTAGTAAAGTTATTTGCTTTCCCCTCGTACCTATTTATCGAAAGGCGGCCTGTTTGACGGTAAGGAGTAGGTTTGGAGAAGATTTCGATAGTCTATCATTGCCCCGGTAGTGCAAGGAATAAGTTGGAAAAGTTTCATCCCCATCGGGCGAAGTACGCCCGCGCATGAAGGACATTCAAATATAATTTCATTTTTATAGATATAGATGCTCACAAGATGGCTTTTGATGCCCCAGTAAGTTTCGCAAGCCTTGGAAATTATATTCATAAGTAACCACTCCCTTAATTTTGTTTCCTCACTATCGGAAGTTCGTGATAGAAGTCGATAAAATTGTTGTTCTCTAACCAAATTTCCACTTGCTTTTTGCGTTTCAGAGCTTGCTGATCAATTTCGGTTCCGTATCTGTGTGTCTGTGGTAAATCCTTGTCTCGCCCAAAACTATCCCGAATTTGAATCCGATTTCGATGAAATTGTCAGGGATTGTGCGGGTTAGCTTCTAGACGGTTCCCTATAAATTTCATTGTAATTGGATAATTACTAGTCTGTGCATTTGCGCAAACGTTAATTTCTTGTAACGTTGATTTCTTATCATCTGTAGGTCCGATTTACGTAATATATATGCTCTAGAAAAATGCCCTATAAATTACATCGCAATTGATGGAATAGTAACCATTGCGCATGCGCACAATTAATATCGATTGGCACAGGCGAAATTCCGAGTCTAATGGAACGATTTTGATGAAATTTTCAGGGATTGTGCTGGTATTGAATGAATTATATTGTAATTGGTAGTGTAATAACTATAGCGCATGCGCAAAACTAAAATTGATCGCCACAGACAAAACTCCGAGACTAATGGACCGATTTCTGTGACATTTTTAGGGACTGTGCGGTTTAGCTATAAATTTCATTGACATTGGATGAATAGTAGTCTGTGAGCATGCGCATATGCTAATTTCCTGTAAATCGATTTCTTATCATCTATTGCTCCGATTTCGATCAAACGAGAGGTTGTTCGGTCCAGATGATGCCCTTCGTATTTTATCGCATTTGTTCGAATAATAGGTAACTATTGCGCATACACAAAACCCATATTAGATGACACTCCGAGAATAATTGTATGGGTTAATCTTTAAACAATATCCGCACATGCGAACATGAAATATAACCCTAAGTTGCATTCTATTTGAGATATCAAGTCAAACTAGGAGGGTGTTTTTGGGGTGCCTAATACTAAGTTTTACGCAAATAAAAATCGGAAAAAATTAAAATATTGTTGGATTGTCCAAATGGAGAGGGGGGGGGGGGGATTACTTAGAAAATTATTACCAAGTTTTGACGAGAGCTATCTTATTTTAAAGATTTGTTAGCACTGAACAAGAAGGTGAAGCCAGAACTGCTATATCTTATTCGGTTCGAGTGAAGCTGATGAACCAAAAAGAAGCACGGTTTGAAAAAGAAAAAAAAAGTCTTTCTTCGAACGGAATAAGTTATTACCGTATTGTTCAGTGCACAAATTTCTTTAAAATGGGACTTCACATGGCCAAAAATGTAAAAAAATTTGCCAAGTTACAACCCCTTTGGGTAGTAGGTGAAATGTCCTCCCTTTGGGAAGGCCAACAATTTTTGTTTTACTCCTATTTTTTGCTTACATCATAGCATCAGACACCCCAAAAACGCCCTTCAAGTTTCATATCAATATCTCATAAATTGAAGAAAAAAGTTAGGGGGGAGGTTATTTTTGAATACAATTTCCTCAATTTCCGTCGCTTAAATTGAGTAACTCAAAATCCTTCCGGTTATAGGGTGTACTCAAAACAGGTCGGCCAAACTGCAGAAGTCGATTTTAGGACTAATTTTTAACAAATTTTGCCCCTTAACATTATTTTTACACGCTTGCAAAATGAGTTTTTTCAATTTTAAATTTAAGAGTTGAAACTACGGTTCTACAACTCATTGCTCTCCAGCAGTTCCTAAGAAGCTTACCTTCTCTTTCCCGCTATATAGGTTGAATACGTACAAAGCCGCTGTGCACTCAGCTGATGAAGGATGAAATAATGCAGTGTAGCATTAGTAACATTCCTTATTTAGTATAATTTAGATGAATTTTGTAATGGTCAGGTTGAATTGCAGTAACTCCACCCGTAGACCGCGTTCATGAACATTGGTAAAACGGCTACTCTCAATCCGTGCAGAAATTTACCTTCACCAAAACAATGATAAAGAAGAATGTTATTATTTGTCATTTGACTTGTCATCGTAAAATATCTTCATCAGCAGTGAGCGAGTATCTGTCATATTGATAAGGTTAATGGAATATTTTACGTCGAGATTATCTCCAGGGAAATAGTTTTGAACGGTAGGTAATTAAACTAGAGAGGTCGCATAGCATTAAACGTGCTATAAATCTTGGAGTGCTGAGATCGAGAGGGATCCGTGGCAACCCGACCTGTTGAAAGTTGTCTGCCTTGCTCATCCTTGTCATGAGTTTCAATTATTGCACTTTCGATCGATGAATCCTAACTAAGACGATTAATAAGTCATGTTATATCGGTTTGCCGACCGATTTATCTGACCTAGAAACTACTAGTATGGTCTGATTGGTATTGCAAATGCCGGACTACGAGTGGGTATATCCAAGATGTAACTGTGAGAATAAATTTATCTTCAATCGTCCTTGATCGTGAAGATCAACGTTTTTCTGATATCTGTATGTCCGCGTATTATCTAGGTACCGCAACCTGTTACGTAGTTACATTCCGTTGCGACCCACTAATGGGTCACATTGAGGTTACAGCTGGGTCGCGACGCCCTTAAAAAAATACACTACAAACTATTACACAAAGGTTTATTATTTTTCTATTTTACGAGTTGTAGATAGCCCTACTGCGCAGATCACAGGCTTATAGATATCAGGCATCACACATAGCTAGACTGTTATAACTTGGTAAACTTCTGCAGTTCAGCTTACTCTAGCATGCCAAAGTCACTTTGTGATTCACAATCGTGTTGAAAATTTTGTCCCCTACCAACACATGGACCTTTCTGGAGCGCGAATGTTCAGTCCAACAAAATGAGCGGTCTCATTCGATTCATTGAACTGATTCAATCAACATGAAACGAAAAAAAATTTCAATCATGAGCCCATGATCCTATGAGCAAGTTATTGTTAAATATCTAAATTTATTCTGGCTCAATGCAAAGGCTCAATGTTGGTGCAGTAATTTGTGTCTGATATGCGGTAGATGAGGAGTGGCATGCAGGATATTTTCGCTCGCTAGCATAAAGACTGCATTCCGACCGCCACCGTTTTTCCGAGCCCCACACGCCGCCGTTATTACCTTCAAGGTCCGGTTTCTCTTCGCGAAGGACGAGCTTATTTTGTAAAAGGACGAATTCATTTTGAAAAAGGACGAATTCAAATTGAAAAAGCTATGCATTACGAACAAACATTAAAGACTTGTCGATCACTCCATTTATAAAATGTATTACGAAATTATTTAGAAAAATAATCTTTCTGAGTACACAAGACGCCAAACGTCCTTCTTCTGGGTGATTCATACCTGTATAAACTGGGTGCTGAAGTGCGATCTCTACTTCCCAGTGAATTCTCCGTTAACACTCTGTTGATGAATGATGCTCCTCTCTCGTTGTTGCTTAGATCGTTACCTATGGAGTCATCTCGCCCTGAATTTATAGTACTTTCGTCCGGTTCGGTAGATGTTTCTTACAATGAGTTGAGGAAATTCAAGCATGAACTACTGAGATTTTGTCAGTCTGGCACTGGATCGAAACTGATCCTGTTAAAAGCTCCCTACAACTATGTTTTGCCGCAATGTTCTGTCATTAACACTGAAATTTACAAACTGAATAAATTTCTACTTCTATTATCGAACAAGTTCAGTTTTGTTAAATTCATAGATACATACTTTATTGACAAAAATATGATTCAAGCAAAGGCTACCGAGCCGTTCTATAGTGCAAAAGGGAGAAGGATTGTGAGTAGGCGGATACGACAGTGTATTGTTTCAGTCATTCCTAAAAATGCACCCCTGATAGTCTCTGCGACTGATGGTGGAAGGAGCAATAACTCATGACTAAATTGCTCATCTACGAAACTGCAGTCCTATGAATTCGTAATTCTTCAGGCCAATGTTCAGGGACTGCGTTCCAAGTTTGACGAAATTAACTGTAGTATCTCAAATCGTCCAGATATAAAACTATTAGGCTTAACCGAACATTGGTGCTGCCATCATGAAGAAATTAAGCTATTTGCTCCAGTTGGTTTTCAGCTTGCATCCGATTTTTGCAGACAAGCGAGAAGGTGTGGAGGATCGGCTATTTTCGTTAGTGAAGGTATTGAATCGTGTGATCTTCCGGACGTCAAGACTTTGTCAGTGGAGTCTTCTTGCGAAATTTCGGCCATCAGCTTATCAACAATGAACCTAATAATTTGCTGCGTTTACAGGCCACCATCATCAGCCAACATAGAAGAGTTCATTACTTCCATGGATAAATTATTTCTTTCCGTTTTAAGGTTTAATAAAATGATTGTGGTTATGGGAGACTTGAACATCCATTTTGAGGATACTTCCAATGCCTCTCAAATTAGAAACAGAAATACATTTTTAAATTTAATAAGCAACTTCGGTTTACATGTAACACTGAGAGAAATTACCCGTTTCCCCTATCATGGCCAAAGTGGTAGTCCTTCCTGCTTGGATATTATGGTGACTAACTTCGATCCGGGTTTTTATCGTGCAATGGTCAGTCCCATGGGGTTTTCCGACCACCAGGGAATTGAGTTGCATCTGATGGAGAGTCGGATTGAGACAAGTTTGATGTATTCACAAAGACGATTGACTAAGAGAGCCAACATCCTTGCACTTAATAATATTGTTTCAACATCAAATTGGTGCCAAGTGTACAAGTGCAAGGATGTAAACACAGCTGCAGAGCCTTCATGGAAATTTTCATGTCTGCAATAAATTTTACATGCCTCTGGGTGACTTCTCGAACTCAGACTGACTCATCAAAGCGAATAAAATTTAGCTCTGAAATTCTGGATCTCCGCCACAAGTATCATTCCCTCAAAAGTTTGGCATCGTCAACCAGAAGAGAGCATTTTGTCAAGTTTGCTCGTTTGACCGAAATCGAATACCGCAAAATGCTTGCGAGAACCCGACGGAGTACTAATGATTACAAAATACTGACTTCTTCAAATAAAACTAAGTCAGCATGGGATGTCAATGCTACTGAAAGGCACGTTGAAGGTAAATACCAATAATAATTAAGACATCATTGTTACTATATTGCAACCATGAAGACCCAAAGGGAGCCGTTATTGAAATAAAACAGGGTATGACAAGAGTAGTAGGACGGGTGGGTATTACCTACTTTCCTCTGTAAATGCTTTATATCCCTAAAGACTTGACTCTGTATCTAGCTTCAGTTCTTATTATATAACTATATTAGGTAACCTTTGTATAATGATTCCAATGCACAATTTATATGAAATGCATGACAATGACCATGCGAAATAAAATGCCTAACAGTGGAGTAAATACTTACTGTTCTTTTCTTCTTCCGTTCTCTCATAGTAAGAAAGTCTGTTAGAGTGAATGGTTCCTCATTGTAAACACAACGTGCTCGTCAATAGCCCGTCTTTCATAATGGCCGAGTGTGGGCCGAAGTTTTTTTAAACGACATTTGTCACGATCCTGACGTTCTCACCCTCTTCGCGTCTTATCGGGTCGGTCACTGGATCAATCTCCGCCCCTGAGACGTCGCGTCGTGGGCCTGATGTGCTCATTTCAACAAGGTTGTATCTCTGAAAATATAATCGTATGCACCCCGACGTTAGTTATCAGGTTGTTTCGGATGTAAAATGATGCGCTTCGAACAGGTTATTGCGATGTCCATGAATATCATAGCATTCTAAATGAGAACGTAGGTACTTACATGATTTAGGTTCTATACTTCAAGGAAGAATTACTTCATTTTTTTTATTCAGTTTAGATAACCTTACTACACAAATAGCATTAGAGTTGTGTATACAAAAAATATAAGTAATATAACATGGAACATGATTGGGAGTCTAAGTTCAATGACTTTCTCTCATTATAGTTTGTTTGTAGAATGTGGGAGTTTAATTTCATAACGTGTTTAGTGATAATAATACATGACGAGTAAATAAATAATTCTTTTTGGTTTAGCTTTATACTTCTAATTCTTCTTCTTTCAAGTTCTAATGATGATGCTTTTAGTTCATATTGGGGAGATCAGTGTTCCGTTTTCATTTTAGTCTTCGATCCGGTCAGTCAGGCGGGATTGATTCCAGTATGCTGGCTACTAGTGGGTTTGGATGATTGGAGGGCCTAGTTTGATTCATCGCAACTGGATCTCCTTATTCGTTCAGGAGGTTGAAATAGTGAGCTTCCTCTAAAATATTTCCACTTGAATATTGTGGTTTTCAACTCTTTGACAAAATTTGTTGGTTTACGTCTTAAGAAGAAAATAGTTAAAAATCGGAAGGTAGTTCAATGATCTAGCTAGGTCTCAAAAGTGTAAAAAGACTAGCGCCTCGCTAGATAATCTTGAGTCCATTCTTAAATTGCCTTCAACGTTGGGACAACTAAGCAATTATTATATCGTATGAAATGTGTTTAATGAGATGCGCGTTTGCATCGGCACTCACGTTCCCATTGGTCCGATGGCAATGGAACTTATAGTGAACTTGCCAGAGGTTAACCCAAAGAAACTCTGGAAATTTCGCCAAAATGATACTGTGATTCAGTATAGTTTTCCCTGGCCAAGAATTCACCTAACCCAGAAAGTTCACAATAAGTATCTACGAATGTAAATAGCTGCCATGTAGGAAGTACAAAACATTCTCTGTAACACGAGAGAGAAAGAGTCGATTTACTATGCATTTATGCGCCTGCGTTGTAGCACCTTCTGTTGACGGCTGTGGTAACAAGATTCTTGATCCGAGATGCTGTTCACTAAGGAGAACCCAGCGAATAACACCACATGCCAAGGCGGTTGTTAGAGGGAAAAGAGATTTGAACTGGCTAAAATTTGTTCCTAAGCAAACCTTTTTATGTCGATTCTCTTCTTCTTTTCAACTGAATTAGGGAATTATTCAGTAACGTGAGTATCGAAATTATAACCATTGGTGTACCTTTTGCACTCTGATTTAAAGGGTCGCCAATTTAAATCAGATTTTTAACGATAATCTATTTACATATACATTGAAACAAGGTTCCTACCGGAACCGTGAATAATTCATAAATAATTTATATGTAATTGATAACTACTGAGGTTTTGAGTAGCGTTGAGCCTACGTGATACATGTTTTGTACGGAAAACGCCCTTTAACCTAATACCCTCATTGTCCTCGTCTTAAAACGCAATGTCGAGAACCCAATGACTTTGTCTGCAACTATACTGTTTTACGCTAAAACAAAAAAATGAGGCCTAGGCAACGCGCAAAATGATGTCAAAGATGCACACTGATAAATATACATAATCACACACGTACAGATACTTGCACATAGTTTGTTTGCGCGGATTTGGTTTCAGGTTGTATTGGAACGAATTTGAATGTGGGTCTTTCTTCTCGCAGTTGCGTCGGAATCATCGATCCCGCTCAAACTATAAGGACTCTCTCACTACTGAAGGTGGTCCTAAATCAGTATAGAAATATATTTAAAAAAAATAAATAAATAAAATAAACAAATAAATAAAAAAACAAAAAAAAGCAATCATGATAATAAAAAAAAGAAAGGAAAATAATAATACTGAAAACTAGGAAACATGGGAGACAGGGAAATATTTGACAGTTTTCAAAGATACTCTTCTTGATCTTGCTTTGCACTACCTACTTACTTCTTAGTGCTCGTACCTCTGGCAATATAATATAGACGTTTTGTTTTGTAATTGTTGCTATCAATCCACTGCTACAGATGTACATCTAAATATCTCTCCAGTAAATTTCTAAATCTCATTTCCATTCTAATGTCCTTTTGCCAGACTTGGGGTACGTTGCTCCCTATCTAATCATGTAGGTATCAAATATTAATTTCAACTAATTCCACTATTTCTGTCTTTCTGTCTTTGTGCCTATCCCTCCTATTTGATTCAAAATTGAAACAACGAAGAGAATCATTACCCAAAAGGGTTTTCCTGCGGAATTAGTGATATTCTTACTGTATCATTCCCAATCATGTTTCTTATCTAGAGTTGTAAGGCTCAGCAACATGCCGTAAGAATGGGCAACTAAAATAAGAAGAATAAGCTAATGCTCAATGTATTCTACAAGCCTTACTCAGGCACTTAGTTTCTCTAGTTGGATTGTAGCTATTCTGACCTGGAAAAATATTTAGTTTGGCACTATAAAGACTCTTTAGTCTACTGCTTCCCAAAAAGTCATTTGCTTAAGGTAAAACACTTAATTTAAATATTATATTAATCTGTAAATCGTTCAACTTTAGATAATAAATAAAAAGTTTCATGAAAGTGGTCAAATTTGGTTTTTCCGGAAAAATAAGCTTTTAGCAAAGAAGAAGAGCTTTGATTTGATACCCAGACCCTCCATTGACAGGAAGTCCTACTGAAAGGTTAAAGTGCCGTCTAAAGATCTAAGGAAACCTGAAAGAGTAACTAGGTAGGTTAGTACGTTGTTGTTCTATCAGGTGCTCTGCCAAGGTGATCTCGGTTGAGGAGCTCTAAGAACTCTTCTTACCCAACATTTTCCTTTTATTTCCTAATCTGAATTCAATTGTCGGCAAATTATGTTATTTTAATCTCCACCTCATCATCCCTTATTAGGTGGTTAGCACCTACGTGAATTGCGGTGCCTTGGATTCCGCAGGGAATCTTCTCCGGACCGCAAAACCCCCTTATCCGCCGACGCTGAATAAATTCCGTTTTTACGCAACAGAGCTCGTTGCGTACCGTAACGAAAGGATCAAGCGTCACATTCATATTGGAAAGGGCGTTTGTAGTACCGTTTATAGTACCGCTAGACCAAGTTTTAGAGCTAGTACGTTTAGATATTAATTTGTATGAGGGGTGAAGAATAAGGTAGGCATATGACCTACAAATGAATAGAAAATGACCTACAAATCCAGTGTGAATTGAGCAAGTAATTCGTGTTGGAAGGTTTTCATTGTTGTAGTTCGTGATGCGCAGCGTTCACCCATTATCAAGAGCGCCTCTTGCAAGTATGAAATTTTAAACGAGCTACTGTATTATTTCACACTTGTTTATTGTTTCTGTATTAGATATCCCATCGCTGATTTCTAGTGTATTATACGTAACCTATGGTAACTTATCGAAATACAACTGCAAAGACAAATGTACATACCGAGGCGAAATCAATGAAATTAATGAAACTAATACACTTTACTTGTCCCTCTGTACGTAAATTGTGAAAAGGGGGTATTTGGGAACTTTCGATCTCAGCACTCCACATAAAGGAAATTTGAAACTGCAAATGATGTGCACACTAGATAACAAAACTTTTCACGTTTCTATAACGTTTCCTCTTCCATTTGTTTCTCCGCTACTGATGTCCAACTATACTTGGATTTCAAGTTCGTCGTTCTTGTTACACGTAGAAAGACTAGTAGTGTATAGGAGTATAATTTAATTTTAATAATTTTCTTCCGATAGGTCTACGTCTATATGCAGTTACACATTTAGATAAGTACCATAGACTATACGCTTAATAAAATTATAGACCAATGATCTGCTTAGAAGGGCTATCTAATGAAGAAATAATAATCATTTGTGAAATAATTTTCATCGTTTTATATGTTTTCATTGGTTTTCATTTACACAAATGTTGACATTCTTATTTCCTGTCAAAGTTAATTCAGTAATTTAGTATAAATTAAGTCAGTTAGCCCTTAGGGAGAACGAACGGATGTACGTACAGCGATGCGGGTGGATTTATTCGATTCATTGAAGTGCTTATCCTGATGAATATAAACAGAAGAGAAACTATTCTTAATTTGAAAGTGTTCTAGATCACGATTTTTAAGACATTTTAGCCTTTCAATTCTTCCTTTTTGGATGGAACGAAAGTGATGCCAAGAAAACTCAGTCCAACTACACCCCATACCTATGTGATTTTATATCCAACCTTGTTCAGTAGTTCTGAAGAAAATCAGCTCTCCGATTTTCTTTAGGGCTAGAACTATGGCATAACAAAATATCACCTACTTGCAATCAGAGTGCAATCATAAATGGTGCGAACATATCTAGTAGAAATCGTTTGATAAACTATGACAGTCGTATCAGCCGATATAATCCTAAAGGATTTCTCTAGGCAACTTTAGGTTGACTAGTGAAGCGTCGGTACGTGTTTTATTTTATCTCATTAATTTTCAGTTGGTGAGTCAGTATACTTGGACCAAAGGGACTAGTACCGTGTTTTATTTAATGCTCTAATTTGTCTTGGTAGGTGCCTACATATATCTAGGCATATTAATGACAAAGTCATCGTTTCGCCCAATCACTACGAAATTGCATTACGAGAGGTGCACAATGGTTGCATGAAGGTGCGTAACGCTAAGAGACCCGTGAGGCTAATTTTTGTCCTAATAAACTGCGGTGCTGAAATCTGAAATGGAGCTCGTATGGGACATTTAGAATACAATTACAATGTATGGAGGGGCTCAGATCAGCCGAGGGACTTCTGAGGCTCATTTCTTTCCTAATCGACCTTTGATGTTCAAATTTAACATGGAGCTCCTTTGGGACACAAGAGTCGAATCAGAGGCTCAGGCGGCGAGAAAGTCCTGGGTTCAGCTGAAATATCTGGCTCGAAACAGGTTTCGCCGAAGGTCCTACGTCGATGCCATTTGCTCCACCAAAAAGCTATCGGAGGTAAGTCGAAGAAAGTCCTTTGGGACACCTGGAAAACAATTAAGAGGTACAATGACGACCAGTTGTTATGAAATTTGCGCTTCTGAAACACCTTGAAAACAATATTACGAGGTACCATTTGTCATTTGAGGGTGCTCTGAAGCTGATTTCTTTTCTAATCGAACAATTGAACATTAATTGTAATAAAAGATGAAAGTAATAAGTAATAAAAAGCGGTAAATTTGGGGTGGGGTGGCGGGGGGGGGGGGTCTAGGCGGGCCAAGTGGCAAACCCTTGCTAGGTGGGGAGCCCCGAGTTTAGATAATGTTTTATAGACTGGAAGTTAATGAAAAAAAAACGTCTATTTCCACGAAAAATAAAAGAGTTACAATGTTGAATCGATTTCGACGGTTAGGTCATCATCAGTAACACAATAACTGATAATGGCCAAATGCTGATAACAATACTGATGATGGCCTAACCGTCGAAATCGATTTAACATTCTAACACTTTTATTACAGAAATACTATACTAATATTACTTCCGTTATGAAATGGGTTTCCACAACTTCGTTACGAGTGATTTAGTTCCTATAGACTGGGTTTATAATAATCATGGGTGATCTACGTAGAAGGGCTATCTAATTCAGATGTATCTAATAAACTTTTGCATAATAATTTGTAGCGTTTTTTCTTCAAATATTCGTTTTGCTTTCGAGTCTACTTATAGTTAGCGGAAGCCTTTTTTTACACTAAGGAGATGCAAAGTCTAAATAACCATTTAGGTTTATGTATTTGACGTTTTACACCATTCTGAGCAATTTTTTATAAAAAATTGTAGGGTAAAGTGTGGTAATGGAATGGCACACTGGGTAATGGTATCCACAGAATTTCAAGAAATCTAAAACTTCTTCAGCAGCTTTGCTTCTTCAGCAGTCCAGCTGAATCTGAACTTTGTTTGGAAGCAAAGGCCTAATTTTATCAACAATGTCACAGCTGGTTGAACGAATGCCGAGCACATAGCGTTTCCAAGTTTTGACGTTGTTTTTCTTATTATTTTCGTTAACTCTTAAAACGATGTGAATCTGTAACTTTTTCGAATTTCAATATTATTTTCTATACAAAAGTTAGATATGCTCTCTATTTTTCAAATCGTTTTTAGATTTTCAAAATCCTTTCAGAAATATTGTGTCAGCCTCTGTTCTGCCAAAGTGTGAACGAGAGGGGTATTCTCGGTTTTGGGGAAATGGGATCCTCTTTTTTCTGTGGGTTCCATTACCCCAATGGAATTTATTGCAACTGATGTCAACGGCGAGCGCAGTATTTGAGTTCCGAAGGAAGACCATCCATAAGGACATCTGCAAACTTTGTGAACCAATAAATTTCTCGACTTAAACCACATTTTTTTCAAGAAAAGTATTCTATCAAAAGAAGTTTTGGTTACGATTAGTTCGTATGAGGTTGAGTTCCCATTTTTTTACGTTCGTATTTTGCTTAAGATGTTAAAAGGAGTATAGGCATTTTCCTATAAAGTATCTAAAGTATCTATATGAAATAAACACAGTCGAGCCAAGTCTTAACTATGTTATTTACCTTAGTAGTTTCAAGGAATTCTTCAGTTGATGTTTCAACACTCGGTAGTATGGCCCAATTATTTACGCCTAGGAGTGAATGTTTCGCCATGTGTTCACTAGAAAAATAATAAACTGATTGAGTATTGCTCGTTTTGAAGCACAATAGCATATGCAGTTCAATGGATCCGATTACCCCACTGAGGGGATCCCATTACTCTGCGTGCTGGTAACGGTACTGAAAACACATTTTTGCTTTAGAGAGGCTTGGAGATTACTTGATTTACTATCCTATAAAAATAAGTCCGAATACGAAAATTCAATAAATTTGCGGTTAAGAGACCAATTTGAAATCTGTACTACCATTTTGAATAATACTATTGGATGGCAAAGTTAGGGGTATGTCCCCATTCCCCCACATTACCATACTCAAATGTCATTAATATTTGCTAAAAAAATCAATAAAAACTGCAAAAAACTTGAAATCCAAAATATTTGTTTGAACAGCAGATTATTATTGAGAACAAGTATTTTTTGTCATAAAATTTATATTAAAAATTATTTGCGCTCAGAGTGCTCAAATTTCAAGACAATTTATCTCTTGCATAATACGACAATTTACGAAAAATCGCTCAGAAGTGCATGCCTGGAACTTTTTACTTTATTTCCAAAATAATACTAAATTTACGTCAATGATCAGACTTCTCGATCCATCGAATGAGTTCAATACTGATTTCATAAGATCAATGTTAATGACTTCGCATTCCTCGAAACAAAATCGTGTCTTGTCCATCGCGGTTTCGCAACGGATTAACACCTTGACGAGTTGGTTCGCCGAGGGGACCTCTTAAAACACCGAATGCTGCAAACATCTTCCGAGTTGAACAAACAAATCGATCAATGGCGTATTTACAGGTTGCTGAGGACGCGCCGAACGGGTTGATGGGTGGCATTGTGAGGCTCCTCTCACTTGACCCCTGAATGCTTGGGGTTCGCCCGCTCCTCTGCTCATCAGCATCTGTTACACAAGGCTCCTGGAGGGCAGACATATGAGATTCAATTTCAACGCCGGCCTTTAATCAGTGCGATTTAACTGTTCGCAACAAAGTGCGAGTTTCATATTGAATTGAGCCGCTATTATAGTTAGTCAATCGTTGAGGAATGGGTTGCCACTAGTATGGACGCAAGTTAGATAACTACATTTAACTTTGAGGACCACATACTCATATGCATACATTCTATCATTTCCTAGTCTACCAAGATCTACAGTTGTTATAGGTACGAAGCGTCACATAACTTTGCCTACTTTTTATATTTTACGGTCACTAGAATATTAATTATAGATCCAATCAAGTAGAGAGCCACAATATTGTACTGATTTCGTAGTTTTTGAAAGAAAATTTAACCATGCCTTGGAAAAATTTCCGAAAAACCCGGAAAATGGAATATAAAACACTTTAGGTATGTTGAAAAATGCCTACAGCATCTCTTTACGTATTTTACCAGGTAAAGGGGGTCTTGTAGAATGTTAGTACCTCCAGAAGGAGAAGCCTGTGAATTTTGTCGAAATACCTTGATTTATTTTGGAGACAATTACAAAAAAACCCAAAAGTGTGCTAAAAACCTAGTTTTCGGGATATACCTCCGAAGCTAAGTCATAAGTCAAGGCTTCGTATTTTCAAGAAAATGTATAAATTCGACTTTTTTAGACTTCGTATATTATAGACTTTGTATATATAAGACAATTAGATTCAATTGCTTATTAGAATTGATCCAGAGGAGTGTGGGACAACTCATACATGAGAGATAAAAATAACTGAATACAAACCCGTTCCAGACAATTCCAAGATGGCAAATTTTGTCGACTATGTCTCTGTCGACGTTGGCCAGGTCACAATTTTGATAATATATTTTCGTTATATCCTAATGAGCGTTACCCTTGGATGCAAAAAAAGTATTTGAACTATTTTTAAATGGAAGATGATTCCATCGTAAGAGGTTTGGCATTAACCACACTCTCCTACGATGAGCAGTTTTCATTCCATGATTTTCTCAAAGTTTCCTACACTGGTGACGTCAAAGCACCTCTCGCGCCTGGGCGGAACCTCCTTGCATACCAGTGTGACGTCACCAGTGCAAACTTTGAAAAATAATAAAAAGAAAACTACTCAAAGCAGGAGAGTGTGGATGGTATCAAATTTCTTAGAATGGAATCTATTTTCACTTAAAAATATAAAATGCCTAGCAGTCTAGTTTTACTAGGAAATTTTGATTTTTCCATCGGAAAATCAATTGGGGGTTGGGGTTGGGGGATTTTTGATCCTTTTCAGCACTGCTCAAGCTTCAATTCTCAACCGATGTTCGGGATTATTTTTTTGCTTAATAAAGAATTAGGACTGATTTCTGAACATATGTCAGGTGTTTCAAATTTCGCCATGGAAGAGGGTAATACTAATCAATCATGAAGTTTTCACTATTCTCATCTGATTTCGTAACTGTTTCATTTTCGGATTTTGTTTTGTTCGATCCAGATTACAGTTCAATTTTTCCTTGTTTTATTCTACTTTAATGGTATATTTGCGAACCTTAAGAGTTTTGCAATATTATAGCAAACTAATGCAATATATTTGCAAACAACACTAATTGCAACCTCTGGCGGAGAATCAGCTTAGCGCTTCTTAATGGATCTTTATAAAATCTAATCTGTCTCTCTTACACTATATTATATAGAGTATAATGAATATTTATTAGAAGTTATTCCTCATCAGGGCTTGACTAAAATAGGTGATAACACAATGAATATTCCTTATCGAATAATTGTATCAATAGTTTAAGTAAACATTCTTATTAAAACAGTCCAATTCATTTCATTTATTTGGCCAATTCAAATATGTCCAATAAAATTTCAGTAGGTAGTAAATGAGGATGCGAATTCTATATTAGGGACCATCGTGTTTCACACTAGGTACAGCTTATCACAGGCGAGAATCCAGGAGAAGGTCAACCAAGGCGGTTAGCATCTTGGTCAACCAAGAGATTTCGAGCGGCAGATTCCATTCGACGCTGGAGCCCATTAAAATGCGGATATGGTCATAGTGGATAGGAATAAAATAAATCATTCAATACTACTGCTCAGTCCAATAATTCCATCTTGATATACGAGTACTAGGTGCCTACAATTTATTTGATTTCTGGCTTCTCCCTGTCCAATTGCCACAAATGTTCTTTTCTAGGTACGACTGAAACAACGAAAAGTGGCGAAGACAATGCATTTTTATGATTGTGCTTGAGGGAGTTCGACTTTTTATTAACTTCCATATCATATAATAAAATGTAACAAAATTTCACCTCACAACACCGCAGGGCTAGAAATTATCGCCTGAAGTTTTCAGCGTCGGACCTCTGTTCTACGTACCACCAAACATCTGTGAAATTAGTCCCAACGAGTGAAAAGGGGTAAGAACGTAAAGGCCTTTAAGAGGAACTATTATTTATTTATTGCTTCTGATTCTAGCATGAAGTATTGTTTTCCCTTTCAGGAGATGAACAACTTTTGTCTCCAAAATCTAAATTTCCACTTTATGTTTTAGACCATTCTGGGCAACTTTCGTTCAGCGTATGTATCTCTCTCTCTCTCTCTCTCTCTCTTTCTCTCTCTCTGTGAGTTAATCAGTAGATGGCTGTCCCCAATCAGTAGACGTAAATTCCATTAAGTATAATTTTCTCAAGCCTTAGTCGTTCGATCAAAGCACGACTTTTGAGGATAGTAAGAAGACGAAGATTTCATCATATTTGTATCATTAGAGCTGCCACCAAGAAGCTCTGGCGTATTATTCAAATACTTCCCAAAAGCGCCAGTTAATCCTAGTTCAAAAGATCAATCTAGCTAGACAAAATTCAATTTCCGAGTTGAAAGGTATGGTCCCAGCAGGTCTTGACATGCATTCTAATTAGGGCCGATATCAATTATTGTCTACGACCTGGCGTGTCAGTGTATGCTCAGGAATGTTGGAAAACAACGATTTATAACAACTTGCCACCAGTTCGGTTCAACAGATCAAGGAGTGCATTAATTATTTGACACGTATTTGCATCTAGTATATTTGATATTAGAAATATATAAATCAATCAGGAGTGAGGGAAAAGAATAAGAATGATGTCTCGGTGATCGAGACTGACTGTTGAACGGACCCCTTTGTTACCACCTTCCTTCAAAAAGGGAAAGCCTAGAGGTGGGAGTAGTTTCGCTGTGGGTCGCATCCCAGTCAGGATTGTAATTTTGAGTATACTAGCAAAATGGTAGAATATTAATTAATCTAAGAAATATATCAAATATACACTAATATTTTTTGTTTTAATAAATACCCGCCTGACTTAGTTATTGCAGAATTTAAAATAATCCGTCCTCCATTTCGACAAAATAGGCAAAAAACGAATTTTTAGTGTTATGTATGAAGGCTTTGTGACTCATCATGTAACATAGATTTGTTCAGCGTTGAATACTTCATGATTAACTTTTTTTTTCAATCGAAAAGTTTTGTATTGAGCGATTTTTCCACAAGTCGAACGTGTGTATCTCAAAAACTACAGCTGCTCCTGGGAAAAGAGCTTCAGAATCGAATTCAGCACCCTCGAAAACCCCCAGAACCAGTGTTCTTTCTTTTGCGACGAGGAAATTTAATTTTGTCTAGCTAGATTGGGTTTTTGAACCACTGTGTGCCTGTGGTTTGAACTAAACAATTGAGGAAACCCTACCAAAAGAGCAGGTGGTTATGCTAGTACATAGTTGTTAAGGTGGACAAATGATGAAGTCGAAACAAGTAGATATATGAGGAAAAATGGAATAGAATGATGGGTAAATGTTGTTCTCGATGCTTGCGAGCTTGCAACTCAAAAATATCTTAAATCAATTATCATAAATAACTTCAGACTGTAAGAATGAATAAGCCCCAGAAGCACCGGCGCATTTATCCCCTATAAGTCGTAGAACCAGCGCTTCTAATTGGTACCGATCATTAGTAGCTGCTGCGCACGCGCAAACGCGAAATGCTTTTAATAAGCTTAATATCCATAGTTTTCATCCCATTTCGATGAAACTTTCAGGGAATGTGCTGTCGGATTAATAGAATTTCGTGGGTGGGGGCGGTCCTCTACCGGGAGTACCCCCCCCCCCCCTCCCCAGAGAAATTTTTTGAAAAAATACCTTGAAAAACTAGCAGTTTTAGAGGTTATGTATAGACCCACACTTTACATCAGGTATGTAAAAATTAACATGAAAAACAATTTTTATTTGCACAAATTTTAGCTTGGCACGGTGGTCCTCGATCGGATTTGACCTCAAAGTGCTTGCCCTTCAAATTTTCTTTCGAAATATGCTTTGGGAATATGTTACGATTATAATTCAGCAACAACTGAAATCAAACATTGAGCCGTTTTTTTTTTAAATTCAGGTTTTGAAATTTTAATTTATACTGTAATCATGAAAATACGCTATAATCGCCAAAATTCGGAAAAACATATTACTTATGTGTCATTATACAATAGAATCATCATCTATGTTTATAGTTCTGACCTATTTTGTGATCAAATATAATAAGAAAATAAAAATAACAACATTTTATTGAACAAAATAATGATTATATAACGGAATGCTTCGACATATATTCACAGTGTGCAGATGTCCTCACATCTGCCAAGATTCTCGCTCCTTCAAAGAAAATTCAAAAATCCCGCCCATTCTATGACCCAGGGTTGCCCCTAGTGCCTGTTAGCCTCCCGTGTCTCCCCAGACAGAGGTACAGGTCTTCCTTCCTAACATAATTCTCGGCCATTTTGTCCTTAGCGTTTGCCAAGTTCACTAAGGTCCTTCGGAATTTTCAAATTTTTCGCTTTCATTTCATAAAATTATCATTTTTTCACGTTCATATATCACTTTCATTAGTCATTCATTCATTCACGTCCATTTATTCATTCATTCCGCGGTTTTCTTCATCGTTTCTTTGCGAAATGTCGTCTCAGATCGAGCTAACCTCAAGGCGTCGGGCGGAATCCAGGTTTGGGGGTAGTAAGGGCTGTTTTAGTACAGAACCCGACAATACCTATAATTCTTCAAATAAGAGCCAGGAACCGCACCGCAGGAAGGATCGGCTTGGCGCGGGTGGATATAGCCCGGCGAAATACGCCCGAAGTTGTCAAGCACACAAGGGTGGCTGCTCCTCTAACCCTAAACATCACCGGCAGGAAAAGGTACGTTCCCCCTTTACTGATTCCGATTCTGAGGAAAAAATTTCCCTATATGGTTCGGATAATTTCCCGTCTTCACTTTCTTCTGACTCTGATGCTTCACATCATTATAGGTCCCGATCATCAAGATCGCGATCTTCATCCTTGTCTACTCTCGACTCGAGGAGGCGCCCTAAGCGTCCTTCCCATCAACATCTGAGGAATGATTATAAAAGGTATGATACCAAAAAAGCTAGGTACCTCAAAAACCTCCCAAAGAGAGCTAGGTACGCGGTGCGGCGCACTATGCGGCCCAAGCGACGAGCTCTGAAGCTTGACAAGGCTTACGAACGCGAGTGGAGGGACCTCGTTCGGTTAGGAATGGACAAGGATGTGTATTCCAAATTATTTGAAGATTATGATCCGGAGATACACATGCGTTGCTTAATTCCCCCCATCATTGATAATGAAATTCACCCACATTTGTCAAAACTCACAACACTTCGGGATCAGGGCCTGCAACGTACTCAACAGGCCGCAGGTAGGGCTCTTGTGGCCACCGGGGCTGCCCTTACCATTTTAGCCAACCACATGAATAGGGAAGATCGAGCTGGCCATCAACTCCCCATGTCCCAGGATCAAACCTCAGACCTATACGGATTCCTGTGGGACACGGCGGCTCTTTTGGCTTCAGGTTTTTTCGGAACGACCAAAACCCGTAGGAATGTAATGATGTTTTCCATCAAAAAACAATTTCGCCAACAGGCTAGAAATGCCCCCATTAATGATAAATTATTTGGTGGGACTATTCCTGAAATTGTCCGTACATCAAAATTAGCAGATTCTGCTGCTCGCCATTTTTCTCTTCCCGACTTATTCATTAGAAAGGCGAATAAAAAAGGAACTCCCTCTTCGGGAAACGGACGGCACCCTGCGTATCGGACACACAGGCACTATCGCCAGCCGACGCAGGGCAATCGACCTCAAAACAAAAACAAGTACCAGAACCAGAATCGGAATCACCCACTGAGGAAAGACCTATCAAAAGGCATTCCCCCCAATCAGAAAAGCAATGCTTAAATTCCATTTTTAATCAAAATTATTCAGAATCCATATGTCATCGACCAGTTTTGCCCGATAATATTAAATTTAATTCAAACGTACCTCCTGCTCTCACCGAACCCAGTCAGGTTACGGGGGTGTCCTATGCATTTCGCGGCTCTCCACCTGTTCAGGGTATTGCTGAAGTCTCTGCGCTTGCGGGCTCAGCCCCTGCATCTCTGGGCACCACACAGGAACTGACCCGCTCTTCTTCGTCGTGCCGGTCTCCTGTGATTTCGCAACAGGTGACATCTGCCGATGACGCTATTGCCCATCAGCCTCCTGCTGCGTTGGTAAGTGGACTTCAGTTACCTTACGCCGGACGTCTGAGATTTTTCTCTCAGCGTTGGCAGAACATTTTTATTTCTGACAATAATATTTTACAATGGGTAATGGGTTTGTCAATTCCTTTCGTTTCATCACCGCCCCCTCCTAATGGGAATGGCCATGAATGTGGGGCAACACCGTTATTTGACGACCACATTTCACGTTTACTATCCATAGGTGCCATAATTGAAATTCCTAAATGCGACGACCAATTTGTGTCATCTATTTTCTTGGTCCCGAAACCTGATGGTTCGTCACGTTTCATCCTTAACCTAAAAAATTTGAATGATTTTGTTAGAGCACCTCACTTTAAAATGGAAGACCATAGGACGCTCATGCGCATTCTTCCTCCCTCGTACGTCGGGGTCACAATTGATCTTCAAGAAGCTTACTACTCTGTACCCATTCACCCCGACCATTACAAGTTTTTAACTTTTAACTACGATCATAAACGTTTTGCATTTACATGCCTACCCTTTGGCCTTTCATGCGCTCCCTTTGTTTTTACAAAGCTAATGAAGCCCGTCATGGCTCGTCTACGACATTTGGGTATTTTATGTCTTAATTACCTTGATGACATATGCATTCTTGCCAAAGATAATGAGTCATGTAGTCGGGCTTACTCCACCACGGTCTCTCTCCTGGAGTCACTGGGGTTTAGTATAAATCGGGAAAAATCCGCCTGTTCTCCCAGCACTACGTTCAAATTTTTGGGCTTCATTTTCAACTCTGTGAATTTAACGATTTCTCTTCCCCCAATTAAGGTCCAAAAGACATCATCAGCAATCATCTCACTTCTTCAATCTCCTTCACCTTCAATTCGAGAGGCGGCTCGAGTAATCGGCCTGCTCATTTCCTCTATTCCCGCAGTGCCTTTTTCCCTCATCCATTGCCGTTTGTTAGAATACGATAGATTCATCGCCTTGTCATCTCATAACGACGACTATTCTGCCCCCTTTTCTCTATCTGAACACTCAAGGAGAGACCTGCTTTGGTGGTTATTGGCCTTGAAAAATCCTGTAAATGCTTTTCCGGGGGATAACTTTGAGCATGAAATATTCTCGGACGCCTCCACTTCTGGCTGGGGTGGATTTTTAACCCCCCACTCCACGGGAGGATGGTGGTCAAGGGACCTGGTATCAAGACACATTAATGAACTAGAGCTCTGGGCAGTATTTGAAACGTTGCAGCATTTTGCGGACTCCTGGACCCACACCTCCATCCTCCTTAGAGTGGATAATACAACTGCTATCGCCTGTATCAATAGAGGAGGTAACGCTCGATTTCCTCACCTACACGCAGTAGCAGCAAAAATCTGGGAGTTCTGTGCTACTCGCCACATTACCTTCTTAGCCTCCTACATCAAATCAGCAGAAAATATACAGGCGGACATAGAATCACGCCGTTCTCAGGAGGATTATGAATGGGGATTGAACTCGGATTCCTTCAGACAAATTTGTCTAACGCTGGGCACGCCTACTATTGACCTTTTTGCCTCGTCGGACCTTCATCAACTCCCAGATTATTGTTCATGGAAGCCAGACCCTGGGGCCTATGAGGTTGATGCTTTTACCATTTCATGGAGAATTTTATTTTTCTTTGCTTTTCCTCCATTTTTCATCATCCCCAGGGTCCTGCAGAAAATAATTAGAGATCAAGCGTCGAGTATTGTTGTTGTTCCTGATTGGCCTTCCCAGTCCTGGTTCCCACTGTTCAATCTATTAGCGACTTCACAAATAATCAGGTTACCACCCTCTAACAATCTGCTCTTTTCTGTTGTTGACAGTCGACCTCATCCAATGGCCAGCAACCTGTGTCTTCTGGCCGCAATTTTATCGAGCAGCGCTTTGCCCGAGACGGCCTCTCAGCCTCTGTGATTGAGACACTTACATATTCTCTCTCACCATCAACTTTTAAACAATATGAGTCTACATACAAGCAATGCGCAGACTTCTGCCGACAAACGGATAGTAATCCTCTTGATATTTCTGCCAAGCAGGTAGTTTCCTTTTTACAATTTATATTTGATACAAAACCCGTTGCTTATCAAACATTCAACTCCCATCGTTCTGCTCTGGCCCTTGTAGCCTCAACGGACATCTCCTCAGATCCTCTGATTCATAGATTTTTGCAAGGTGTATTTCGGCGACGTCCCTCGATACCTAGGTATACTTCTACTTGGGACCCTAAGACCGTGCTTTCCTACCTAGAACACTTTCACCCGAACTCTCTCTTATCATTCTCTAAAAAGTTACTACTTTTACTCCTACTGGCCTCAGGCCAAAGACTCCAAACAATAAGAGCTATCGAGAGGAGCAATATTCATTTTACTGGCTCAGGGGTTTCCATTTGGGTGGATAGGCTTCTAAAAACCTCTAGACCCGGATTCAAGGGTATGACATTATCTTTCCCTTTTATGCCACAGCAAAGGGGAATTTGTATTCCTTCCATATTAAAATCGTTCTTGGCCTTATCAGAAAATATCTGCCCACCACACCACAAAGCCCTTTTCATTATTTCATCTCCCCCTCACACTCCGGCAACGGGCCCCACTCTAGCCAGATGGGCTAGGGATATGCTACAGTCGGCGGGTGTAGACTCCGGTACCTTTTCGGTACATTCTACCCGGCACTCCTCGGTCAGCGCAGCTGCACGAGCTGGGGTTTCGGTTGACGTTATAATGAAAGCAGCCGGTTGGACACCCTCCTCTGGCATGTTTGCTCAAATCTACAATAGACCTATAGAAGAAGAATTTACCTTCTCCAGGTCTGTTCTCTCTTCCTAATCTTTCTGCCCAGTGATTTTACATTTATCTCTCATTTCTTTGGAAGAGCTTCAAATTCCGGTGGGGGTGTGTGTTACCTCATCCAGTTCAACTATTTTATCAGTGTTTTTATTTTCGTTCAGTGGATTACACTGTAATAATTTATGCAGTTTTCATTAATTAAGAGAATTACATTTTATTACTCTCTACAGTTATTATATCTGTTTCATTTTTCTTACAGTATATAAGCATTTCTGTTTTACGAGGTGGAAATGTCTTTCTTAATCCTTCCTCATAATGCTCATCATGCAAAGCATTACTTATTCCTCACTGTCTCTCTTACGATATGAGTAACCTTCCTTCCTCCTTTGTGTGAAGGGGGGTGGGGGGTGGGGGGGTGGGGTGAAGTATTTGTCCACAATCCATGACACTAGGTGTATCTTTATCACACCCATATTGAATAGGGACTAGTATTCTAGAAATTAGGAGATTTGTTTCCTCTTTTCTTCACTGCATTATTTTTTCACTATTCTATAGGTTTTCAGGATAAGGGTTGCCCGTCCTCAAATCAAGTCCCGTTCAGAGGGTTCTTTAAACAATCTGCACACTGTGAATATATGTCGAAGCATTCCGTTATATAATTTCCACTCAACCCAACGGAGTGTTAGGTCGAGTGGGATTATATTAGGAATGCAAGACATATATTCACAGCCCACCCAGAACTTGGTCGTTCTATGATTTTACCATTCCCAACCCCTACTCTCTGACCGGTCCTTCTTGTCAAACGCCCCATTTTCTTCTTTGAAATATGGCCGAGAATTATGTTAGGAAGGAAGACCTGTACCTCAGTCTGGGGAGACACGGGAGGCTAACAGGCACTAGGGGCAACCCTGGGTCATAGAATGGGCGGGATTTTTGAATTTTCTTTGAAGGAGCGAGAATCTTGGCAGATGTGAGGACATCTGCACACTGTGAATATATGTCTTGCATTCCTAATATAATCCCACTCGACCTAACACTCCGTTGGGTTGAGTGGAAATTATATTTGCATGAAGCTCTAAATAAATGCCTATGAGTATGCGTGTAGTATGTGCGTGTGTGTCTATGTGTACGCTTGTGTGTGAGTTTATAATGATTCATTATATAAATTTTAACATAAAATATATATCTAAATTGAATAGAAAAAAAATAATGGCATTTTAACATTTTACGTATGCAGAGAATTATATTCGCATACAGCTCTTAATAAACGTTGTCCATACTCAGAATTGATTCACGATACCTACTTTATATTTGGGCCCACGTCGCAGAAAAATCATGATGCACGGCCTCCATTGCCTGTTCACTGTAAAATCCGAGGCCATTTCCGCGTTTGGTACAAAATTCTTCCACATGAAAGAAAACCGTGAGAACTTTTGGAGTGACTGGAATATCCAAAGATAAATATGATGCTTTGAATTCATTGATGTATTCAATGAATTTTGGATCCAGCCTGACTGAGGGAGATGCTTTGACAACTTGGTTGAACTTCTGGAAAGCATCAACGAATTCGTTCAAAGGAAATAGTTGCCGCATTTTGCTACAGAAACTTGATTTGTTGGGTTTAAACTGTAGCATGGGTTATTTAAAATACGTTGATGCTTTTCAGAAGTTCAATGAAGCTGTCAAAGCATCTTCCTCAGTCAGGCTGGATCCAAAATTCTTTGAATACATCAATGAATTCAAAGCATCATATTTATCTTTGGATATTCCAGTCACTCCAAAAGTTCTCACGGTTTTCTTTCATGTGGAAGAATTGTCTACCAAACGCGAAAATGGCCTCGGCTTTTACAGTGAACAGGCTGTTGAGGCCATGCATCATGATTTTTCTGCGACGTGGGCCAAATATAAAGTATCGCGAATCAATTCTGAGTATGGACAACATTATGAAGAGTTGTATGCGAATATAATTCTCTGCATACGTGAAATGTAAAAATGCCATTATTTTCATTTTCTATTCAATTTAGATACCTATATATTTTATGTTGAAATTTATATAATGAATCATTATAAACTCACACACAAGCGTATACATAGACACACACGCACATACTACACGCATACTCACAGGCATTTATTAAGAGCTTCATGCAAATATAATCATTATTTTGTTCAATAAAATGTTGTTATTTTCGTTTTCTAATTATATTTGATCACATAATAGGTCAGAACTATGAAAATAGATGAAGATTCTATTGTATAATGACACATAAATAATATTTTTTTCCCCAAATTTTGGCGATTATAGCGTATTTTCATGATTACAGTATAAATTAAAATTTCAAAAACTGAATTAAAAAAAAAAAAAAAAAAGGCTCGATGTTTGATTTCAGTTTTTGCTGAATTATAATCGTAACATATTCCCAAATCATATTTCGAAAGAAAATTTGAAGGGCTAGCACTTTGAGGTCAAATCCGATCGAGGACCACCGTGTTGGTTACCAAACATCCATGTACACACAAAAATAAAATAAAATAAAATAAAATAAATAAAAACTAAAATTAACAAAAAATAAAACGATTATTGGTAGGTAATTTTTTTTGGCAAAATTATATCGAAAAAGGCAGCGAATGAAACATAAAACACAGGAGAACTTCAGTGTGTGGAGAACTTCCTCGTGGTGTAATATTATTTTTAAATAATAAGTACTTTTATATTGTAAACACAGGATTAAATAAGAATACACTCTTTATTTTTTCAATTTACTTTAGAAGTATACAACCATTTAATAAACACTCATGTTGAGATTAAAGTATATTTTTGATGAAAATACAAATAAAATATTACCTTGTTAAACATTTTTTGTCTATTACTGGTAAATGTGAAACAGTGAATAATTCACTTCAATTGAAAAACACTGGTTGGAATCAGTTAAGAAAACACGATTCGTTTCTTCCTTCGTCGAAACCGTAGGTAGGTTGATTATGTATTATGGCTATTGATTATTGTATTGTTACCGTAACCAAAAGTGGTAACCGAGAGACAAATACAGTAGGTTCCTACCGTAACTTGTTAAATAAACTGATGAACACAAACATATCCCTATTAATTAAAATTGTATTCCTTACCTGCTGCCTTATGGTTTTAAAGAAGAAAGATATTGTCTTCCATGCTCGTTTGTTGACGGAGCTAAACTAAAAAAAAAAACAAAAAAAAAACTAGATAGTAACCATAGTAACCAGCATGCTCTGGGGTCTCTTTTCTAGTATCCACCTCTGTTCTCGCGTCACAGGCTGCGCTGCCCGATGCAAATGGATGATAGTACAGCCACCCGAGTGGCCTCATTCTATCCACGGAGCTAATTTCTATAGGAATCAAAGTAAAACCGTAGGTACATTGGATTCCAAAAGCATCTGGGACCTATCCCAGTCGATTCTGCGTCCGAAATTACTTGGGTGACGACACCCCACTTACCTATGGCAGAAATATAAGTGAACAGCTATTCGTCCAGAGGGTTCAGACTCCAACCTGCCCATGTAATGCAATTTTAATTTAAAAACGATTTGCTTCGAACTATCTGAGAAGATTTTGGGAACAAGAAGAACGAAGGATTTTAGATGGGCTGGATCAATTATTTTTGTAACATACTATAGTATGATATAATATACTGAATAATATTCAGTATATTATACTATTAATATTCAGTATATTATACTATTATACTAGTGTGTTCAAGGTAGGTTGAATGTTATATGGGGTAAAAGTAATAAAATATAAAATAAATATTATATCCGTTCCGATACGCCCCGGTCGCCTTTCTGCTACTCACCAGGTTCCGTTCCAGTATGCCCCTAATGCCGTACCGCCCTCAGGTTGGTGCGGCGTATTGTAAGGGTATAACCCGTAAAAGTAATAAATATCCATTCTCCTACACCCCTCTGCTACGCCCCTGGTCACCCCAGCCCCTATGCGAGTAAAGCGATCGGGATGGTTAAACGTTAGGATCAACTAGACCCCAAATGGTGTCTGTGGGAAAGAACGCGTTTTTTAAGTCAATTCTTAGGCCTTTTATGGCCCGGACGGCGGACGGTGGACGGACACTTCAAATTTGGATTTTACGCACCTTGAAACGTAAAGTGACAAAATTTGAGGGGGGGTTATAAACATTTTTTGCTATACGATCACATAGGCTTATTATTGAAAATAATGAATCAAAACTTTAGTTCGCATTTAACATGATGTTTGGTTTCTACTGCTATTCTACTGACAAAAGGGCGACGATGGACGACAGCACGACAAAAAACTCAACACCACCATTGCCAACCTGCTTTGGTGATTTTTTCCTCAAGCACTTCTGGAAATCTCAGAGTTTACAGACGAAAATTCTGACACTACCCACGTAAATCTCCGATTGATACCCCGTGGCATCTACGCAGTTTGTGGGGCTACTAAAATTCAAACGAACAAATTAGTAAATTGGCCGTGACAGATTAGTAAAACCGGTACCTATCATACCAGTTTCCCCACAGTATTAAGTTCCTTCATCTATACTCGTATTTTTGTCAACATACAAGCGCGACGGCGTAATTCTATTCTGACGTTCCCTCGCAAGAACTTTTTTCTTCTGCGACCCCCCCCCCCCCCCCCCTTTAATCCGTCCCTGTGTGCTGTATAATGGTCCCATACTAGTTTCATTGTAGTTTTATGAAATATATTGAATTTCGCCCACGGATCAGAAAATACTACAATCCCAACTACTGAGTTTCCAAAATTAAATAAATATCCTCATATCCTTGAATAATTTGGCTATGGGGTGTTTAACACCAGAAGAGGTTTGTATGATCGAAAGTCGTCAAAGAACCCAAAAGCGCTTCGACTGTTTAGAACAAACAACGAAGTTGTCACTTACAACAGATAAATTTTTTGAAAGCATAGCAGACTGTGAGATGAGAGAGTTTGAGGCAATTGATCGAGTTTTGAAGAATGTATCAGATCAGCAATGGACATCAACCCAGGACCTGTTTATGAATGTGTTTTAGGTAGTGCAGGAGTTTGGAAATCGAGATTGATTGGCACTTGAACAATTTCTGGTTCGCTTCTACTACTCAACTGCTGGTGTGAATTTAGAATCTCTTCGAGTTCTGCTGTGCGCTCCATTAAACATTAGAGGGGTCACTCTTCACTCTATATTTGCACTTCCCTCGAATCAAGCTAGTTACGAAATGCCTCCATCAAGTTCTAGCGTATCAAATACTCTATTGTAGATTGAAAGGTGTGAAATTAATAATTATGGATGAGGTAAGTATGATAGGCTTCAAAAGGTTCGCAAGAGTAGATACCCGCTTGAAACAAATATTTAGGTCGCCTCTCCCGTTTGCCGGAATATCAGTCATCCTTTCTGGTGATTTTAATCAATTGGCCCCGGTTGGCGACAGCTACATTTTTTCAAGCAATAAAGCCTGATTTAGGGAACCTGAGTTTTAGGGAATGTTTCAGATCAGCAACGAACATCAATCCTAGATTACATTAAAAAGACCCATGAAAACAGCTAATACCTATGGACTTCCAACCTTCATAAAACTTTGTGTGGGCATACGATACATGTTCACTGTTAATGTAAAAACTTCGGATGGTTTGGCGCTGTTGGTATTCTAAAATTTATAGAAAGCCAATGTGGGAATAGAATAGTCCGCTTGTCGTTGCTGTTTGACGACGAAAAAGTTCGTCGAGAAACACGAAGAGGTTTCAAGCAGAAACGAGGCGCTTAGCGATAGATTCAATGTTAACCCCATTGGAATTAGTTACCCGAAACATTCGACCCCGCCAAAATCCACCAATCATGATTATGAGAGGACAATTTCCAGTCGTTCCTGCAGAAGCAATTTCTATTTACAAAAGTCAGGGAGGCACATATGACTCTGTTGTAGTTACACTGAGGAATGGTGTGCGAAGAAATGAAATGTATGTCGCTTTCAGGCGATCAACATGTTTGAACGGTTTAACCATACTAGGTCCGTTTAAACCATCTGCACCTCCCAATAATTTAGTGGTCAAGGAAATTGAAAAAGGTCTCAACGAAAAACCAGTGATCATCTCATCAAATTTTTTGCAAGATCATCCGGACCTTTTTTTCAACAATTTTCCATAATGTAACATCTCTTAGAAAGCATTTTTCGGATATTGAAAATGATCATTATTTTACATCAGCCAAATTAATTGTAACTGTAAAAACATGGCTCAAACCCCATGAAACTAACCAGGTTACAAAATTATTCACCGCTCTGATGTTAAACAATCGTGACCACATACTAATGGGATGATGTTATTCTTCAAAACTGATTTGGTCAATCAGTTCAAAATAACATATGATTCCAATGAGGAAATGAAATGACTAGCTTGTAATGTAGTGGTAATAAGAACTGAAACAACTTTCATTTGTGTCGTTTACAAGCCACCATCAACCTCATCTAAAGATTTGATTCCACGGTTACAATTACAAGAGGTACGGTCAAATGTTACAAAGGCTCAAGATGCAATTTTAATCATCGGAGATTTTAATGAAGACAGGCAAAACGTAGAAAAAGGACATAAACGGTACCATTTCTTTGAAGCAAGAGGTTTGAAAAATTTACTGCCCAGCCAATCATCGACCAATTTAGCCACACAAATCGATCTATGTTTTATCAACAATGTTAATGCATTTCCGACCTATTATGAAAGCAACTTTTCTTATCTCTAACCAATATTATACATTGAAGATTTGGAAATAAACAGCCACCGTATGGCAAGTTGTAAAGAAAAAAGTGGAAAGCAAGAAAAAGCTGCCGAAAAAGTAAATCAATTACCTATGAACAGACAACATCAAACAATAAGCGAGGAAGATGATGAAAACAGAGCCCCGATTAAAAATGATTCATTTGAAAAATATGCCATTTCCCTACGTGAGAATGAGATTATAGAAGTGGAAGTAAAACCGTTTGAGCGGATTTTGATTCACGACTCACCAAGTGAAGATGAAAACGGGAGGTGCGGAGCAGCAAGAAGAAATTTACTAAGAGAACAAATATACAAATAAATGGAATCTATTTTCGTTTAAAAATATAAATTGAATACTTGGGTAACACTCATTATGTTGCATGAGTTGTTTTACGGCCTAATAGAAGCACGGAAGTCCTTTGTAGGAAAGAACCACGGTCTGAAACCTTTTGGATGTAATGCGGGTCCTTACACTACCACGTTAAAAACCACATTACATAATTTGTTGGATGATGGGTGATGAAAATTTCTTGATAATAGTAATAATGAGTAGGAACTAGCTTTTTCAGTGATTAACGTGGCGTAATGGGTAATCATTGAGCAGTAATAACTACATAGGAACATAAATGGAAGTGTGATGGAATGCGCAGTACGGTAATAAAATTCACCTATCTCGAAGATATTTTTAAGAGTTCAACTTACTGTCTAGCTCCAGTAAAAGTGGCCCCTTCAAGTTGGCAGGTAGCCTACACGAAATGTCTTACTGCTTGAGCTACAGTATTGGTAAAATCCAAGGCGTCTATCACCCGTCTTCGTTCTTTCTATCCGCCTTGAAGAGAGTAATGAAATTATTATAAATCACATAATTATTGAATGAGGTTGAAAGATAGCAATAGCAAATGTCTTTCAGAAAAATTATGACATGGCAAGTGTATCTTAAGCATAAATAATCGGCTCACAGGCAACATAATTCCGATTACCTACCACATGTAAATAGGTATTCAATAAATTCTGAGAGGCACACGCAAAAAATAGCGAGCGGCTGAAGATTTGCTGGGGTTCGGTAATGGGGCAGCCTTGCATTTGACATAATACATAGAAAGTCGAACAGCGTCTTTCCAGAAACATAACTTTTTTTAAACCATGAAACACAAAACGCCGTTAACCAGAAGACAATTTTTTGCTGTTGCCAAATCCTTAATTTGTTAAAAATATTGTTTTTGATTTTGGTATTCAATAAATATACAAATACTGAACTATATCAAGTAGGCAATCAGATCTTCTTCGGTTTTTGTTAACTTCATAATATATACTTCCACTCTCTGGAAAAATTTTTTCCTTCGTTTCGGTCGGATGTCTTCACGATTTTGTGGAAATATAATTTTCAATTGCTGTCTGGCGGAATGAGCGTTACCCATGGGTGCGAAAAAGGTATTTTAACTATTTTTAAATGGAAGAAGATTCCATCATAAGATGTTTGGCATGAACATTTAGTGATTTAGATGAGCAGTTTTCATTCCATGATTTTTCAAAGTTTCGCGCACTGGTGACGTCAAAGCACCCCTCCCGCCTGGGCGGGACCCCCCTGCCATCCAGTGTGACGTCACCAGTGCAAACTTTGAAAAACCATAGTGCAAGAAAACTACTCGGCGTAGGAGAGTGCGGATGGTATCAAATTTCTTGGAACAGAATCTATTTTAATTAAATAGTATACACTGAATGCGTGGGTAACGCTCATTATATTCTCGCATACTTGCGAAAACGTTCCGATTGCTACAGACGTTATGACTTTATGATTATTCATGATATTATGATGATGCATGGGTGCAATTGAAATGCTGAGTTGGCGGAACCACTTTCGGAACCATTAGATCAACATCTATTTAGATCAATGTCGCTAGTGATGTTGATGACTGAATGACTGCAAGACGATGTATCAAATCGCTATAGATTTCCGTGATATCTGTTGTTAAATTGGATCAGCATAAAACATCTGAGAGATATTTTGATGGGTTCCATTCACATCAATCCCTGGACATTTCAACGAAATCGGATAAAAACTGAAGAAGTCATGTGCTTTACAAGGATTTGACGTTCGCGCATAGATAGCAGCCACAAATGATACGGCAGAGATATTACTCATATCGTAATGAAATGGTCATGTCCCTACCGAATTCGAGCGAGATCGGACGAATAGGACATTAGAAAATAACGCTAGGCGGATTTTACATTTGCGCATGCGCAGTAAAACCTATCAATTTTTGAAATTTGATATATGGCTAACCCACACATTTTTAGAATGTTTGATCAAAATCGCATAGAGACTGTAGACAAAATTCTTCTTACAAGGATTTAATACTCGCACCCGCGTAACAGTCTCTAATGATACGATCGCCTTGAAACTAATTTGGGATGAGATAACCCTATAGAGATCGTCTTTTCCCGACAACCCTCGGAATTAGGGTGAGATCGGACAATTAGGCCGTGAGAAAATCATGGTTCATGGATATTACGTTTGAATTATTGATTTCCGTTCAGATCAACAACCGTTTATCGTAAAAGACAATTGGGCATTATACAAGGTTGGCATTCACAAACAAAATGCCGTAAGTAAAATAAAGTATTTCAAAGATAATCAATTACATGAGAATCTATCGAAAATAAATCAGCACCTGTTGTTGGTACGTAGGTAGGTATACAAAGCAAGAAACTCAGTTTTAAAGTCTCCAAAGGCAACTTGAAATATGTATAATTAGGACTGAAAGAAGATACTAGGTAATAATTTAATACTAAACCAAATCAAATGGCACCATAACGGAAGCAATTATAGTAATTTCCTCTAAAAAAAAAAAAAAAAAAAAATAAATAAATAAATAAATAAAAAACTCAAAAAATCATACTTTGGAAACGGATCGAGTTAGGAGGAAGCGGTTGGCGGCATTACTCCATTTTCGGTCAAGTTTCACTCATTCTATTTTAAGTTACGACGGGATCTTCCTGTACAAATTGCGTATAATAGCTTTTCACTTGCTACATGTGACGTCTGAATGACGTTAATTCATTCATTGATATTTCCTTTCCCTATCCTACTGTTGTGTACCATACTCTGATATCTCTAGTGAATCTCATTTAAAGTTACAAAGAACTCAGAATTCATGTATGTGATTTGTGTTTAATGTATCAGCATATTAGCACATAACTCCGTATTTTAAGAAACAGAAAGTGCAGGAAATTATGGACATTGTTTTACTTTATGAATAGTTGAAAACTAAAATGCCTAATAATTTATATGAAAAATTCGATTTATGGATGACGCACCCTACATTTCGTCGGCACTCGTTCAGGTAGTGATCAGGAAACACCTAACCAAAGAACTCCGTTATTTCGCAGTTGAAATACACAACAAAGCCAGAGAGCTTTATCATGACAAGTATGTATTCAATTGCTTAAAATAAAATTTAACGAGCAACTTATTTAGTTAGAGAACAAGAAGAAGAAGAAGAAAGCTTTATCGAACACAAAGAATAGAGTAAAAAAGTAACAAATACAGAAAAAGATAAGTAAAAAGAAAAGAATCTTAAGATTTCCCAAAGCTTACAGAGCAGTGTAATATTACGTCTTCTCGGGTCTCACTGTTAAATTAAAATCCAATCACCTAAATGTTGAAGATAACATTCATAGCAATAAGAGACGATGTTAAATAAAAAATTAATAGTGGTTTGACAAGAAAATGAATTTGAAACCTAGAGCATATTTCACAAACTATGTATGGTATAAATAATATGAGATTATACAGGTTTATTATACTATACGAGAAAGAATTATTTATAAACTAGAGGCCTGTTAGGGCTTGGAAAGCCCTAATCTAGTCCGTATAACAGTAGTACCTAACAGGAACTCAGCACATTATAGTAACGATATAAGTCCTACCTATCAAATTTCAACTTCCTACAGTGAACAGGAAAGAATTTAGCTCACTCAGCTGATCAGAAAATACCCCATCACTTCACTCGTCTCTTAATGTCCCAGAGAGTCTACCTATCAAATTTCAACTTCCTACAGTGAACAGGAAAGAATTTAGCTCACTCAGCTGATCAGAAAAGACCCCATCACTACGTTTCTTACCTTCCGACACCTGGGGCCGTGCTGATTCGGAATTATATATAAAGACCGTTCGGAATTATGCATAAAGTCCGCTAAGTTCTTCAGTTTCAATTTCAATTTCAAATCTCCTAGATGTTAGTAACTACACTACGTTTCTTATTACCGTGAATTGATGGCAACTGTTGTTACCGCCACAGCCTAATAAACAACTCTCGTTGATAAGGACCGCCTAGAACACGATCAAGGCGGGTATAGAGACGAACGGCGACACTTTTGCAACAAACTTGGGGCCGTGCTGATTCGAATGAGCCGTCTAACACTGAAATCGGACCGCGAAGTTCTTCACAATTTCAAAGACCGTTCGGAATTATATATAAAGAAGATTACTTTTTAACCAAAATTAACATTGTCATATCACCACTAACCAGGCACAAACCTATCACAGACGACTCCTTCCCTCCCACAAAAGCGTGGCAACGTTCAAGATCACCCATTCATTATTATGAGTTCATTTTCATCAAAAAACTCAACAGCTTTCGACCCCTGCTATTGACTAAACAGTCAAATCTAATAAATTCAAATACAAATCTCTTATTATTACTGTTTTACCACTCCCCAAACTATTGACAGTAGTAACTAGTTCTGCAAAGTTATTCTCCCAGTTATTCAGGTAAATTGGTACCATTCTGATCGATTCGACCTCAATCCTCACCGAAAATCCCTCGACTGTTCCAAAGTTTGAGAAAACTTCACAATGTTAGCTACTTAAAAAAAAAAAAAAAAAAAAAAAAAAAAAAAAAAAACTCCTCGGGCTCTGCCAAACTTAGCAACCTTAGTAGCCAAAATCCATAAAACCTAAAATTCAGGGAAATATTTCCAAAAATTACAACTACTAATGCATTCCACCAATTACAACTTTTAAATCTATAAAACCTCAAGTTCAGGGATATAATTCGAAAAATTACAACTAAAATCAAAATTCTTCACGCAATCAAAAAATCAGAAATCATAATTTCATTTCCTAAGCCGTTTTATTATATGCAAAAAATTGTAGTCCAATATCTTCAACAAGGATCCTCTGGCCATTCTGCCAATGAAAAGCATTCATACTGGAACTACTGGTGCTCCCTCATCAAAGCTTCTACGAAGTTGATGATACATCAACTTTCAGCTGAACCCCCGGCTGCTCTTCAGAAACTAGTCCCTTCTTCTCATCCAATGTAAATTCCACCTTGTCAACAAATAGGCTATCATCCTCCAACACAATTTTAGCAATTACATTCCTTTTGATTTGCTCCTTTCGAATCCGCAGTAGCTTTGAGCGCCGCCTCCTAACGTCGGGAGAGTAATCCCGATCCACTAACACACCAGTGTTTTTCAAAACGTGCACTCTCTTGAAAATCAGAAAAATATCCTCGGGTCGCAAGAATTGGACTAATATAATTTTATTTTCACCTCTTTGGCTTCCGTGAGGTAAATCACGTACCATTACTGGTTTATCGCCCAAGCCCAACACATCTTTCAAGAATGTTTCCATGAATGAAATGTAACTTAGGGAGGCAGAGGGAACTGGGATGCCACCAAATAATAAGTTACATTGGCGATCACGGTCTTCGCACTTTTGCAATTTCACTCGCAGTTCAGTCGTTTCGTTTTTAATTCTGCTAACATCCTGCGCTATTTTCTCAACATCACTAGATTTGGCGAAACCTCTAGTATCCATTACTTCGCCGAAAAAGGCTTTCAGCTGCCCCAAAGTCACCTTACCAACCTCAGTTTCATTGTTTATTGAAATATTCAAACCCTTTCTTTTTGGCTCGCTTTATTCAAACAAATCTGGGGAGCTTCTTGTTCTCTTAAACCCAACGGTAGCGCTGACAGGCGTCGAATTATTCGGAAAGAATTCCGGTAGCGTCCTCTGGGACATGAGATCTCCTTACAAACGATATCGCCAATACCGAATTGACCACTAAATCATTGACCGCTAATTGACTGATTCACGGAGAAAGGCGTGACCCCGTTACGACGACGTCTCCAAACAGACGTTTAGCGCATGCGTGATGTACCCCATCCAACTAGACCCAACCTCGAGTAGCCGAAATCGCGCAGCTTTTCCTCATCAACGTGCAGTTATTTTATTGTTTCGAGTATAACGAAGCTTACCAATAGCCTCAATACTTCAGCAGGTTAGAGAAATAATACAACCACACAGACTTGCCGAAGAATCTGGCATGAATACGATTATGAAACTTTAACACGGAGCCGATCATCACTGTACCGAGACCATTGGTGGATTTCCAGTTATTAAAGATTAATCCAAAGTTTTTGTAGTACGTGCATATTTTTGAATTAATTATTTCAAAGCACTGCATCTTTCAAATAGCTAGAGGAACCACTTCGGAAAATCCGTAACAAATATCTAAGAATAAAATTTACAAGAGTAAGTTTTAATTACATATATTCGTTTATTTCCACAAGTATAATGTATTCTAATTTCATCTTGCCAGTAAGGTAGAGAGGGCCTTGAGGTCCTATTATTGTGCAAGTTTATAAATAAATTACATCATCATTCAATCAATCAAAACTGGCAAAGTGTCAAATTCCCCCCCCCCCCCCCCCCCAGCGATTTTTGCCTTTTATACCGGTTTTGTATAAATTGTTGCTGAAATTTGGGCATAGCTTTGTGCCCATAACTCTTATTCTTCTAATTCATCGTTTCAAAACTTATTCCAAGTAACATTCTGTAATAAATATTGAATTATACAATTTGCTATTTATGTATTGAAATTTTTTAGTGATTTGTTAGCCCATGTTAATAAAAATTAATTTCATTTTTATGCTCAATATTTTTCACAAAGTTGTGCTAAACTTCAAAAATGAAAGATTACGTAATCACTTTCTTTAGCAGATTTTTATAACTTGAAAAGTTATTTGAGTTCTAAAAGTGCTGTCTAATGCACTAATCTTTTATTTTTTGCGAAATATGATCGTAATAAATGCAACTCTTCGATAAGTTGATGATTTATAATTTTATTAAACGAAGACCGTTATGGCTTTTGTTTCAAACCCTTGAACACCTGCGAACATATACTTACATACTTTCTTATGACAGTTTTCTGAATAGAAAGTTGTCGCATAGCTGGGAGCTGGAAGTTGCCCCGATATTTCGATATCATCTCTGCTTAGAACGTTGATTTTCCCAACAGATAACAGCTGGATTAAAGTCTCATATTTCTTGGAGGCTTTCTTGGAGGCTCATATGCTTTGTCGATACGCTGAAGATCCTTTGATATTTTTTAAAAGTATTTATTAGGAAAAATGGAGATACAATGAACTGTTCAAAGAAAAATAACAGAGAATTAGGAGAGATATGATACTTAGTTATAAAATGCGAACACCCCACTGTAAGTTAGAAACTTGTGCAGAGGAGAGGAGTTGCTTTTAAGTTACCAACATACTTAAAAATGCCAATCGTTTTAATATTACAAACTCAAAGAAACAAATCAATCTATTTCATTTTTATCTTTTTATACCATTCAACTAATAAAATTGAATTATCGTATTTAAAAAATTACAATCATTGCGTGTATGAGATAAAAATAAAAGAAGAAGATAAAAATGCTCGATCGATAAAGATCGAATGCTCCTATACTAAAGAATATCAAAGAATTCTTTCTCAACTAATCCCTTAATTGATGATTTATAATTATTCGACGTGAGACTTATTGGGACGATTTTTGAACATTTTTATTCCCATATAAGAGAAAAAATGTTGCCCTTTAGTAGTAAGGCGAAATGGAAATAAATTTTAAATTAACATTACTGGCCAATTTAGTATGACCGCCAACTCTTTAATAATTACCTAGATGTTTGTAAATGTGCGTAAGTACTATTTAAAAAAAATAAACATTAGATATATCTAGGACATTAAATAATTTGAACATTTCTGCAGTGGGGAATCTCACCTTTTTACGCAACAAATCTTGAGAATTCGCTCTAGGACAATACATGAAGGTTCTAAGTAAGTTTGGCTAGCAGGTCCACATACAAGAATACCATATGCTATTACGGAATGCACTAAAGCATGATAAAACATTCGGAGGGGCGTAATGGACAAAAAATTTCTGATTTCCAAACAAATAGGGATGAGTTTGCGTAGCCTATTACAAGTATTCTCAATATGGAATCAATATGATATTAGTTTTGTGAGTAAGTAAGACACCTCAAGTACATGCATATTTTTAGCTGTTCTCTTTGTTCTATCGTTATTAACAGTAGTGGTAGCTTAAGAGTCGATGGCAATGGGTTGCGTGCTGCAGCTACACTCTCATATGTAACTGTTGATTTTTTATCTCTTATATATAATATTATTAAACCAATGTAATTATGGAAAATTTCAACACCCCTTCGCCTCTCTGGTTCAAACGTTGCTGCTTTACGTTTCCGTGGAATTCGAATAACGAATAAAGAAGTTGGTTAGGCATTTTCCTCACGTATCGTTACATTAAAATACAGAGCTAGTTTGTAAAAAAAAAAAAAGAAAAATCCAATTGTCATGAAATTCGTAAACATCTTGGTACCATCTACTTGAGTAAATTTTGGTTACGAGGTTTTGAGACAAAACTATTTCGTGAAATTCCTGTTTGCGTAAGTCTGATCGCTTCCAATGGTGTGCGCTGCCTTACCTGTGTCACGCAGCTCAATGTGCACCTTAGCGCATGTTTAGGGGTGTTAATGGGAATATTGTAAGTGTAGGAATCATTAAAAATCAAACCATCATCCTGGGGGAACAGATGAGGAGTTAGTCAAGGTAACCTTTATTACCATTTATGTTTATTGTACAGGTGCCTCTCATGTACTATTCGTACTTTTTATTTCATTCATATGTTCAGTTATTCGATAAGTATAACTTTTTACCATGTAATTATAGTTTGCGTGTTGTTGCCTTCCCAGTTTCCTTATCCATTGGGACGCTATTTTCGGATTGTCAAGCCTTCAAAAAACCATTGCAACGAGACGCGCAGAGATGAGTACCAATGTAGAACTTTGGGGCTTGCCACCTGCGTCTTCTGATGCCAAATATATAACCGTAGATTCATTCTATAAAAGCTACATTAAGAGGCGTCAAAATGCACGTTTTCTGTCTTTCTTCATTATTATTTTTTCTCACCTCACCTGATGTATTCGCCCATCAACTTTTACCAGTTCTCCCCAGCCAACTTCGGTGAAATTTGAAACACGAACTATATTTGACCTGAAGATATGCCCTTTGGAACTTTGGAGCCGCTACGCCTATGTGGTGGGGGCTGTAAGGGAGGGGGTACATATGAAATTATCTCCCGTTCACCCAAAGAAGTTGAAATTTGATAGCGAGACTCTCTGGGACAAAGAGACTAATGAAATGATGGGCTCTATCCTGATCAGCTGAGTTAGCTATACTCCCCTCTTCACCCTAGGAAATTTAAATTTGACAGTGAGCTTTCTCAAGGACAACAAAAATCGAATGACATGACTCCATCCTGTGCAACATATACATTCCAACCTTTTCCTTCAAGACTAACGAAAATGTGAGATAATTTACAAAAAGATGCTCCTCGTACAAAAGATACCAAGGAGAAAAATGCATAGTATTAAATTTGGGACAAGCCAATAGTCGGATTCCCGTCTCCTTGTACAGTGCATTCATCCTCTCACTCTTTTCGACTGCGTTTGCGAGTGAGACTCTTCTTCAACGGCTTGGGCGATTTTCGCAAACAATAAACGGCATGGCTATTCACCAAATGTGGTGGGGAATATCTTCTCAAACGGACTCATCTAATTTTTATTTAATTTCTATATAAGGACCCACGACCTTCTGTTGCTGAGCTCTATGACTTTAACACGAGACCAGTACGAAGTATGTTACAAAGTTTCATCCCTTTCTACTCCAATTTCGTGAAACTACTTTCATTCAATTGTGGGTGTCATTCTCTTGAAATTATATCAAACGATCATATATTATCTGCGTTACGACACTTCTAACTTACTAAGCAGAGCTAAAGTAAAATAGTGCTGTTCTAATTCACAATCACAATAAAGGGTTCACATCCACATTTAATATATTAATGAAATATAATATTATTCAACATTAGGAATACATTTTCAGTTTCGTTGAGATGTATGGCTCCACTACCACCCTCACCAGTACAATTGTGCGATTGGGGGAAAATCGTCCAAGCCGTTGAAAAAGTGTGTGACCCCCAAACGCAGTCAAAAAGAGTGAGGTAATGAATGAACTCTACTAGGAGATGGCGAGTCGACGTTGACGGCTTGGCCCGAATTGGATGATATCATGCATTTTGTAGCTTGGTATCTTTTGTAAGAGGAGCGTCTTTTTGGGGATTGTAACTACTCAGACAAACTGGCAAGATTATAGCGCGAGACCTATATCAATCATGATCATTGCATGTTCCTTCTACTTTGTAATTCTCTTGATATTTTATTTATCTATTATAATATTTGATAAAAATTTCTAACAAATTACGTAGCCTAACACTAAATAATATATAACCTGCACGAAGGTAGGCTAAATCCCCAAGAAGTAATACCAGTTTTTCCTTTTTCTAAAGATCGTTATTTGAAACACGAAGGCATTTCGAACTTATACGGTAGAACGTTGAGTTATACACAAGCAGGCTCCTATATATCTGCAAAAGATAATATTTAAGGGGCCTGCGTAATCCCTGAAATAATCCCGAAATCGGATGACAATTGTGACAGTAATGCGTAAGGCAAATGGCACGGGACGAAAGTCGGTCATGGATGTAAAAATGTAAAATTCGAGTGAGAATTTCCATTTTGGAACATACGAATTTTTCACTAAAAGTGAAAACAGTGCTTCCACTCCCATGGAAGACCAGTTAGGAGGAGGAAGATGAGCATATAATTGGTACGAATACGAACTAAATCACTCGCGACAAAGTTGCGGAAACCCATTTCAAAACGGAAGTTAGTGAAAAAACGTTGTCTATTTCCACGAAAAATAAAGAGTTACTATGTTACTTACCATAACAGTGTAACTCTTTATTTTTCGTGGAAATAGACAACGCTTTTGACATTTTATGTCTTTACTTTGGCATATAAACAAAAAAAAGCGTTAAAAAAAGCATTACGGTTGGTTTTCTGATGATTTCCGCTTACAACCGAGTCGTTGCTAGGGAAATGGTACTTCGTCGTTTCTCATCCCACAAAATTCGTTGACCATTCGTTCGAAAGCTCTCGATTTATCCAACCATATTATGTTAACTACTGCGAAGTGTGTGGCCAACAAGCTGAGTTATGAGCATGGTTATTTGCATAATTGTGTACACTCAGGTGATCATTCTCAATTATTGATATTGTGAACATGATTGCAACCGCCTGTTAATTTCTGATGATTTCATTGAGCTGGTGTTTCGATTATTTGATTCATTGCAGGTGATCCAAATATTGCGAGAACGGTTTGATTTGAGAAGCGGTGGTTAAATAATTGTAATAGGTAATTTCTGTACTTTACACTCTAGGAAGCTGTAATTTCGTAGTTGACGATGCCCAGTGTCCGGTTCAGCTGAGTGGCTCTTAGAACTTGCATACGAGCCTGCAATACATACGAGCCTGCAACTAAAGACGTAAAATGACCCAATGTGTTGCAGATTCGTATCCAAGCGATTCTTTCTACCTGCCCACGCATTATGTTTGTTCTTATATGTGAAATCAATGCCCAGGCCAATGACCCATCAAATCCTTAAATGTTTTTCACTAACTTCCGTTTTGGAACGAATGATGAACAAGATGACGAATAAGAATAAGGATATTGAAGTAGTCTAAATCTTCTGGACTAGTGGGAGAAAATAAGAAAAATAAGCAAAGAACTTTTTGTATAAAAAACTATGTACAATAATTTATTTTATAAAATTAACAAAAACATATTATCTTAATTTAATTACATACAAAGGTAGCGAGGGTGTCCGAGTGATGGATTTTGATCGAGGTAGCTATCTTTTGTATCCGCCATGGTTGTATCCTTGTCCGCTGTGTTCTGCTCCGGAAAAGTCGGCGTGGCCGGGTGCAGGGTAGTGGTAGCCTCCTTGGTTTCCATGTTGTTGGGGTTCAGGGTAATGGGCCTCTCCTTCAATTAAAACATTGTTTAGTATTTATTTATACAGGACATTAGTATATATTCTGCACATGTATTTAGTAAATAAATGCATAAAGATTAGAAAATGGGCATTTTGAACTAGCATTGTTGTAGTAAATTATTATGAAAGAAAAAAAAAAAAAAAACTAACACATGAAATAATTAAATAAATTTTAGCAAGTTAAAGTACATGACATGGTTAGAAGTATTGATCATATTGTTGGCAACAGTGATTATTAAGATGGCAGCTGTGTCTGAATATGCTCTGTTATCAGCTCTCATGTCCCTTATCAAGGAGGTTACTGATTGGCGAAATTCTCATTTTTACACTACTGAAGTATGTTAATAATGAAGATAAAGTAAATTATAGCAATTTAAACGTTCATAATCGTTACCGATGTAACCTGAAAACTGTGAAAACATGGATTAATGGAAAATATTTTGTAGGTAAGTAAAGACAAGAAGAAGAATGTTTAGTGGATTTGAGGCTGTATTTGATGATAATTGAGACGACTTTGGTAGGAAGAGAGTGCAGCCAAATCGCTAAAAATCCTACCTCAATGTAGTAAAGCAAGGTGACAACCCCTATGACAGCTGTCTTTATAGCGAAAATTGGCAGTCACCAGAAGTTTCGCTCCTCGGTTATTCAAGGTTGGGATGTACCAAATTACTGAATTTCAGCTACGCGGGGAAAAGCGTTTAACTTCGCGATCGTCGGCGAGTTAGTCGCATTTTCTTGGTTGATGAGGGAACTGTCACACAATTGAATTCATACTGGACCTTCTCCATCTAAAATGCACATATCCCTGCAAAAATCGTGAATGCTGGATCAAAAATGTCGGCAGTATTCTCGTTAGAAGAATTCTGCGTTTGGTCATGCCCATAAGTTAGCTTTAGCCCGAAAACAATGAAATTCGTACGAAACCATTTCTACCCCAACATGGAGAATTCACAAAAATGTTACCCAAATTGGGTGCAAACTGTTTAAGTTATGCTAAAGTACAAGAATTATTTGCGCATGCTTAGAGATTAATTTGGTTTCGTGACCAACGAAGTTTGTTGTGGTCCACCAACGCGCACGATCTCTGAGAATTTTATTGAAATAAGATTAAATGTACGCAGTTATGCTTGTTACAAGGATTTTACGTTTGCGCTTATGCTGCGACCACTATTTTATCAGTGATGAAATTCATAGGGGACCACGAATAACTAGGAGCCGACTCGTAACATACCCGAAAATTACATCGAAATTAGAAGCTAACATTTGAAGTTATGCGGTTCATTAGGATTTGGCGTTTGCGCATGCGTGGTTGTAACTATTGTCCCGGAGCGATAAAACCAACAGGGACTATCTAGACCTCAACCGGCACAGTCTCTGAAATTTTAACTGAAATTGGACTTGATGTTATTATATTTATTTCTGTTTAGAGATTTATAGGATAATTGACCGAGAGATAATTTCATTGTTCTGTTTACCACCAAAAAGTAATAAAAAAGCTTCATTTGCTAACACCATGGTAGACTCGGATGCATCATAATATCGCGTGGTTCGGCAAATCTCAGTACCCAGCGAAATCACATTGCTGTTTCATTGAAGTAGGAAACCACAAATTGCAGGAAGTAGAAACAAAAACCAGTTCGGTACTATACACGTCTGCCTCCAACATTCTCGAAGCAAGAACTTGATTGACTTTCAGTCTCATTTCCAAGCCTTGATGCAAAAAAGAAAGTGTCCGAACTAGAATCGCTAGCATTCACATTATTCATAACAAAAAAGACTGATATATAATAGTCGCCATAGGGTTGCGTTCATTAAAAACTCTGTTCCCAAAAGTAGGTAATCAGATATCCAACTTACCATGAAATTTTGTGTATGATTGTATTGTACTGGTAAATTCATCTCATGAGTGAGAAATGAGTAATCCAGCTCATCCTACTGGTTCGTGATTTCCTCCTTTCCCCCTCATCTATTTGCCTACAGTTTAATTTAAACGGTTACTTCAATTCGTATGAGGCTTTATTTATTTATTTCGTTTATTTGCCGTCACATTAATTGGTTTGACAATTGTCAGCACTTAACAATAAAATAAAAATAATGGTTATAATAATTAAAAAACTCAGATAAAAATGAAGTCGAGACCAACTGACGCACCTACACAAATAACTAATCAAAGATGCTGGCCACATGCATCCATCCGGCCAAAACGGTCGCTCGGCCGGGCCATCCCGGCCGAGCCCGGACCACCTTGACTTGTCTTGAGGCTTGACTCATTATCCAAAATATTCAATTGACTTGGCAGAAGAGTTTATAATTGGTAAAATGTGTAATTTAATTCGGTAAAGCTCCACTATAACTGGGGTTTTCAACGGGGTTGTAGGAGGGCATGCTTGAATACTGAAGCTTAGTACGAATGGAATATACTTACATACCTATGTTTTGTATGTTAGGTAACAGTAAAGGGGGAAAAACAGAAAAACAGGGTAACTGAGATAAGTTTAACATGTTTTACCTGCTGCATGACGAACTTATTCTTGTAGAAAAATTTTAAATGAATACGTTCAATTGCGTCCACCTATGACGCTAATACAGTTGATTTCTATTGTCTGTTTGTCCAAATCATTTGGAGTTTTGAGCTGAAAATTTACTCTTTGTGGTTTCCAAGTAAGCAAAATCCGATAAAAAAGGTAAATTATTACACAAAGGTTTATTATTTCTGTATTAGATATCTCGTCTACGCAAATCATTGGTCTGATCCTATGATATGAACTGTGACCTATGATATGACAAGTGAGAGATATCGATGAACAGCATTGCTCAACGTGTCACTGTAAGGAGGAAAATACAGGAGCAAATCGAGAAAATTGACACTTACATTGCCCAGTACATCGCCTGCGAGATTTCGCGTTTCGATTACGTCACCAACATTGCGGCTTTGAACAGGCCAATTCATCTCTGATTTCGACGACATTTTTACTACAGATTTGGACATATGACATGAAGTTCAAGTCTTTTGATTTTTAAGGTATGATTTCATACACACCTATATTATGCATGGGGATTGGGTGTGGGCATTTCAGGTGGGTGAGGGTATGTCAACTTGGCCCGGGGGGTCGGATTATCTCAGGGGGGCCGAATTGACATAGGGGCAGGTAGTTAGGAGGGCCGAATCGACATCGAAAAGGGCCGAATCGACCGGGACCGATTAATTCTAAGCCCCGTTTTTAGTAGGTATATTTAATATCAAAACTCGGGGCTTCACTCCTCAATGAATTACAGCATCAGGACTCCATAATTTTACGCTTTTTAGTAAAGTAGAAGAATAAGACGATCTATGACTAAGTCATATTTCATCTTTCTTTACGCACTGTTTCAGCTTACGACCATCCAATACCCTCCGCACTTTCTCGGGAAGTTCTCTGGAAAATATTTTAGGTGATACAATAAATTTAAAAAGGAGAAATTGCCCATTTGATGATCTTTGTTGACGAGTAAAACAGTTCAAATCAATTAGAAATTTAATACAAGAGGAAGCAACTCAATTCATAACTGACGTGCATTTTCTCCACCGAGAATTTGTTAAAAATTCAAAATTTGGAAAGATGAATAATCAAAGAAATACGTTTTATCGATCGGCAAAGGCTGGCAACGAGTTATGTGTGAAGAGAGAACCTTTTTATATAAGAATAAGTTACTTTTTTTCAGTTCACTTCACCTTCGTATTTGACATCAGCGTGGAATCCAGTTTTCCAGTCGGCGTGGTACGTGACGATCTGGACGCGACCATCGGGGAGGAGAACGCGGTAGGAGCCCTTCACGTTGTGGCCATCACTGGACTCCTGCTGCCCGAAGTCTGTTCCGTGGTGGTGATCTTTGACGGCGTATCCAAACTCGTAAGGCTTGGCCTGTAAAACACAAAAGAAACCGCGATCAACTCAGAAACAATCATAACTCGAGGTCGATCATGGCTCCCAAATGATAACTGTATACAAAGAGTGTCCCACAATCAAACTTCATAATTCTCATTTTCATCAATAACTTGATTCAGAGTAACTCCAATTCTCGGAAGTATACCTACAAAGGAATATGGAAATTTCATATGGCTTGAATGTGCATCAATAATGACTTTCAATATACTTCCTTGCAGTGGAGGTTCTCGGAATCTACTGATTCAAATAAGGATTATGTAGATTTTTGTTTTATTATATTTTTGTTTGCTTCCGCACCATCGAAGATTTGGTTCGAGCAAGAAGTCGAAAAACTTGTGGCCCTCAGAAATCAAGATTTCATTTTGCATTTTGAGTTTCTGGGCTAGCTGATCAATTTTGGTTCCGTTTCTGTCTGTTTATCTGTGGTAAATCCTTGTCACGCTCTTAAATATAGGTACCAAGTATTTAGTCCGATTTTGATGTAATTTTCAGGGGTTGTGTGGATAGCTCCCAAATACTCCCCTATCAGTTTCATTTTTATCGAATCAATAGTGCATGAGCAAACGTAAATTTCATTTAACGTTGATTTATCATGATCAATTGTTCTCGATTTCGTTGGAAGTCGTGGCAAGAGGGGAGGGGGTGGTAGTTGGGTAAGGTGCCCCTTGCCTTGAATGTTATCAAGTGGTTGAGTAATTAGTACTGCGCATGCTTCAACTAAAATAGCTTTACCATGATATGAATTTCCCATTAATTTTTACTTTTCAAGAGTATTAATCGCACAATTCGTTACCCAAACTGAATGCTTTCTAGGTGGGCTCACCAAAATTACGTAACAACCGAAAATCCGAGATTACCTAGAGATTTTTGACCATTGATGACAACGGGGGCCAACAAATACTTAGTAAATTTTAGCATTTATGTTTACACAACTTTTTTTTTTGTGTCACGAAAATGTAATGCTGAATTTCCCCGTGTGCTGAAACAGTCACGAGAAAAAAAAAAGTTTGCTAAGTTGGGTGGGCAGTATAGTCGAATTTCGAGTCGAAATAACTAAGAAGTCGACATTATAAGAAATTAACGTTTGCGCATACTCACAGACTACTATTAATCCAACAGCAATGAAATTTATGGGGGAACGATTAGGAGCTAAACCGCACAACCTTGAATACTTCATAAAAATCAGTCCATTCGTCTCGGAGTTTTGTTTGTTTTTCTGTTCCTGCAAATATATGTATATAATATGCTCAATCCTCACTCAGAAACTGCTCTCTACTTCACACTGTTTGGTTCCTATAACTACAACTAGAGAGAGTCTTTAGTAAATCACAAGCCAGAAATCTGATATGTAATAGGTACGTTGGGCGTCATAACCGAAATATACAAAGTTAGGCCGGTGGGGGCACACGCAGAAACAGCCACTAGGCTGATTGAATTATAAAAATGGTGAACATCAAAAGGCCGAACAGATGGAAGCCCTTTTTGGTAAGAACATCCTTATGAACTGAAATCAGAACACATTCTATGTCCATACAATCTTAGCTTTTCTCGGTGCATTTTCCAAGGAGCTTTTACCCCTCTTCGTAGCGTTCGCCATAACTCTTGTTGACCAGACAACAAAATCACAAAACGTCCGCACTTACCTATCGGTAATCCGTCATAATTTTCCTACAGCTTTAGGCATTTTTCCAGAGGCTAAGTGCATGTCCAAGTAAGAGACATAAAATACCAAGCAAGTTATACTAAGTACCTATTTATACTATCTAGTAGTCTATTAAATATACCCGCGGTCTCAAACAGGCTCCATCCAGTATCGTAGTTTCGAATTCCAACAAAAAATTATGCTCAGCACTTCCGCGGCTGATTAGGGTTGCTGTTTGTATTGTCTATTCCCTCCCACGCTGGATATGTTAACAAGGACCAATTTGTAATGGAAGAATGTGAAACTTACTTTGCGCAAAAAAATTCTTTCAAACTTGGTATTACTAAAGATAGGTGATAAATGACGACATCAACCAACATTATCGCAAGACTCGTATCCTCCATTGACGCAGGATAATTACCGTTCGAAGGGCGGAAGATCGGTAGTCATTTCTAGATAAGCCCATAGGAACAAGCGTTTATTGTCTACAAGAAAGAAGACGCATAAATTAGAGCACAATCGCGAAAGGAGGAAGCGTTCAACTGCTCGCATCTCCTCTTACTTGGGCCGCTTCATGCTCTGAGATAATCGACTGCTCCCGACCGTTTCATAACTGTCTGCCGATGTTTAACTATATTTTACGAGATTTTTTCAATGTTTCCATTCCCCGGGATATCGTGAGCTCTCCGATAAAACGCCGGTAATCAAAATATGGGCCGGTGACTTACGTCAATAGCCAGCAGAAAGTTCTCGTATCTAAGCGAACTTTTTAATAGTGATTCCTCATCAGGTGCGTCATAACTTCAATATGAGTTATATGATACTTATAATCACGTAATTCTTCACCAATATGGCTGGGGACGTGAAATCAACCACCTTGCCATATATTGAAGTAAACCGGCTTATATATTTATTTGACATAAAATCATGAAAATCGAGTTAAGGAAAAAGGAATCAGTCAAAAAAGTTGGGTGTGGCTCATAGCTTCCTCGTATCCGTAACATGAGTGTATCGATCGTTAAATTGTTTCTATAAGACATAATGGAGGGTTATCTTGGTGTTTAAGCCAAATCAGAACTGGGCAATGAGAAAACAAGGTTTAATAGATGTTACATTGGTGCGTCCATAAAAGCTACCAGTGAGTGGGGAGCGATGAAGTTAAATTCGGGACCATATGGGACTAACCGTTCGCTAAAATTTTTTATCGGAATCGGATGAAAACTGTAAAAGTCATTGTTGTTACTAGAATTGAGGTTTGCCCATGTGTCGCAGTTATTGATGATACTACCCAACTACCCACCGAATTTGAGCGAGATCGGACGAAAAGGCGATGGGGAAATGTGGCTTGATGGATTTTTGTTTCTGCATGCTCAGTGAGAACTATCAATGAAATTGATAAAATGAGCGATGAAATAAATAGACCATCTTCAGCCTAACCCGCTAGTTTCCAAAAAATTTCATCAAAAGCGAATGGAAACTATGGAAGTTGCGTTAAACGTATTTCATATTTGCGCATACCCAGCAGCTACTAATGATACGATTGTGTCCAAATTGATACGGGATGATAAAATCCTCTTTTCATGACTACCTTCTGAATTTGAGCGAGATCGGACGGTTAGGCAGTGAGAAAATGATGCTTGATGGATTTTACATTTACGCAAACTCAGAGTGAAGTATTGATATGTGATACGTGAGTAATGAAACTGATAGAGGGCCATCTACGGCCCAACTCGCACATTCCCTGAAAAACGCATCAAAATCGAATCAAAACTGTAGAACACGGAATCAAAGTTGTTCAGAATGGTCTAAAACACAAAATGAGAAACGGAAAATTTGATTTTGGCGAGGAACAAAAAAAATCTTAAGAATTTTGGCATCAACCTCAATCTCCTACTATGAGCAGTTTTGTTTCCACGAGTTTTCAAAGTTTCGAACACTGGTGAAGACAAAGCACTCGTTCCACCTGAGCGGGACCCCCCTGTCAAGGGTCACGCCACCAGTGCAGCTAACTTTGAAATCATCTAGAAACGATTACATATAGAGGCTAATTTCTCCACTAGCACAGAAAAACATTTAAGGATTTATATGTTTTTGGGCTATGAAGAAACCAGTCGTTTCTCTTCTAAGAAAACATGTCAGTACTGTGTAACCCGAAAGAGCCAGTGCAAGTAACCATAGAGGTTGATTGATTCACAAGCTATTACAGCGGTTACCTTGTTACCACGTTAAATATCAGTAAACCATTATTTAGATCTGTTGATATTGGAAAACTTGTTGATATTGGTTCTTCTTCGTTCATTCATTCTTGATTGGTTGTCCCGTTTCAAAAATGTGACGGACATTTTTACAAGCCCCCACCCAAAACATATACAAGTTAAAAAAAAAAAAAAAAAAAAAAAAAAAAAAAAAAAAAAAAAAAAAAAAAAAAAAAAAAAAAAAAATAAAAATAAAAACGTTCATATTCCTAGAGTGAATATAAGGCTTCCGCTTTTAGACTCGGAAGCAGAAAACATCAAAACGGTTGAAACCCTGTCAAAGAAAACATTAAACGGTTTTGTAGGTGATTATGTTTCGCCAAAAGGAGCCAGTGAGCTTAAAAATTTCTGCTTCTGTTTTTATTGAAAGAGAAGCACATTAGGTTGGTCAGTTCTTAAAATTAGTCCCACATAAATTCTTCCTGCAAAGTGAACCAATCGTAGATTCATTGGTAGATTGTTAGATTGATTGGTTGTATTTATCATAGTATGTGATTAATTACTTTCAGCGAAAGGGAACCACTCCATATTGGTAACAACGAGTAAATTATTTTGTTGGCAACAATGCTAATCTGTGTTGTTATTGTTTTAAATTTCTTTCCCTCTATTTTGTTGTGGTTTTATAGCATAATTAAACAAATTGACATTGATTGACTGATTGCCAATTGACATTGCCAAATTGAGTCATTTCAGTAAAAGGAACCAGTCAACATGTGGAAATGGGAAAAAAACTAGTCCACAATTTCAATCGGTTCTTTCGGCTGACTGTGCGGTAAATGATATTTACGAAACTGAAATGGAACCAATCCACAAAAATGCTGTTTTCGAACAATTGATAAGCGCTACTAGGAACGATGGGTATGGACAATACAAAATGTACGACTTACGGAGGACGGACGAATTGTTTTTGTTTGCTTTACATTTGTGAGCTGGGGGGGGGGGGGGGGGTTATTTTTTTTTCTCTTGTTCGACTACAAAAGTTCATCTTCAAAAATAATTAGGTAACGAAAAGCAAAACCTACCAGAATAGTTCAAAACGGAACTTATAGGGAGATACGCACTAACTATGGCTCTGATTTCCACGAATCGGAACCCTTTCACCACATCTTTCATTCCAGGTTCCATGTGTTCATAAACATTTATGTTTGTATGCCCACCTTTTATAAGTGGGTATAGATAGATAATGGTTTATCCGTAAACATCCATAACCCCTAATGTGAGTTGAAAAATATAAACCTGTAAGTACCAACCAATACGTAACTGAAGATGACTGCCATACTATTATCAGCATTATTCTTTAGTACGGCTAAGTTTCAGGAAGAGGAAGAACATTTTTGAGAGATTTCATCCATAAACCCTAGTCATAATACTACCCACAGTTCTACTGAAAATAACTATAGCAACTCTGTTAGCGAATTTTTGTAGTAAAAAATGAAGCTATTGCAATGGCTCCAAAAATTTTAAAATCAAAATTTCCGAAAATTGTCTTCATTGAAAGAATTGAATTCACATAATTCCTGTGCAAGACGCTCTGATTCCAGAATGGCTGCTCAATATTGTAGGTGAACAGATAACTATATGATGTTAGGGCTTAATATGAAGAGATTTTTGGACAAATGATCTACTCTGAGCCTAGTGAGTTAAAACAAGTTGTAATGCTGGGAAAGCAACTGTTATAAGGGTTAATTTAAACAATCTAACCACTATACAGAGTCTGGAATCTGTCCTTGCAGTATAGCAACATAAATATCTGTCGAACCAAATTCCATAGATACGTTATATAACCATATATGCTGGAGATATACCTAGTCCTTTTCTGGAATGTTTTGATTACATTACATGAATGTACAATATAATTGAGAGGTATTCATAATTGCCTCGCCTATACAACCAATTTACAAGATGGTACACAACAACGAAGTTCTGTAATCTTCGTATAAGAGGACTTACGTTGATTTGTTATTTTCTAAGATAACGAGCACTTGAAGTACGTAGTTACTCGAGGAAGCAATAACACACAACTGCGCCATAATTAGTTGACGTGATTTCCAAACTGACGAGAAATTGGAAAAAACTGGCCACAAGTTCGAGGATTTCTTAAGAACGACCCATTTGCAATGACCCAAATCGTAGAGTCATACGATACACCGGGTGTTATGTCAAATATCGTGATATCCGCGCGTTCACAGGTGATTGGGAGGGGTCCCATCGCGTCATTATCCACAAACGGGTCGAAAGCCAATCTAGAGCAGAAACTTGTTGTGGGGCTTATAGGTTTAATTGGAAACCAGAGTGTACCCAGGGCTTTGGCGTCGAAACTGAAAAATGATTGCGCAACGCAAATTTTGTGGTGCGGAGTTTAAAACCTCTAGTCGCAGGTCTTCCTGCTCCTTTGCGGCGCGAAGCCTGGATGACGCACAACCTCCACATTCTGGAATAGGGTTAGTGGGATGGCGGGTAACCTCACTTACGATGATTTCACTTTCCGTTGTTTTCGATTTTCAGCTCTCATTTCTTCACTCTGACAACATTACTGAACTTTCAAAATAGTGTGTGCAGACTGTCGTACAAAGTCGCTTATCGAAGAAAATGGAAAACAATCTCCCCAATGCAAATAGTAAGAGTTGAAGTAATAGTAAGACTTCATGTAAGTATTGTAAGAATTCATTTCTGTGACTACTTGGCATTGGACATATTTAATTAAAAATATATCGAGATTTAGGATGAGTGTTGTCTTGCTCAATGTTTATAAGTATATGTATCTATATACATAAAAAAGTCGGATTTGACGATACAGATTTTATATCTAAAAACGGATGATCGGATTTGGATTATTTTTGCTCACTTTTAGTTAATAACTTGGATTGTAACTTATGCTACATTTAATAGTTCACTCTGATCAGCTGATTGAGTTCTGAGGCTGATTTCTTTCTTATGGGACCTGTAAGACTGTTGAAATGGAGCCATTATGGGACTGCTGGGTTACAATGACATCAAACGGAGGACCCCTGATCAGCCGGATGAGCTCAAAGACTAATTTTTTTCTTATTGAACCTGTAATACTGAATGGAGCCATTTTGGGTTTTGGGCTGAGTTGCAATGACATCGTACGGAAGTACCCCAACAGCTGAGTGAGCTGTAGAGCTAATTTACCTACGATGCGAGAATTTTTGTTTTCACATATTGTAGCAGAGAGGCTGAGGCGAGTGAGGGAAAGGGTTTTTGCATCCCGAGTAATGGAATCATCCGATCATTGAGGTATGGTGGATGGTTATACACGTTACACAACGGAAATAGTTTACTTTCCTCTATCTCCTAGAGCAGAAATATTGTTCATTTCGGTTTTACGTTAGCGGGAACAACAGCAGCTACCACCAGTACTCACATCTATATTGTTCCTGACTATCAGAAGAAACTAGAACGGGGCATACCGCGGGTTTCAGGACAACCACAGTAACGAGACTGAACGTAACGATACTGATGTTTCATACTGAGCTTCTGTGGAACTTTTTTAGGTAACAATGGTAAGGTTGAAGCATCCCCTATCAGCTATGATCCCCTCACCTATTTTATTGCCCTGAACCTCGACAACGCCGGGTAAACCAGCTAGTTGTCAATAAAGTAACATGTTGAGCGTACTATATTGTTTGTAATAATTTATTGATGATCATGCTGCATGCAGTCAGGACCCAATTCAAGTATCTGGACTCATTAAATCAGGCTATGCCCACATGTACTGACATAATTTACATGATTTAACAGGGGTTATGCAATATGACCCCGTTTCTATATACTTACTTCGTTAAAATGAGTCGCTTTCATACTCAAATATCTCAGTAGTTATAAAATAACCTTAGAAGTTGTGCTTGTGCTTTTTATATCATGTTCACAGTGTATGGTGACATGACGCTGGTCTCGTTGGTTGTTCAATGACTACAAAAAATAAATCAATATAATCTACTAAATTTACTAAATTAGATAGCATATCTCTCGTACGAAATGTATATTTCGAATACTAATAAGAATTAGAGAGAAAAGGGCGAGAGATCCTGAGACAAAGTCAAAAACAGTTGGATATTAGAACAAAGGATTTGCTAATCTGCATGAGTCCCGCGGCAGAGTTCGCATAATATTGTGATTCTGTTGGTCCTTCACCTACGTCTTGAATATCCCGAAACCGGAGCGTGACGAGACCAGAAATGAGTGAGCAGAGGGCATCGTTACTTTTCCCGACAGAACTTCAAGGATCCTGCAGAAGCGTACACACGAGTTACACAATACCTCGCAAATAATTCAACTTGTAGAAGGAAATAGTTCCACCTGTGGCACATTTTCCGCTAGGAGCTCCGCGTTCATTTATTTGGATCCCATAGCGGAAGGTTTGTGCCATTCAGTAACTGAATCACACGATAATTGGCCGTCTAGACTTAAAACAATAATCGCGTGGTTGAAGAAGCCGGTGCGCTACTCCCTGAGCGGAACATCCCGAATTGTAAATTTTCCCATGCGGATCAACGCAGTTCAGATAAATAATCATTTTTCCATTCCTCGAAGGTGCAAGCGGAACGGGCGTGACTTAATAGTTCTTTGAAAGTGAAAACAGGCTAGTACCTAACGCGCTGTTTATACCCTCCTTTATGGAAGTCCACAACTTTTTGCTTCCTCATGGCCATAAGTAGCTCCTTGCGCTTCACAGCTTTTTGGAAAATGTTTTCAGTCTGTAGTATATCCTTGTTTTGTGTCGAAATATACCAAATAACAGTCTTGATTAATTTTGCTTCTTCATGGTCTCCTATTGGTTTCATAATCATCGAATCAACGAGAGTGTGATCGTGTAGGCTGCAAACGTGAATTTATTGAAGTTGACAGACTAAAAGACAACAATAAGCGAGGTCTGAAGTATCAAATGGGTCACGAAAATTGCGTTATGAAAATCGGTCACAGATTGAGCGGTACAAAATCCGTCACAAATTGTTTTTTTTCTTGTCAGACCTAAGTTTGACAGACTTCTAGAGCCCTGAGATGTGGAATATGGAAGTGATGACGGGGGAGTCAGATCAGCTGGGAGAGCAATGAATCTAACTTCTCTCCGGTACCAACATCCTAGAGCCCTGAAATGTGGTAGACCACCTCCTGGGGGACCTGTTGAAATGATTGCGAGGAAGTAAAATCAGCCGGGTCTTCGTTTTGTTATATTCTTGCTCCTAAGAATAAAATAACAAAATCCTGCAGTGCCTTTTTTCCTTTAAATAATTTAATAGTTTCTCGTTTTTAGATTGAACTTATCAACGAGTCTGTCGACTTACTATGACGATTAGGCGGAGGGTAAGGACTTTGTATGTTTATAATACTTCTTGCAATTTCTCATGATTTAACGCCCACATTTGATAAAAATTATTGGATACTTGGGGGATGGGCCCAGATAAATAAATTGATCTCGATTTGCATCGTAGTTAAGACTGAATTCGAAAGACAAAATGATCTTTATTAAATCACAATTTTTGTATGAAGATTATTTTGCTTCCGATTCTATGGGTAGCGGATGAAGCTGATTTCGATTTCGGGAGAATAATAATTTCCACTTGCATTGCACGTTTTAGACTATTTCGAACAACTTTCGTTTCGAGTGTCTGTGAATGTGTGTGTTCTGTCAGTGTGTCTGCAAATCCTTGTACGAGCCGTAACGAGCTTAATTTTTACAGTTTTCATTAAATTCTGATGAAATTTTCAGGAAAATGGAGATTAAGTTGTAGATGATCTCCTTATCAGTTCAATTGTTCACAATTCAATACTTCACTCTCCATGCGCTTACGCAGAATCCATCGAGCGACATTTTCTCTTGGCCCATCCGTCCCGTCATGAACGAATTCGGAGAGTTGTTGGGAAATGACGGTTTGATAACTCCATATGGTGTTTCATCACTATCGTATTATTAGTAGCTACTGCGTATGCGCGTACCTCATATCGTTGAAGCAAGTATAACTTCTACAGGTTTAATCCGATTTTGCTGACATTTTCAGGAATTGTACAGTTTAAGATGCAGTTGGTATCCAATGAACTTCATCGCTCTCGACCCGTTAGTAGCTTTATTTCATGCACTCCATTTAGCATAATTTTCGCATTTCCTAAAGGAACCCTCTGTAGAATCTTTTGTTCAGTAAAGAAAAGTAAATAAATTTATGAATATAAATAATTTTGTTATGCATATCAATCTTTACTTTTAATTCTGAAGATTTTGGTGTGCTGCACTCAATTACTCTACCGACGGAAGAAGTAATAAATGGGTAGAAAAGAGCGCAGCAGTCTATTAAAGTGCTCACAGCTGCTTGATCCAAATTTAGTCGCTACGTTTATAGAAAACTGGGAAATGTCAGGTAGCCTGAACATTATCTACTTCTTAGACAATCCAATTAGTAGCAGTAACACACCCAAATAATAAATTTAAGAACCATGTGTTGTTTCCCGAGTCTTGATAGCTTTATCCTAGACCTAAATTTCATGGTAACGTCCAAAAATATAGACTAACAAGAATGCAATTTTAGACCTTTCGGTACATTTTTCTCCGAAACTATTGGAGCTATGGAAGTTTTTTTTCTCTTTGTTTGGAATATAAAGTTATATCTGAGGAATCTCGAAAAACATAAATTTATAGTTTCTAAATTCAGTAGAACCTAAAACGCAGGGTTCAAAAAAATGGCTGTCGGGCGTTGGAGCAACGCTCGGGTTCCTGGTTAGTTTAGGCTGATTTTTTCATTAAACATAAGAAAAGAGTTGATGAAAAAAAGTGAGAGAACTTAAAATATTTCAATGATCTATATGAATTCATGTAATTGATACAAGAAAGCTAAGGGCCACGCTGACTCGGCTCTTTTTTCCAAATTTTAGCACCTGCTTGGACTCCAAAGAAGCTGTCAAACGAACTTGCTCAGTATTTTGGACACTAACTCAGCCTTCATTGGGACATAAGAAGGGAACTGACAGCCCCGAATCGTGCTGTAAATTGATAGCTTTGAAACGGGTGGTGTACGATATTCATGGGCAGAAACTGAGGAGTATTTCTTTTGTAATCCACTAGTAAAGCACATGATATGTTCTAAGTGATAACCATTTGGTTTTCATGCGTTGCATAATTTTCGAACGGTGGTTGGCGAATGACTCCATCGCAAATTAAATTAATAATATCTTAAGATTTACCAAGTTTCACATGATATTGTTGCACTTCGAAAGTTGAATATGAAAGTAAACTGCACCCGCGACCACCTCGTGTTTTACAGCCTGATGTGCCGGACTTGAACATGCCCACCTTGACGCGGTTGCTTTCTCCCAAATGAGACTTCCTGCGCCCCTCGAGTACGTCGCTATAGCAACACACGTTGATTTCTAGGCTTGCGTATAAATCACCACTTGATAATATTACCGCTTATGATGCGGCTGATATACACGGCACAATATATTGAAATAATGTTTGGAATAGCTTACCCACGGTTCGTAACTGCAGAACCAATATTATAGCGTTCTTGAATCAGTTCATGGAAATTCACATTGCATCAGCTTTCAGATTCGCGTATGGTAATGCACCTAATTGGCTCTTGGGTTTTGCAGTTTCCACAACTAATTCATAGGCTTTATCGTTCAAAGTTCAAAATATTCGCGAGGCCGATGGAGCGTTTCCTCTCGCCTCTGTCACGTGTTACATTTTTATGCCAGGTCACTTATTAAAAGCTTTTAACCTGGACGGCCGGGCGTGGACCCGGAACGGAACATACGCCACTTTCCCTCTGAATTAATTTATTTGACGGGTCCGACGCGCTTTGCTTTTCGTTGCTACAGGTAGGAGGACTGAAGCCTACAGCGTGCGTAATCGATAGGTACATATCATGAGCGTAACCCACGAATTCATTTTATATTTTTGAATGAAGATAGAGTCCATCCTAAGAAGTTTCACACCACCCGCATTCTTCGTAGAAAATGGTGGTATCGTAAAATAATCTTTATGTAAATCCGTTCCAGGCATTCTGAAATGATTCTGAAGTGTATTTACATTTAGGTCATCACAGTAACACTACTTAGGATTGAGATAAAAATCGAGTTTTGTCGGATTACACATTTATAGCGATTCCACTCCTTTTCTGCTTCATATTTCATTCAATCCAGTTTATGTTCCGTAAGAACGAGAATTACATGAGTTCTATGAATTGTTCACCTGCTACAATTTTGATAGCAACATAATAATGAACTACATAAAAAATAATTTATAATCCTGTCATCAAAATTTCATCAGGTTAAAGAGCTCAACGAGAGCTTTCGAAAAAGTGGCAGTGTGAAGGGCATTGAATAATTGGTGGTCATAAATTAATTTACTTTCATCGGTTTTGGTCCAACCTATTTAGTGTTTTAAGCTGAATTTCAAGGATCCAGGAACCAATTCTTGTACCAAAAATGGGAAAATTCCAACACAAGCAGTGAAAGTTTCGCATTACGGTTTTTAATAAGTTATAAAAATTATTAGTTTAGCCTCCAGAACTCCTCATTTCTTCAGGTCCTTTCCCTAACCATATGTTAGCAAATTTGTTTAGAAACTGAGGAGCACGGCTTCAAAATTTTAAAACCAAAAAAGTTCTAAAAATGGCAAAAACTGCCTAAAATTCCTAAATTAATATATATATTTTTAAGCATAATATTACTCATTATAAGTATATCAACAGTGAACTAGAACTTTAAAAGAATGTTTGTACAGAATTATGCTGACAAATATTTCGTCTTAAATAATATGAGTATGTGAAAACATCTATAAAAACTCTAAAAAAAAATAAAAAGTTCCAAAATTTTTGTGTGAAGCTGTACATATAGGTATTATTTAGAATTTCAAGTTAACCTAACATAAATATAAATACAAAAATTCACTCATTCAATCACGCTGCATGACTGATTTTTTTGTTTCTGCTTTCGGATTTTGCCGTCAGAAGGAAATAATCTTTTAAGGATGTACTGGAAAAAACAAACGCTGAACAATCGTATTTTTCATTCACGTTGAACTGTTATTGTTTCTGTTGAAAGCTTTTTTGAAATTTATACTGCGAGAGTGCAATTACATTTTATGTTTTGACGAAGCAGAATGATAAAACAGCACGCTACACAGAAGAATGATTTTTTTTAATTCACAAGTAATCAAGGGTTGATTGAGCTGAACAGCAACCTTTAAATCCGTTTGAACTTTGTGAGTGCAACCGAAGTGGTTATAGAATGGAAACAAGGCATCAATTGAGCTTCCACAAACGCTCGCTTATTGTTTAGACTGTTACTTCTACCCTTCGTTCTATAATGGTAAATTAATCACGAGACCTCCGACCGGGCTGTAAGCAATTATCAACAGTGTTTGTGTTTGATGTGTGTTTACAAGTGGAAACCTCCCATGTTCCCCTTGGGTGTTGCGTTTTAGGGATTGCGTATGACGACAACAAACTGATGATCAAAAGGGATAATTACCCATCTCCGTTGGAAACGCGTTGGAAAGTTGGTTCCCCCCGGCTTTAAATGATACATATGTACCCATCATGTCCCTGTAAAGTAAGGAAGGGATTATCTTCGGGGAGTTACCAGAAATTAATGTTTAGCAGAAAACATGTTGATGTTCGGTTAATTGTGGTAGGTAATTTGGGAATGACAATCGTAATGGAGATGAAGTTTTCATTCTCATCTTTTGAAATATTCGAGAGGCTGGTTTTGAGATGGAATTTCTATTTCGTGAATTTTAATTAGATTGTACTCACGTATATGTTATGACACATTTTCAGGGATTTTTGAAAAAATGAAGCTATTACAATGGCTCCGAAAATTATTATTTATTATATATATCGATAGAAGTGCTAAAAGTGCGTCTAAGGTCCGACAATCCTTTGTACTTACTGAAAAACTCAGAGAGCTGAGGGTAAGGCAAATTGTATCATGGTAGTATTACCAAGCCAGTAAGGGTTATGATGCTGGTGGTGGCGGTATTACCAAGTCAGTGCTCAATGGGTTTTAAAATTATTGAATGATTTCTCATGAAATAAAGTTTGTAAAATAAGCTAATGAAAAAATTATAGGTAAGTATAAATTTATTTCAATGTTTTTTAACACCAATTAGAGAGTTAAAATTGATTTTTAAATATAAAAATGATTACATTTATCGGAAAACACCAATTAAAGAGTTAAAATTGATTTTTAAGTATAAAAATAATTACATTTATCGGAAGAGCTAATGAATGGTAGTCGAGGTCCTTAGCAATTCTATTTCAAGTAAGGATTATAATGAGGGACGACGCAAAAATTTTTAAACCCATAAATTTAACATAAATCAAACCTATAATTGTTGCGAAAATCGTGTTATTTCTCAATTATCATTGGTTTATTGTGCCGAGTGAGACCTCTTTGAGTGAGGGATTTTTTCCCCAAGATATTTTCAACTGGATATTCTTCAGATATCATGAATTAAAATAAGACCGAAATAAAAAATTAAAATGGCCGATCGAGAGAAAACTCATATTTAGGTTTTCGAAATCGATAAAAAAAATTCATATTCTATTTTCATTGAATAAATCATGATGCCATTGAAAAGAGGTTTTTTTTTTTTTGCAAACTTTGACTGCCTGTTGTACTTAGACTGCCTGTTGCGAGAGCTTGTCGAACCGACCTTCAACTTTTTGGAACATTTTTTTCTCTCTGCGAGGCACGAAAATCCCTAAAATTGCCAAGTTTTGGGATCATGTTTGACTTTGACCAACCTTTGACATAAATATAATGATATACCATGATCTCCACACATAATGTTTCATCATTCCAGACGGAATATATTTATGTACTTTAAAAATCACTGAAAATTTCAAAAATCAAATTCTTTTAACAATCAAGGCTACCAAAGTTTTCATCCGATTTTTTGTCTAATTAGTCAATGAGAGAGTTTATTTTGGATCGTATAATTCGAAGTAAATAAGATTCAAATCACAATACCAATTAGTTGTAAACTTGGTCTAATTAAAATAAGCAAGAAAAATAACAGAAAAGTGTATCTGAGGCTCCATACTTTGATGAATAACTTCGTCTATAATCCTACTATTTCGTAACAAATACGAAACCTCTTAATCTGGGGGTGTAGGAGTGCATGTATGTATATCCTCGTAATTCAATAGCTCAGTGAAGATTATTTTTCGCTTATATCTAACTAAAAAGTATCTAATACTTTGTTAATATACGATTTTTTACCTAATTAACTAAGTAGTTGAATAAAGGGATCGAGTGATAGTATGTTTGTGAGAATATGTTCGAAAAGGTGTAGTAGGTGTTGGTGTGCAAAGTGCGGCAAAGCTCTAGCGGGATGCTTCAGGCACGTTGCCTATTTCCTTTCCATAGTGTTATGTATGCTCCTGTCTTGTAGAATAAACCTCGTGAAACGGATTTAAGACGAGTGGGCAGGCCAACAATCGGTAAATTAGTTTTTTTCTCGAAAAGATGGAAAAGAGGGTCACAGTGTGTGTTTAACCATCATAGCATTATTTGCAGCTATTAGTGATCTCCTTTCTCAGATGTCCGAGTTAAGGCACTCGACAGGAACAGGAATGGACATTTGTTTACCTAGTTTACCTTAACGGCGGCAGTCTTCCCGTCCTATGCCCCTCCGCTCATTAGGTAGGGCAGGGGTAGGGCACGGCGGGAAACGTCCGGTGCCAGGGTGCGGCGTTTTTCGCTCCAAGAGCGATCGCAGCGTTTCCCCTCCAGTGCCAGGCCGTCTCCGCCCCATCCTGCGGATGTTTCCCGTCCTGTTCCTGCCTAGTGTGTGGGAAACCTTTCAGTGCCTCCCTAACTGCCATTTCAAAAACTTCGGAGAACATGACATTCGACCCTAATAAACATCAAAGGGCAGACTCTGCTTGTTGAGACGGGAACCTACACACTGGTCTCCTTAAGAACATACTTATTTGAAGAATAAGTATATTAGGCGTGAACGAGCAGTAGTATGGATTTCCATCTAGGAAATGGCAAGTGGAAAACCTAGGCTAGTTAGCTTTCTTCCCAAATCGAAGGAATAGTTTTCCTGGCGGAGAACTTGTGCTCCTTAGCAAAAACTTAGAAACAGGATGGATTGTAAATTAATCTAATTCAAGAAAAGTCATCTGGACCTTTCATTTTGTCACTAACTCCCAATCAAAGATTGGAAATACCGGGAAGGATCATTTCCTCAACTTTGGATACTAGGACAGATTTAGCCCTCATTTGTGACTTTAAATAAAGTTTGCCATCTATGGGGAATTTTGAGTTACAAGGCAACCTCCTTTGGGGGACTTTGAGTAATACATTGCTCTCTTTGAAGACTTCTAATGAAATGGGAACAATGCCCTGAAAATATGAATTTGGGATTTTAACCCAAGAAAAGAAATAATAAGAAAGAGGCGCCTGGACTCAATTAGGTAATAATAACAAGGAATTGTTAAGGACTCCTTCTGGGGACCATCAGGCGCTATGTTACTTCTGGAATGGCCTGCTTAAAATCCATAGATGGAATTACCGTGGAATAAATTCTACCACATAATTCAAAACCACGCTATGCCACCATGAAACGGATTTAAGACGAATGGGCTAGGCTCCAATCGTAGAATTTGTTTTTTCAAAAAGAGGGAAAGTTGTGTGACAGTTCTGTTTACCCCTCATAGAGCATTATTTACAGCCACATTTTTGTATGGGTAATAATAAAAAGTATACATAAGCAATGTGAATAAAAAATAAATAAAAACTAACAAGTTGAGTATTGCACGTGGTTTCCTTGTATCCATAACGTGAATGTATGCATTATTGAAATGTTTTAAATGATTTTGGAAAATTCCATGGCGGAAAATAGTAAATCAAGATGTAGGCAGCATAAAACGTCACAATCGGTCAATTTGGAAACGAGAAAACAATGCTTGAAGTAAGGTACGTTTGCGCATGCTCAGAATGAAGTAATGATTTGATAACAATGACATTTGCATGGGATCATTTACAACCTAACCCACACATTCCCTGAAAATTTCATCAAAATCTTATGAAAACGGTGGAAATTAAGCTTGCTTCAACGATTTCCCATTTGCCTGAGCAGAGGCTACTAATGATACGATCATTTTGAAATTGATATGGGATGATCAAATCTTTTTCTTTCAATTATCCACCTAATTTGAGAGAGATCAACGACTAGGGCGTGAGAAATGATGCTTGATGGAATTTACGTTTGTACATGCGAAGAGTACAATATCGATTAGGGAGCAATGAAACAAATAGGGGACCATCTTCACCCTAACCCGCATAATCCATAAAAATTTTTTCCTAAATCAGTTGGAAATTTTGGAAAGTTAAGCTTGTTAAAAGGATTTGCGGGCACACACACATAGCCAGACACGGAATGAAACATTTTCGTAAAATGTAAAATGCCAGTGGAGATTTTGATTTTGGAGACTATCAATTTTTTGACTCCCGAAAGTGAAAGAATGCTTTTGCTATCTATAGGTAGACTTGGAAGCAATAAATACCAAGAAGAAGAAAATATTTTTGACACCATCGTGAGAGGACTTTTCTGTGATATTTAACCATACGATTCTAGTTTCACAACTTAAAAATGTGTTCAGATTCAACACTCAACTAATATTTCTATATTAAAATTGTAGTATCCATATACAAGGCTGACTGAGAAATATAAATAGTTTCAATCGAATAAATTAGATGAATATTGAACAGTATTTAATTTACATTAGAATGACAGTTATGTGGAAACTATTGCCTAATTAAAGCGCCAAGTGGTTAATTAGCACAGACAAATAACGGCACATTGGTTGTTGACATTCGCTATAATAAGATGATTAATAAGCAGCTCAAGCGGTTGGCATCAAGTTTCTGATTTAATAAGCTAAACAATAATTAATTTTTCAACTGACAGAACTAACAGAAAAAAGATCCTGGGGTCTAAAAGAAAAATTGTTGCTGCCTCACTGCTGATGGTAGAAAGGTGTGTGTTCTTGAAAGAAGTCAAAAAAAGATTTGCCCTCCAAAATCAAAATTTTATCTTGCTTCTTACATTTCAGAGGTTGCTGATCAAATTTGGTTCTGTGTCTGTCTGCCTGATATCAGTCTTTTTGTGTCAATTCTTTGTCACTCTTAACACTATAATAGATATGTATAAGTCTGGTTTTGATGAAATTTTCAAGGACTGTGTAGATTAGCTCCTCGACGGTCCCCTATAAATTTCTTTGCCATCGGATCAATAGAACCGTGTACACATGCGCAAACTCGAATTCGGTATAGGTTTCAGGATGGAGCCCTTTGATTTTTTAAAAATCTTTCTGAACATTGGGAACGACGAGTGATATCAGCTTTGACACGTTGCTAAATGATGATAAAAAAAAAAAAAAAAAAACAACAACCGAGATCAGTTTATTCAGTGATCCATTAATCTTTTGAAATGTGTAAAATAACTACGCAAGCTTCCCGCACAACCAGATTAATTGAAACCTCATTCCAATCATCTTTGACTTTCAGAAAATTAAATTACCTACACGTACAGGGTCTTCGCTATTAAGGGGCCCAGCCTTTTTATTTCTGTTATTTGGTGGGTTTGAAGATCAAATTTGTTAAAAACTCTTAATTTTTTATGTGATTCAGCGTTAAAATTTTCCCAAAAATCATGTTTTGAATGTGCCGATTAAGCCTACATTCAAAAACTTGATATTTTGTATTTTCCTCATATTTCCCACGGAATTATTCACGTTTTTATGGTCTCAAAAGTTCAAGTGATGGGTAAACTTTCCTTGAACTTTTATGTAGATTGCGAATATTCAATAAAAAATGGGGGCTCTATTTGAAATACTAAAGTTAGCACATTACGCACATTTTGCGCTTGCGCACGTGCGCAAAAATGTCATATTTGGATTCTACGTAAAGAATTTTGGTTATTCCGATTTCTGAATTAGTGGTGACATACCTCATGATGCTCTTCTTGATGGTGGCTGTAGTCTTCATGACCGCCGCCATAGCCACCGCCGTTGCCGCCTCCAAATCCGCTGTCGTATCCCCCTGAGTAGCCTCCTCCCGAGTAGCCACCCCCGGAATAGCCTCCTCCCGAGTAACTGCCGCCCGAGTACCCGCTGTAATCAGCTTGGGGAACTCCGTACGACGAGCTGATTTCGTTCTGATGGTAAACCGGGGGTTCCGCCGCTACAGCAGCCACCAACAATCCAATAACGGCCAGCTGTGATAACAAAAGAACCTACATTTTTATTAGACCTGACTAGAATCAAGTTAATACCATAAATCAACACATTATTCTCAGTATTCTAGCGTAATTAATTCTCCCATTTTCTGCAATCAAGGGGAGGAGTAGAAAGTATAAATTGGACGGCATTAACCGGAAGGGTGCCAACCACAAAAACCGAGCTTTGAGCAATTATTCATCAAAGTTACCTATTTCAAGTTCTTACATCAGGTGAGGATTTTCTTTTATGCTTCTCATCTTAATAACTCGACTTAAATCTGCATCATTTACCCACTAAAAAATCTGCAGTAAATGCAGCAGAACACTCAAAAATCAAATCATACATGGACAGTTCCTTCCTGAGAAATGAATTATTGCTGTACAGAAAATCTAATTGACAAACCTAATCAGCTGTTTCATTCTGAGAAATTCTTAAAGGTTATTCTGATGCAACCCTGATTCAGTAAACCAAGATTCGCAAATAAATTGCATTCCAAAATAAATGAATGAACAAAGAAATAACATTTAGCTCACAAACATAATAATATTTATTGAAATATAAAATAATCATAAAGTAAGGTAGCAATAAACAGGCTTGTCAGCAAACTCATTGACGAAAACAGAACCATTGAGCGCGGTCCCATATTCCATTCAGAAGAAGAACCAACCGTCCTGGATCTTTTCCGCTGTTATTCACAGAACGCCGTAATTTTTTCAATCAAAACCGATTATTTGAATTGTCCTGTCGTGAGAAACTGATTAGGCCATTCCGGATTCAATAACTTTTTCTAATTCTGATTCATTTTCCCAATTTTTTTGGTTGGTTCCCTTTTCTGGTTATTGCCGCCCAAAAATACTTTTATTGAAATTTAATATATGTTTAGTAACTCACACTAATAGATTCGTAAAAAAATTTTGAATTAGAAAGTACAAACGAAAGTGCATCTGAAACATTGAAGTGTCATACTTATTTTAAAAAAAAGTAAAATAAAATAAAATTAATAAATAAAAAATGAAAAAAGGTAAAAAAAAGTGAACCAGAAAATTATTTTGAACTAGTTTTTTTGCCATAAAGTTGGTAGTTAACAATAATTATATTATCACTCAAAGTGCTCAAATTTCAAAACTATGTAACATAGTACGATAATTTACGCAAATTCGCTCGTACGATCATGCTGCATGACTGCAATTTGTTAGTTGTTTTAGTCATCTCTTGCATCCTCTGGCCCACCATTAGGGAAGTTTAACTCATGGTGACAATACCGAGCTAATGAAATTCGTATTCAGCGAAAACATGACGTGTTCATGATGAGTTCAAAACCAATCCTTTTACCTTTTTTTTTCTTTTTTCAATATTTGTTTACTTTTTGTGTATAACACTATCAAGTTTGCTAATCCTTTTACCTGTTACTGAAGTTGTGTTCATTCTATGTGTCGTTCTTAATAGGTAACATAATTCCGAAAAAATGAACTCGATTTGAGTTTCAAGTGCTACCGTTAGCGGCTTGGGGTCAACTCCCGATCCCAACCGGCCACTCGCTATCTCGCTGGATGAGGTAACTATGACGGCAAAACCTGACGCCTTCTCCATTTCAAACGGCCGAAGTCCCCGGGTGTTAAAACGATCATTTTCTCCGAGACCGATTTCCAAAATGGATCGCTCGCTAGGGGGATCGAGATAACCCAATTTAATGCATTTTTTACATAATTATCTCCCTCGGAGGAGCAAATATTGGTCAGTAGTGGGAACAAGGCGGGAGTTATGAGCAGTGGAGGTCTCCTAATGAGGGGTTCGTGACGATCGATTCCTATGGGATCGGTCGGCTGATCCGAGCACGCGTTTAATCTAAAAAACTCAAAGCCTCAAGAGGAGGAAAAAAAGTTGTTTACTGGGGCATCACGGGGACCATTCAAACAACCGTGGACTTAGTATAAATCAAGGTGTCGTCCAACAGGAATAGGAATTTCTCAAAAACCGAATCGGTTGTTTTTTTGGTCTTGTTGTTGCTCAAGTTTTGAACATAGATAGAGGAACGACGGAATCGTTCGAGTTAGAACCCATCACCAACAACCTGAAATAAATCTTCAGAAAAAAAAACTCTGAAAATTATCTCACAAAAGTTTATTAGTTCTGTTTACATCTTTAGCTGTTCTGTTTATAGCTTAACACTTTTTAAAAAAAGGGTATCTACCTAGGTCGAAAATGAAAGAAATTAGCCTCAGAGGCCCATCAGTTCATAAGTGCGCTTCCGTACCTCGTGTTTGTTTTCGAGGTGTTCCAAAGGAGCTTCATTAATTCCAGCAGGGTAAGTAGATTAGGAAGGAAATTAGCTTCAGAGAAGCCACATCCAGAGACCCTCCGTATTCTAGGTAGGTATCCCAAAGGAGCTCCATTTCAAATGTTGGCTCCGTGATAGCAAATTAATGAATATCAGGCTCCATATTCAATATTTTATCTAATTTTTTGTTAGAAACAATTATGTTGTAATAAGAGTTTGTCGAATGAGAATTTGTCCCTGATCTTCTACGATTTATATTTTTTTAGAAAGCTTTATTACTCATGGCAGTACAAACACATTTTTTTTGTAACTTCTAAATCAATTTTCAACATATAATTGGTACTAATGATTTTGTTCTCACCCTCTTTTCTCGTTTTCTTGGATGTGAGTATTTAAATCAACTGAGGTCTGAAAAGCAGGCTTGGATGCATATAGGGGTTCAAGAAGGGATTATATTGACAAGGGTAAAAAATCGTCAACGCGAATGTGAATCGCAAAGAGACTTTGGCATGCAGGAGTGGGCTGAACTCCTGCAAATTCGGCTCTCGGTACATTTATATATAGTATATATAGATATATATATATACTGCTATCTAATACAGAAATAACCAACCTTCGTAAAATATTTTGCCGCGTTTTTTTTTTAGGATGCGGTGATTTGGAAGAGAGGGGGAGATTAGGAAGAATATTGACTACGAGAGGATTGTTATGGTCTGAAAGTGACCAGTGAGGTGTTATGATCTTGGTTTAACTTTTCAGAGTTTCAACTGTTCGGACATCCAAGGCTTGATGCTATTGCAAGCAGAACAGTCCGCTCTAGCTGTCATATTAGGCGAAATACTTTACTATTGAGTAGCCTGTATCTTTTTTACGCGCGTTTTAGGAGGGGATCACCATATTTTAAATGAGTAAAGCCAAGTCGGGCGGTTCGATGTGAGGTACAGTAGCCTATAAGTGAAGAGATTGAGTGATGCATGATGCATCTTATTGTGGGACCAGGTATTTTATGTGGGCTTCTCCGTCTATTTTGGATTAAAGTAGAATCCCAAGTAAGTATCTGGTGCGGGTTGTGATTGGAATTTGCTCCATTAAAGAGGAGTCTGTCCTTTCAAATACCTATTGATCATGACGAAGCGAGAAGAAGATGGACACTGATTTTTTGTTTGTGGATTTATTTATAAGCATCTATCGTCTCATGAATGTCTCATCAATCAGATATTATAATCAAGATGTGATGTTAGACTAAAAAGAGCACTGAATTCATTAACAAAATCTTAGGCATTTAGTCAGAATTAGAGATAGTTTTCAGGAAACAAGCTATAGAAAAATGTAAAGAGAGAGATATTGACATACCTAGATGATTAGTTCATCAGGAATTTTGAATTTAAAAAAGAAAAAAAAAAAGAAGCAAATCACCATCAAATTTTTACTTCTTAGATTGAACTGGCGAGATTTTAGTTCACTCAGCTGAGTAGGAAAGAGCCCATTATTCCAATCGTTTTATGATGCCCCAGAGATCCTTCCTATAAATTTCAACTTGCTAGAGCGAAAAGGTTGGTAGATCCACATTCTTGGTTCCCAAATGATTGTAAGCATATGGACATCCTTTACGCTTATAAACATATATGCATCCATGTACGCAAAAATTCAGATGCCGACCATCCTAAAGATATGTCAATATAACTCACAGCGCTGCTTGTCTATCTCCAGATACTTGTCTACTCCCTGGTAATTAAGCGAATTTGCATTGAGATTTGCAATGTATGAACTTTGCAAACTTCTGGGAGACCTTGAGGCCTATGCGATGCGCTGAATACTCAAACTATCTACTTATTTCTCAATTGAGGTGAAACTTCAGCCCCACCAAGTTTTTATTTGCTCTTAACCTTTTGTAAAGGCAGACAAGACCTAGAAGATAACATTATGGAAGCGAATGTGTCCACATACCTCGAAGTATTTCACGTCTCAACAAAGCAAAACATAAAGAAAACTCGGAGTTGACGATACCATCACAAGTCGCAAGTTCACGTTCGCTCAACGCGCTCAACATTCGAGTAGCGTAAACCGGCTGAGGAAACAGGAAGTAGGACTCTACTTTCTTGCACTTTGACGGAGACCGGCAACGAAATTTAAATGAATTCTAAATAACGGATCCACGTGATGTATGCGGAAGTAGGCCGAACCTTAGTCTCGTTGTAAGTTCACTTGAGAATTTCGCCCCTTTCCCGGGAGCCGTAAGTTGGGAACATTATTTGTTAAGGGTAGAGCGGAATGTAAATTTATTTACTCCGGCTGAGTTTCCCACTCGGCTATCCTTTACAAATAAACTACTTCTTCTTGGAAGTGAGAGGGATTAAATGTTCCTTGAGGAAATCAGTTAATATATGGATGAAAAAAGTTGATAGAACATTTGGTCTGTGAAATTGTTCAAGCTTCCTAACCTTTGCTATTAAAAAATATAATAAATAGAATGTTCCACTCATGAGCTAATTTCCGTAAATTATCGTATTATTAGAATGTTTAATGTGTTATGAGCACTTTGTCTACTGTTCGTGAATGTCAATTTTGTTGCAAAACACTTTTTCTTAGTAACAATCTGATAATAAAAAACTCATTTTTCAGGTTTTACCGATTTTTTAGCAAGTATTGAAGAAATTGAAGTACTTTTAGCGTATTTTCGTTGAAAATTAACATCCCTATTGCTAGATCTAAAAAAAAAAACTTAAATCTACATTTTCGAAACATTTCTTTATTGAAATCCGTTTTGAGGTTTTCAGAAACTATACATATATGATGATGTTCTTTTATCGATATTCGCAATACCCACTTCGAAAAACACTGTAAAATGAAATTTTAGTAAGCTTTGCGCTGCGTGAAAACTGTTCGGAAAATGTGCAATTCAGGTGATTTTTTTGACGTTTTGCGAAGTTGGCATATAACTGCAATTTAAATAGGAGAACATCACCACGTAATTCAGCGTGAAAAAATACCCCGAAATCATGTATCAAATGGCAATTTAACATCTTCAAAAACTCGAAATATCATAATTTGCGCACTTCTTGTGCTTACTCGAAAATTCGAGTGATGGGTCATTTTTCCATGAAATTTTATGTAGATTTGAATCTGCAATAAAAAATGGGGGTTCCTATTCGAAAAACGCGAGTTAGGAGTCGTAGCGCCACACTGGCGTGTGATAATCGAAATCCGATTTCACCATTGAACAGCATTTAAAAAAATACGAGGGTTACCATTTGAGGTTTTTTTTTTACCCTTCAGAAGGACGGAAATTAAAAGGGCGGACCACGTATTAGTGAACACCCTGTATAAATAAACAATAAAAATAACAAAAAATGAAAAAATAAAGATAAAAATAAAATGCGTGTTTGTGTGTGTGTGTGGTGTGTATGTGTCATGCCTGACGATAACTCTCCTTAGGATTAAGATAAAAATTCCTTTCTCTCGCCTAAAAATCAAGCTTTCCTAGTGAAAGGATGAATTCGTTGGCCAGTACTTTTTGAGCACAATATATTGGGAAATAAAAAAAAAAAAAAAAAAAAAAAAAAAAAGCGCTAAAAAATCACTGAAAGTGATTACAAACGGCTAAAATTGGTTAAAAATTTTCAGCATAATTTTAGTCAACAAAAATCTATTACTATGAACTAGATAATTAGAAAATCTATGGACAAAATTAAGCTGAAATCATTGTAAAATTTCATCAATATTTTCAAAAAAATCGATTCTCAAGTTGTTTTACCGTTAATAAAACTAAAACGCAGTAACTTAATTGGTATTAGCATAGGACGGTTTTTGATTAAAAAAAAAAAAAAAAAAAAAAAAAAAAAATATATATATATATATATATATATATATATATATATATATATATATATATATATATATATATATATATCGTGTTGTTAGCGATTTAGATTAGTATTTTTAGATTGCACAATCTATTCTTTCTATGTATAATATCAATCAATATCATATACATTTAATAACCACTCAGAGTTTATTACCTTGTCTCGCATTTATTTACTTTAATATTTTGAAGTCATAACTGAGGTACCTACAAAATAAATTTATAATATTCACATAATTTTATAACTTGAAAGTTCTGTGCTGTAAACAAATATGCGTGGTCACCGTCTAACCGCGTCTTATCTTAGGTTTGGTAATCCGTGAGATCCACTGCCCGAAGGGTTCAAATTCACCGAATTTATATCGAAAATGGATGGTGAAATTTGATGTGAACAGCTCCGCTGTCCAAAGAGATGAAATTCACCAAATTTATATCGAAAACGGAAGGTGAAATTTGACATTAACAACTCCGCTATCCGACGAAATGAAATTCACCAAATTCATACTAAGAATGGATGGAGGTAAATTTGACGTTACCAACTCCGGTGTCTGTCGAAATGAAATGCTCCAAATTTATACCGAAAACGGATGATGAATTTAACGTTAACAACTCCACTGTCCGACGAAATGAAATTCACTAATTTGAACCGAATGTTTGGTGAAATTTGACGTCAACTTGACACACTCACGACACTAAAAATAAACGTGAAAAAACACTTTCTGGGCGGACAAGACAAAGTTGAAGAAGGAGTTGGATGACCGTAACGTACCTTGATGGTGGTCATGACGCCTGGATGCCTTTCGTGCCTTGTCGAGTTTGCCGCTCGCACCCCTTCGCCCGTTACTTTTATAGTGGCAGTGGAGGGAGCTCCTGGACGGACGGGGGCTGGTCCTTGGGCGGGGGCTGGGAATCATCCCCTGCAACTGACGTTTTCATCGGGATCAACCCTTAGGTCGTTATTCGATCTCTTGAGCCTCATCCTCAGCGATTTGACTGGGATGTTCTGAGAGTAGATACCATTGTTAGCCAAATATTGACCGTTGTCCCTCCACCATTACCCGGAAGAACCTTTTGATTGTCTCAGTTTTTAGTTAGTTTTGATACACGACTGTTTTTATATAAGGGGCAGAAAATTTGTGATGTATCTAATGTCTGCTTCCACCGAATACTTGGTCAACAATATTATTCCCTTTTTATAGGGATCAACATATCTGCAAAAATAACATAATGTCTAAACAAATTGTCTTGTTATAAACATTTTTTTTTTAATTATCGTTATGTAGTCCTCTGATTCATCTTGCTCTATAAATCTGATGATTTACATCCCCTATAAGTTTCTAACTTTTTCATCGGAACCATCCCTTAGGTCGTTGGTTTATCTCTTGAGCTCATATTCAGCGATTTGATTGAAAGTTTCGAATTAGATTGAATGTTGATCGTCATCTCTCCACCACTTCTTGAAAGATCCCTATGATGGACTCCTTTTTATTAGTTTTGATACTAAGGAGACTTTTTGTTGATAGACAGATGTACTATTGATAGATGTATCCAAATACATACTTAGTTAACTATTGCTAATTATTTCACAGTTGTGATTAATATTTTCTGACCAAATATTGAAAAAAATAAAGTGTTTGAAATATTTTTTTAATCTTCACGTTTTGATATTATCATATCAATTGATGAGGAATACCCGCATGTTCGTTTTATATTTTTTAATCAAATCTGACAAAATTCCAAGTGCACAGGACACCAACTGCAGTCTTCTATCTACAACTAATAATTGTCTTTCTATGATTTTTCAAAGCACCCCTCCCGTCTCACATTGCTCCAGGCAGGTGTAAAAAGGCGAAAATCAAGAATTAAATTTCCCTGAAGTGGGGTCAATAATACGGGGTCAATAATAATATCGCCAGATAGTCCTTGGGTACAATTCAATAGGTTCCATGCCCCAACAACTCGCGTACGAAAGCCCGAGGGGCAAAATCCGATGTCCGCAACAGCTCTATACGCCTTAGATGTACACAATCACAGCAATGATATTTTCAAAGTTATGACTCATATCCCAACTTGAAAAGTTAATTTCTCAAGAAGACAAAAAGAAGTATCATGCATCCCCCCCCCCCCCCTCGTTTTCAGCAACCATTCCACGACTCAATCTCATTTAATTTTTTGCGACTGGCTGCGACTTTAGTGGTTAATTATTTCAATAATGAACCTTTGTAATCGACCAAGAAAAACATTTTAACCCCCCCCCCCCCCTTTGAAAATTTGTTGGTTTACTTTTCAAGATGCGTAGAATCCAAAAATCAAATAGGTGGGAAAAAATCGTCCTTCCGCCGTTTTTAGGACGTCCCTCAGAAGCTAGCTCAAACTGGCATGGCTTCTTATTTAAGAGGGACGACCTATTGGAATTGATCCAGGGGGGTAGGGGGGGGGGGGGGGGGAATCCGTTTCAGATCATTCTAAGACAGAATCCGTGAAAAAACAATAGGACTGTGTGTGTGTTTGAGTATGTGTGTGTGTAATTATGTGTGTGTGTGTGTGACAAATTCACATTGTCGACGCTACACAGGTTACTAATCACAACCGATTTTCGTGATTCTCATTTTGCTCGATTCCAATTTATTTCAGTCTAGTTGTGCAACAAACCTAGGAAATTTTGGATGTGCTGTTGAGGGGAAGGGGGATAATTACCGATTTTCGTTATTTTTATTTTGTTTCATTATGAATTCGATATAGTTTAGGGATTTTGAAACTTCGTCAAGAGAGAGAGTGAATGGAGGGGGTGATATTGATAAATATTAATTTTATAATATTTTATAAATAACATATAATAAATAATATAAATTTTAAAAATGTAACAGGAGTTTCAAATTTCAAGATGGAAAGGGGTGAATGGAGGGGGTAATACTGATAAATCATGATGTTGTAACTATTCTCGTCCGATTTTTGTGGTTCTGTTTTTGTTCAACTTTGAATTTGGTCTAGGTTCGGAATATGTTATAGGAGTTTTAAATTTTATTATGGAAGGGGATGAATGGGGGGGGGGGGGGGTAGTAACAATAAATCGTGATATATTTATTATTCATCAGACTTTTCGTGACTGTTTTTATTGTTGGTTCGATCCAGATTTCGGTCTAGTTATGGGACCTCGGAAGCTTCAAATTTACCGAGGGTAAACGGGTTAAATGGCGGGGGGTTCGGTTTACATGTAAATGTAAATGTATGAACCCTTTTGCGAGGCCCAGTACACCAAGTTTTTTTTTTTTTTTTTCATTTATTATTTTTAATTATCAATAAATATTTAATGATAATTGTAGACCAATTATCTTCGTAGAAGGGCTATCTAATACAGAAATAATGAATCTTTATGCAGTAATTTGCAGCTTTTTTTTTTTCAAGTCGTTTGAATTGTAACAGGACAAACACAAATATTACAACTGCTAGACTCAATTTCAAGCGCTACAATAGTTTGAGTGGTATTTATATCGGCTACCATTTTATTGATAATGTAGGTATACAAAGTGGGCGTATTATTGCGGGGTCATGGAACTGTTAAGGTGTGAACCCTGTTGGGAGGCACGATGCGCCATGTTGTAATCATCATAAACACGGGGTTTAAGTTACTATAGACCAATGATCTGAGTATAAGGACTACCTAACACAGAAATAATAAACCGTTGTGCTGTTTTCCTCACGGATTTGGTCTTGAAATGGTTTGAAACGGATTTGTACGCTATTTTTTGCCCTCATGCTTGGGTTGTTCAACACGCCCTGGATCGATTCCAAAAGGTTGCCCCTCTATTGAAGAAGCCTAGCTGCAGAAGGACGTCCTAAAAATGCCTCGTCACTCAGAAGTATCAGTTTTCTGAAAGTCGTCTTGCTATAGTCGAGTAGAGCATGATCCACTCCCTATTAGGTGTTGCGCAAGGAGCACTTTCAAATCAGTGGATAATTAGCGAACCTCCGTGGAAAATGAAGCTATTGCAACGGCCCCAAAAATTTTAAAATACTTTGTTTTCAAAATTATCAGTATGGAAATTTGTTTTGAGGAGTTTTGAAATGATTTCAGGAGTCAAACGCTTTTTCATAATGTATTTAGGAAAGAATCAGCCTTGTTCATTGGGAAAATGCATGAGAACATTGTAACTTGAGTCTCATTTCCAATGAACCAAAATCCACAATCCACAAAACGTGAATGATTCTATAGTTTTGAGAGAAAACTGTGCGTCAGTGTTTGATTTTTTTCTGGGGGGGAAATAAAAATAAAATAAATAAATGAAATAAAAATAAACGCTTTCGCCCTTTGATAGGAAAAATTCCACTAAGCATTGGCCAACACATTTGCCGTTTTGGCAAGAATGGAGAATTTTCGCCGCCTAGAAGGAATCCTGTAGATAAGTTTTATTGAGATACGGACGATTTTTAATATTGTAGGATTGGTGAAGCAATGTGTGAAATGCATCACCAACTTATTTGATATGTCGATGTTACAATAAACGGGAAAGCTACTGCTGCTATACTGACCATCCAATTTGGCCGACGATGCCTAGACGTTTCCCATAGTTTCTTCCACCTCGACGTTTTCCTCGAAGCCTTGAAATTTCGGGGCGAGAACACGGGACGCTGATGATCGTGACGAGATATAAACGAACGAAACACAATGGAGAAGATCCGAGTGCCACACACAGAACACCTTCGACGTTTCTTTCAACACGCACAAATCATGTAGACAGATTTGTCAGACGATCAAGCGTGGATAAGAAACACCTTCAAGTGAACATGCCTCTATCTTCGGGCTCGTCAGTAGTGAAATGAAAAGAGGAGGTTTTCGTCAGTCTTCGTTTTCATTTTATTTCATTCCAATTATCTATGTCTACATTCCATTTTACCTCATTCTAAGATTCCGATTAAATCGAGGTGGAAATCGTACGTCATTTTTTTTTTACTTGGAAGTGAATGTGACGAGTAGGTGAGAAGACTGTTCGTGACTTACAATCAATTTTTCAATCACATCTATTCTACTGATTCGAGTAACTTAGTCGTGAATGTTCATCCATCTCCAATTAAGACAAACTAAAATTAAAATGTATCTAGTTTGAATGTATTCATTCTCTTCGGGCGGCTAGATAAATGTTTGCCTGAAGTATGGCGACCTTATCCAACTAATCTAAGACACGAGTTCTTCAAGGAGGCAACATTTCTCCGATCTTGTGCATTTAATCAAAGTTGGCCAGCGTGTTTTGGTATTTTCCCTATCAATGGGATAAACCGCTTATTTTGTTGAAATCAATGTTCAAAGGTTTTTAAAGATCAAGGGTGATTTTTTAAAAACATGAATATGTTTTATGGCGGGACCTATGTTTTCGAGGCTGCCACACTTTTTTTTCGCATCACGTTATTTCGACACTAGCAGGAAACCCCGTTGTTTAAAATAACGGGCGCTAGAATGAAGACACCCTAACAGAAAATGCCATTAAAATTGTCTTCTTCGTGGGTGGCTACGTACCTTGTCATTCTAACCAAGCAGTCCCAAAGAGGCTCCATTTCAAATTGCAGGGTATAGTTCAGATAGAAGTTAGCTTGAGAGTTTACTTAATTGATGTGGCTGTCTGCACCTTGTCATTCTTAAACTGCATATAATATGTATTAAAGAAATTTAAATGTCTTTGGCTAATGGAATAATTTTGTCTTCTTATACATTCATTATTATATTTAGCAGCATCGCCTCTGCCCATGGAAACACAGATGTCTTCAGATTCATCAAAATAATTGGTAGAAAGAATGAGAATTATTGATTGTGCTGAAATTCCAGCTCCATGGCAAGGCGTGCCTGTTCAATGAGAAGTTTATTTCGTTTGCATTTTGCTATCACCTTGAGCCTCAGAAAAACATTGGAGGAACGTGGAACACGCTCCATTCCATATTTCGGCTTCATAGGTTAAATAGTAAAAAACTTAGTTCCGGATCTCACTCAGCCAATCTGGGGGGCACAAAACTTCAAGATTCATTTCTAGACGTCACAAGAGTTCTCCATTTCAAATTTTAGCTTCATAGGTTCAATATCAAAGAAATTAACTCCGGAGCCCACTCAGCTGGTCTAGAGGGCCTCAGACATTATGATTCGTTTCTAGATGTCCCAAGGGGCCTTATTTTCAAATTTCAGATTCATGGAGGTTAAATGGCAAAGAACATAGCTTCGAATCTCACTCAGCTGATCTGGGTGGATCTAGACTTCGTGATTCCTTTCTAGACGTCCCAAGAGGCATCCATTTCAAATCTAAGCGTTCAAAGGTTGGTTAGAAAAGAAATTAGCTCCGGAGCTCACTCAGTTGAACTAGGGAGCTTCAAACATTACGATTCGTTTCTAGATGTCCCAAGGGTTCTCCATTTCTAATTTCAGCGTCATAGGTTGAATAGCAAAGAATTTAGATCCAGATCTCACTCAGCTAATTTAGGAAGCTTCAGGCTTTACGATTTACATGTATTACTACGAGTACATGTCCCAAGAGGCCCCAATTTCAATTTTCAGCTTCATAGTTGAATAGCGAAGAAATTGGCTCCGCCACTACTTTAATCTCGAATATAATGAACTCAGCTCCAGATCTCACTCTGCTGATCTGGGAGGCTCTAGACTTCATGATTTGTTTTTAGACTTCCCATGGGTTCTCCATTTCAAATTTCAGTTTCAAAGGTTGAAAGCAAAGAAATTAGAACTGCCGCATTGCTACATTTCTCTCGTTTTTTCGTGACAATGTTTTGTAACGAAAAACACACTTTGTGTCCTGGTAAAAGCGTGTTCCTCGCTAAAACATTTTTCGAGGCCATTCCAACCTATGAAAAGGCTTCAACCAATTGTACTTTTTTCCTCTGTAAAATTATGTTAGTTGATTGTCAACAAATCGCCAGTGATTGTTATTACAGATTCCTTTTTTTTTTTTGGTGTGGCAAATGTTAAGGCGTTCAGAATATCAATTTTTGAAGATATGACTCTGTCAACTACAACTGAAATGCTCAACCCACATAAATCATTTTGTTATATTTGGATTTGTAATAGTAAGATCTTTCCAATTCATCCACTCCTAGGAATATAGGAGGATGTAACTTCCCGCTAACCACGGAGCCGTTCCCAGAGAAATGTAACTTCGTCATTTTTCAATCTACTGAAGTGGTTCACCACTCGTTAAAAAGATCTTAATTTACACTTAAATCTTACGTTGCCTTAACCGTTCTGAAATGGAAGGCAACTGAGCAACACGCAAAGTCATTAATGAAGTGTAAAAAATTGTGGAGTTTTCACATACCTACTGTGAACCGCGAGATGGTTGAACTTGTATAGGGAGACTGTTTGGGACATCAACAGAGGATTTTGAAATTATGTGCCCTTTCGTGATCAGCTGAATCAGCAAAATTCTCTCCTGTTCACCCTAGGAAGTTGAAATTTGATATGGAGACTCTCAGAGTTAATGAGAGAGGATTTAAATGTAGGGCACTTTCCTGATTAGGTGAGTGGGCTTAATTCTCTCTTGTTCGCCCTATGAAGCTGAAATTTGTTCTTATTTGTGCTTCTTAGGGACATTAAGAGACGATCGGTATGATGTGCTCTTTCCTGGTCATCTGAGCTTTTCTTTATTGATCTAGGTGTCTAAATTCTATCCTAGTCACTCTTGGAAGTTGACATTTGAGTGCCCCTTGGCACGTACGATGAATTATAAATTATTCTTACACCGTAAAACATATTCGTGATTTATGATCATGTTCTCCCTTGAAGAGGAAGAAATTTATAATTTGTGATTCTTTGGTGTAAATGAGTTTGGGGTTACTGAAGACGAAACAAGAAAACTTTTTACCGTAGAACACGCTTTTACCGGAACCTATTGCTAAAAATATAAGCCTTTTTTACAAAACCAAACTGCGAGACCGTGTTGCGAGACATAAATGTATCACAGAAGTCACGGTGACACCGTCACTGCCAAAACCTTTCCTTGTTTGGTAGGGAGCCTGATCAGATTAGTGGGCTAAATTTTCTCCTGTGCACCCCAGAGAGTTGAAATTTGATCGGGATGGGACATTCAGAGACGATTAAAATGATGGGCTCTTTCCGGATCACCTTGTGATCTAAATTGTCTCCTGTATAGGAAGTGGAAATTTGATGTTGAGACTCTCTGGGATATTGAGGGAAGAATGAAATAAAGGGCTCCATCCAGATCAGCTGGGTTACTCAAACCCAAGGAATCCTAGAGGCAGGAGGCCCCTCTCGGACATTTAAACAAATGAAATAATGGGTTCTATCTTGATCAGCTGAGGAAGCTAAATTCTCTCCTGTTCACCCTAGGAAATTTAAATTTGACAGGGACAACACAATTCGAATGAAATGACGGACTCCATTCTGATCAGTTGAGCAACCTCAAATCTCTCCTATTGTCTCTGGGACGCAGAAATTTGGCTTGGAACCTCAACCACCGACAGCAGAGGTAAAATCGGGTTCCACACCATATGCTATGTTGAATAGGCAACTTCCTCAATCACTCATAAAAAAAAAAAAAAAAAAACTATAATTAAGTTTTAAATCACACAGAAAGTCTCCATAATCAATAGTAACATAGATACGTTTTCGGTTTCCATTTCTGTTATCGATGAATTTGTACTTTTTTGTTTGACGGTTGGTTTTCTCCACTTGCATTCTAGCGTGGAAACTAATAATTGTACTATTTTTCTCCACTTCAAAGAAAACCATTGAAATATGGATATGAAAATTCAGTGTCCACAAACATATCCATGATTCAATGTATTACCATGAAGAGGAGATAATTAGTTTACAATATTTTAATAGTAATTTCTAATTATTTCGCTTACAAAACTACGACGCTTACCCTACTTCGTAGGGTATTGGCATGGAACGTGTTTTTACCGTAATTTTTCTTTTGTTATTTTCAATAATAAACCTTTGTATTCGACCAAGAAAAAAACAAATTTTTTTTTAACCTCCCCCTGAAAATGTTTTGTTTTACGTTTCAAGATGCGTAGAATCTATAAATTGAATAAGAAAATCCGTCCATCCGCCGTCCGCGGATTGATCAAACTTCGGCATCAATTCTTGTCAACCCTAAAGAGTTGCATTAAAGGGTTAAAAATTCAAAAATCGAGATCTCAATAACTTTCAAGGTAACAGTAACGATTTTTTTCTTGTCACATTCGAAAACACCTTCGAATTTCTAAGCGCGATTTCTAATGCGCTGCCAGCGGATCTATTGATTAGGTATTCGATCAAGCTCTCAATTCCATTAAAAATCGCTAGATAGTGATACTGGAATACATAAAAATTGTCTTAAAAATATCAGCTGATATAATGTCAATATTGGAATTATCAGGTGATTTAGTTCCAATGGAATTTATTCTAAGTTGCGAAATCGAGTTTATTAGCTATTGTCCGTGCGGATGTACCTACTACTGAAGTATTGGTACAAGTGTCTTTTTGTGTTTTTGTGTGTGTCTGTCGTGTATCCGCAAATCGTTCTAACAAGCTTAATTTCCACAATATTCAACCAATTTTTATGAAATATTCATGGAATGTGCGGGTTACGGTGAAGATGTGTTTCGTAGTTCCCAAATCAATACTTCAATCTGCGCATGCGTAAACGTAAATTCCATCAAGCATCATTTCCTCACCCACCCGTCGTCCTATCTTGCTCAAATTTAGAGGTTAGGTGGAAGAGGTTAGTTTGAGCATTCCCTAGCAATTTCAACATAGTCCTATCATTAGTCGATCCTGCGCATGCGGGAATGTGTAATCCAAAATAAGTTACTTTCTAGTTTTGATGCCTAGTTTTTATTTTGATGACATTTTCTGGAGTGTTCGGGTTAGGTTGTAGATTGTCCCCTACCAATATCAATTTTCTCAAATCCATCTCCATTCTGCGCATGCGCTAACGTAAATTACTTCAAGCAAAATTTTCCCGTTTCCCAAATGACCGATTTTGACGTTTTACGTTACCTACATCTTGATTGACTATATTCCTCTATGGAGTTTTAATGATTATGAAAATCATTTCAATGATCTATACATTTTATATTATTTTCATTTAGTAGGTACCTACTCAATTAATCCCTCAGCTGATCAGTGCGTCAACGTATCTAGTGATTGTTTTTGAGGTCTTTCAAAGGAGCTCCATCTAAATCGACCGTGAGTCGATTAGGAAAGAAAATAGCCTCAGAGGTTCCGAAGGGATCAAAGTCCCTCCATTCTTTGTAACTGTATTCAAGATGTCCAAAAGGAGTATTTCAGGTTTCAGCATTATAAGACGATCAAGAAACTATTTAGGCTCAGAAGCCCCTCAGCTGATCAGCGTGCACTGATATTGAATTTTATATATCACAGAGGGGCTCAATTCAAATTGTAGATCCGCAGGTTATCATCAATATGACTGCGGAGATATAGGCACCTGCATAGTGCAAATTAAAATTAAATTAATGCAATTAATTAAAACGTCTTCACTTTACAATGCAAATGTTATCATTCGATTCATCGTAAAAAAATCCGTTGAAACCGATCCCAAACTTATACATCCATAGGAGGCCATTTTTCAAGGATACCCTCAATTTCATTGAAAAATAATATTTTTCAACATTAAGAAAACACAGTTTGCTGCCCTAATTAATAAAATTAACTTCACCGTTAAAATTGTGAGATTTAGCGCAGTTTTTAGTGTTCTTTCATCCTGGTTAAATATTTGTTCTTATAGTCCAATTCCCGATTGAAAAAACTCAAGGTTTTCCCAAATTACGTAAAATTTGTTTTTCAGATGGGTTTTTAATGTCTCAAACCTTAACTCATAGAAAAGGTCAGGCATCAATCCTACAGCAAATATGATGCTCTTTCCAACGGTATCCTCACATTTGAATTTACATAGCAAATTAAGGGAGCTATGATCGCATTAAAGACAAAAGGTCAAAAACACGAAAATAAGAGGAAAAAAATCAAAAAAATTAAATTACTCGAAACCTAAGCGTTAAAAAAAAAAAAAACCATGAGAAACTTTCGATCAGAAATGAGCTCCTGCAGTTTGGCAAAAGTGTTTTGTGTGCACCCTGTATACAGGTTATAATAATTATAGATCACTGATTTGCTTAGAAGGGCTATCTAATCTTCGTCTACCCTCGTGTAATAATTTGCTACTTTTTTTGTTTACTGCGCGAGCACCTTCGCCTTTCGTCCTCCTCAGAAACTGGTCTCAGTACATAAATTCATTTATCTTGTTGGTTCTCCCTCCCTGATTCATCCTGATCCCTTCATAACACCCGAAAAGTGTTGTGGAGAGATCATGGATAGTGGGAGGGGGGAGGGGTGGAATTGAAGGATATATTTACAACGACTAGCTCCTGATGAGGCCGAGAGGCAAAAGTGCTGGAATGATAAAGAACCAAAATGTCAAAGAAGCGTCTAAATTCGCCCACCTGCTCAACTCAATACACATGATTAGACAATAAGTATAACTGATGCTACAAAGTATGAGAAAAATTTTCTCATAAGAACGCTCCATTCGGTTCCATCGGTCAATTAGTCTGATGATACCGAAAGTGGTATCTAGTTCAGCTGTAGGTATTGGAAACAAAACATTTAATTTCGTAAACCCTCCGTTTTCCCCGTCATGTTCAAATCGCCCTTTTCGTCGGTAATCGTCATCGATAAGGTCGTCGTTCCACGTAACTTCACGTCTCTTTTTCTGAAACCCGAACTAGATCGGATCCTCCATTGAGCGAAGTGAAGGTAGTGAGTGAAGAAGTGATGGGAGGGGAGACCGCTCACTCGATGAACTTGGTGGAAGGCTCCGGGGTTTGCAACAGTTCCTAATTTCAAGATTACGCGTTCCTCCAATTTCTCAGCCACCCCTCTTCCTTCCAACCCAAGTCTCTCCTTTTCAGACTGTTTGCTCAATCTTGCCAGGCCTAATTGCGATTGTTTGGTCTGTAATGACCAAACTCTTCTTCCCAAACGGCCAAACATCATTTTGCTTTCCCATGCTCTCCGTTAATAGTTCCCACCCTCTCATGAAAAGGATTAATCTAGCACTGGCTTTGTTGCTTCTATCGTAGCATTAGTTCACCGCGGTCAGTGAACAGAATGATGTTGACTCACGTCGTATTTCCCATTCGGAATCCGAACCAATGTCCTCAAAACCTCGGTGACGTAAAGAAGAAGGTAAACGAGATATGCTTGAATCGTTCGCATTGCTTGAATATATTACTCGTGGAACTATATATAAACCATACTGAGAGCAGGGAACCTTTCCAGGATAATTAATTTTATTATAAATAATTATGTTATTTCTTACAGTATCCAACTATTGAACTCTGTAGTTTTGAATAGATGATTTTTTATTTAGTCTATTCCAATTATTATACAATTTTAATAAAAAGGCCGATCTGTCCTTAATTTAGGTTTTTTAATTTTTCTCCAGCGTTTCTCCCTAGAAACTGGGGCTTCTTCAGGTAGATGCTAAAAATTAGATTTAAAATAACAAATTTAAAATGATAAAGTCTCCAACAATATGTTCTTTATGTTGTTGATGAAGAACAAATTTAAAGTTGTCTTTTCGACAAATTTGATTTTTACAAAAATAGAACATAAAAAAAACATGCTGTTAAATTTATTAATTTTATTATTTTAAATCTAATGTTTTAGCATTCCCCTGAAGAAGGACAAACTCTCCCCTGAAGAGGGGGAAGCTCTTCTACCCAACTTAGCATATGTTTTGTGTATACAACGAGTGATTAATTTTCGTTTGTGTCAATAAAGTTTTCTCTTCTTCTTCATCTTCTTTATGTGCCGGTGCACCTTCTTATGTCCACTTCATTTATTAATACGATCTCACGGTCTTCATTCTAAATAGGAAGGACAACAACTCACGAACACCTTTGAAGGATTTGTTTCCGAACAAGAGGGTGGTCCAATATATCGAACGCCTAGTCAATATTCTGCCGACAAGAAAGTGGATGGATCAGTGAATGGGGCTCTCAACAACGGTTTGTTCAGTCACGTGCCGTCTCAATTCATCCACTTCGATGTAACATCACGTCACCCTTGTGTTCAGCTCCGCGTCTGGAGTTTCATTTTGGTTTCACTCGGGAAATATGGCAAATAGGAGACGCTCCAAATGTGTCATGGATATTGTATTTGCAAATTAACATTACGTCCGGGAAAGGGAAGTAGTGACAATCACACGTTGTGGAAAAGTAATGTAAACAAATGACTACAATTATTATTAATTAAGAGTTACAATGTAATTTATATATTATATTAAATATATAATAAATAAATTATATTAAATATATATACTATATTAAAAAATTCCTAATTATGAATTAGAAACAACCTCTACCTATCTATGTTCAAGTTAGCACAATAATTTGATCTGATGTTAGCCAACGTTGCAAGAATTCAATACATCAAGCCAATTTTTCGTATAAGCTTATTGGGCATTACGAAGTAGGATAAATTCAAACATACACGTGTTATCAAATGTGGTAGGAGAAAAAAAAAACTTCATTAGAATCCATCCGTTGGTAATAAATTTCATGTGAATATTTTACAAACTATAACAACGCAGCGAGTTGTAGAAATAAAAACATTTCTTTTGCTAATCGCTCTGATTAAAAATTTCAATACAGTGCGAAATCGTCATCAGTCCTCTGCCTTCTTCTGCTCATCAAGTGAAAAAAACTTGTAAATTACAATTGTTACATTACAAGAAGAAAGCATATCACTATTTTCACATATTTCAGATAAAAGGGTAGGAGTAGATGATAGGAGCAGAGAATGTTGCTTATTACCTTTTACAATTAAGCTCTTCCACACCCGGTACCACATATAGCAACTTAGCGAAGAACTTCAATAGCGAGCCCTTCAAGCAGCTATAATAGGACGGATCGTGCCCATCCTCAGTGGCCACGTCTTTCCAGGGTATAGTGACTATTCGGTAATATCCCGGTTCTTAGCAGGAAAAGAGAGTCACTCTCTATTATATTATGTTAAATTGTTTTGAAAATTTAGGACTTTGAGTGAAAAGAAATTGTTAACTACCAATTTTAAGGCAATAAAATTCGTTTTAAATACTGTAGTATTCTGTGATTTAAAGAAGATTTTGGAGTATTAGTTTTTTTCTGCAGTTTTTATCTTTTTTTGGCGGATATTAATGAAATTTAAGTACCTACTGTTTTCAGCATGAATTCGTGTATAAAAGTTTTAGTTCATTGTTGATAAATTTCTTTTGACTAATATTATGCTAAAGATATAAATGTAACTCCCCACACCCAATTAATTAAATTACATATAACACCCTTAATGCCCTCAATAATGCTAAGATAAAAAATAAAATAATTTAAAAAAATAAATTAACAAAAAATAGGACATAGTCAAACTAGGAAGTGTCCGTCATGGTGAATGATTATAGTCGCTTCTCCGATAGTTCAGAGTAAATATTTTCATTTTGCGAACTTAGGTACGTAATGTGAAAACGAATTATTTATTCAATGCTCAGAGTTGTCGAATCTCGACACATAATTGATTATCACACAATAATTAATAATAATGAAGGGTTCGACCAGCTTATGATATAGACATGCAGAATCCGCGAACGTATTATGGAGGCATTTTATGTATATATTTGTGAGAAACGAAAAGACGAGAAGCTGAAATAATTTCAACTGAGAGGCCTTTACAATGGGCCAACGTTAATATAATTCTGTAGTAACAAGAAAAGTATCGTCCTCGAGAGCATGGAGAATTACGATGACTAGACGAAAACATAAGAAGGTAAAAGCAAGGACTATTGATGAATAGCGTGAATCAGTTTCGGTTTTACTTCATATTGTAACCTATCACCTCGTTCATAACTGGAGCTGATTTTCTACGTGATTACCTAATGAAACCTCCTTCCGACCTTCATTGTGAAGGTTACTATTTTGTCAGCAATATTATAAGGACACTGCAGCCTTTTATTAAGTTGCAAGTTACAAGCCTAAATCAGGATTGCACATTTTATCCCATAATCGGTTGAATAAAATCAGTATCTGAAGTGATTGGCTCCAACGGAAAACCATTCCATTACCTAATTTATTTTTGCAATCCTATCCTCTTGGTATTAATCACTCTCCACCATTTGAGTTGAGAAGGGTGAGCACACATCAAGTTTTGAAAACCAAGTGTTGATTGTGCACCCTACTTCGTTGATTTCAATAACTTCACTTTATTGGATTAATTCACTTGTTCATTGTGACTTTATTGTCATGGTAAGACCAGAAACTTAAGCAACTGTGGTTCTTATCCAGCCTTGCACATTCGTCATTGGTCTTCTCCATTTGTCGGCCAGTGTATCACTGCATACTTTCAGGAATGAACTCATCTGAGAAGCCAACACAGCATCAACCGAACGCACCAATGAAGTAAATGAACAGTGTCCCTGTTCGCATGCCTGGAGGTGATTTCGTTTTTTCGTGCTTCTGCTGTAATGGACAAAATGGTGTTTCTTTAACGGAAGATCTTTTATTTGAAAATTTGGTTATTTGAGTACTAAGTACCATACCACATTTTAAAATTCCACTTCAAAGGTGTTATTGCGATTTATATATTTATATCAGTAAAACAAACCCAGTTGAAGTAGTTTTTACGGGGTCACATTGCATTTCCATGTTTGGGGTTCATTCTAAATTTTCGTCCGACAGAAATAATTTCACGCTTTTCTATAATAGTTCACGTGGAACTAATCGTTGTAAGGGATAATATAACTGCCTGATTTCCCATCCCAAAATCGTCCACTACTGATTGGAAAGCTGTGAATTGATTACAAATGGCCACAATTAAATGGACCCCCTCCTTCCCCCTCCTTAACCCTCGTGAGAAGTCCTATGCACACGCTTCGTTACGTATACATACAAAGTTGTTGTGAATCAACTCGGAAACTAACCCATCCAAGGCACGCAAATGGTGAAGTGGCGGGACGCGTAGATGCAACAATAGTATTCGTCACTCTCCAAGGAGAACGAATTGAAGGCACGTAGTTCTTCATTTCAACTAGGAACCATAGGTAATATCATTTTGGAATTCAGCACCTCACTTATAGATTTCTTTAATACGTCCGTTTTATTCCATCACGAAAAATTTTTGAACGAAAATTGTTTGCACCCTGCAAGGTGATCATATTATACCTAGAAACCATATCAGCTGAGCATAAAATTGAAGAGCCAAATACGCAAAGGAAATTTGGGTAAATACGTGAAAGTCTGTACAACTACAATTCACTCCCAATTAATTGCAAAGGGCATAAACATTTACGGTGCCATAAGGCATACCCCTGTCACAATTTATCAGTGTGTAGCTTTGATACTTGAGAAATAAATGTTTATTATAAAGTTCCCATCTTTATTGTTTGCTTTCAGGTATACTTTGAAATACAAGTATAATATTGTAGTTCTATCCCGAATCTCGTTCATAAGCGAATAGTTCAAGAGTAGTGAAATTCGCTTTAATTTATGTGAATGTTGACACACGACATATCTGTTTTTGTACGCTGTAATACCGTGCTTTTCATGCATCTATGAATATGGAGAGGGGGTTGCTTTTTACAATCAAAGATCTCCTACCGGGAGCTGATATTCCTCTAAAGCCGACAAAATCTCAAAGGGCCCTCAAAAATCCCTTTACACGCTCTCATCCCCTATGGAGAACGAACCGCCCCTCACCCCCATGAATGGTCGGGGTAGTTTGGAAACTAAGCCAGCAGGAGAGCTTTTCGGCTTCCGTAGTTCCGAAACTACCCTAGCATTGAGAGTGTTAATGGGCCTTAAATATTGCTCCCAAGTTCCTAAATAGCATGTGAGTTTAATCGCGATCATATTATCAGTAGCTGCTGCGCATGCATGAACGTTCGTAAGGCTGATTTTATGGTTAATGTTGATCCTTGGATTTATATATCAATATATATTAGGCGAATTTGTATATGAATCCAAGAAAGGAAATTACGAGGCACTGAATAGCCTTTTCCTGCCAGAGGACTGGAGCTTTCTTTATTAGCTTCCATGGGAACTAGTAGTGGATAAACTGTACGAACTCGTCTTCTTAGACATTGAATAGTTTGTTCTCAAAACAAGGACCATAAATCATACTTCAACTGAGCTTATTAGATCGGGCTGGTGGCTTCATAGCTGGATATTGATGTTCTGGAACTATTGTGCATTATCAGTCCTTCGTAGGTATCCGAAGCCTCTAAATTGTACAGGACTTTCATCGTGATCGTATAATTAGTACCTCCTACGCATGCGCGAATCTCAAATTTTATAAATAAGCATGACTTCTATGGTTGTCATTTGATTTCGATTTTGATTTTGATTTCGATCGATTTGATTTTAGTTGGTTCATTTTTGTTGGTCTTGAAAATTTTTTAATGTGCATTTCATTACTGTATTTTGCTTCCTAGTTTGCCTGCTTTGTCGGAAGCATTGTTTCCAATTTCTTCTTTCAAAATTAGTTGTTTACCAATAGGGATATCCCTATATTGCACGCATTATTCAACATGTTTTTCAACGTTATTCCCCACCATATCTATTCGTAATTCAATAATATTATCCTCTTTCTTGACATATTTCATGATCTGCTCAATCATGCTATGGTTACGGGGATGCTATGTGCTATTGTTAACTTCACAGAATTTTCGTTGGTCGATTAAAAGGTATGTACTAATATGAAGCTATTGCAATGGCTTGGAAAATTTTAAAATCAAAATTTTTGAAAAATTTCTTCATTGAAATCCGTTTTGAGGCATTCAAAAACGGTTTTTGAAGTGTGCGCTTTTTCTTATACATATGTATACATATATTATATAAATGTATTATATGTGCATTCCAGACGATAACTCTCCTTAGGATTGAGATAAAAATTCCGTTCTTGCTCCAAAAAATCAAGCTTTCCAAATGAAAGGATGAGTTTGTTGGCTAGCATTTTTTGAGCACGTTAAATTGGTCAAATTTCCAAAATGTGCGGAAAAAATCACTAAAAATGACTAAAAATGGCTACAAATCGATAAATTGATACTTTTTAGCAGAATATTGCTCAAATGAAGTTCATCAACTATAAAATAGGACATTAAAAATTTTATGTACAAAATTATCCAGAAAAATGTAAGTAAGTTTCATTTAAATTTGCTAAAAAATCGATAAAAATTGCAAAAAAGCTAAAAATCCAAAATCTCTTTTTGAATGGAAGATTGTTATTTAAAATACGTTTTCGGCCATACAATTAATAAGCCTTATAAAAAAGGTTTTCTGTCCTTAAATTATTTTTTTTTTTTATTAAACTTCAATAATTTAAAAAAACGCATAACTTTAAATTTGATTTTTAACAGAAAAAGAAAACTATAAGTAAGTAGATATTTTACACTTTTGAATATTAATCTCCCTGAAGAAGCCTCAGTTCCTGGGGAGAAACGTTGGAGTTTAATAAAAAAACCAATTTAAGGACAAAAGGCCTTTTTTTATAAAACTTGCTATAATCTGAACTGTCCGAATAAAGAAACGTTATAAATTTAATAGTTAAGTAACAATTTCTTTGTCTTCAGAAAGCTCAAATTCGAAAACAATTTAACATTTTACAATATGATAATTTACGAAAATTCGCTCATACGATTATGCTGCATGACTGGAACTTTATCTTGTCCGGTATGACTAGGGCCTGACCAATGTTGGAGGCAGAAACGTTGCTACAATAAACAAATCTTAAAACAGGCTGCCTATCGTCATTCCTGAAAGGAAAATACCCACACTACTTAATAAATAATATACAAAATTCTGACATTTGGAAGGCATTTATATGTAATTTATCAACAAACATAAAATTCGACATTGTTGGAGGAAATTTCTAGATTAAATAAGAAGGGCTTTGCTCAATAAGATTCCAACAAAAGCTCAATATAGGCACCTCGCTCATCTCATAATCTGCAAGCTTTATTCGAGCTTTTTCCTTGAGGATGTGATTGAAGACACAAACAAGTTTAGCGTCATATTTTCGTCAAATAATTGTTCTGTCGCTCGTCTTCTTGTTCAAAACGAAAGTTCCAAGGACCATCAGTGGTTAGTTGTCCATTTACCATTATGAAAGCTCGTCGGAGCCTTGGAAGATGACTAATGGAAAGACGGGCCTTGGAGGAATGTGTCAAAAGGGTTCTCGTTTCTCAGCAACGAGAAAAAACCAGTACAGTTGTTCTCAGCTCGAAAATCTGGATGAAGGAAAAATCTATCTTCATCATGCGATCAACCTGCCGCGCGATTATCGCTGTGGCAAAGCCAAGAGGTCCTTGTAAGGAGGAAGAAATTGCCGCCGGCCCACGACAACGTTGCGCTTTGGTTTTCCTTTCAGTTTAGATGTTTCTCGGGGCACCCGACCCCAAAATTATCGAATTAACGGTGAATGGGCAACATTGGTTCAAGTCAGTTGCGTAACTCTACCTCCGTTGTGCCGATAATAATTATTTATATCGGACGTCGTGCTTTGGAACCCTCCTCAAATCGGGGCTGAACTACTTGACAAACTGTCGTATAAAGTTGGGACGTATTCCGGAGCACTATAATGCTTTTGGAACTTGGTTCGTTGGCTTTGGGATCATCAGATTACATAACTATAGACGTTTCCGACGACAGGGCAGGGGAAGAAAGATAATGTAATTTCGGAGTTCACGTTATGAATTGCCTTGTGCATTATCAGGATTGAGAGAACGGAAGGAACCAGTTTGTACGGATTGAAGTAGTTTCTCTCTCGGATATCCTGTAGAGAAGAGTAGCACTGTGAAGACTTCTCTCGAATGATAATTTCCTCCAGTAAATGTTGGTGATCCATTTATCAACCCCTAATTTGTGAACTTTCGAAGCCATTGCGATTGAGTCAAACAAATCTTAGAAAGAAACATTTCAAAATAATTACACGCGGAAATCTGTTTTATGGTACTCTACAACGGAAAACGGATTATGGATTTGAAAGCTTTTGGTGGTTCAGGTACCTGTTATGCAGAATTCAGGATCACTGTAGAAAAAACTCAGTTTCGGATTCATGGTAGCTGGGTCGTAAAATACCTGTCCACTGAGACAAATTCTCATTTTTCAGTAAATATACATAGAGGAGAAGAGTTAATGGTTCAGTATGAAGTAAACCAAGAACACATTATGTGGGGGGGACTATTCTTGCGTTTTCAAACAATTGGTGTCTTACAAGGGTTTACGAAAATTGAAGAAGTCTTCGAAAAGCTGAGTTCATACTGAATGAACATTTAGCAACCAACTTTCACGCCTCCAGCGCAGCTCAATCCTCGAAACCCAAATGAAAAACACAAAACACTGTGATCCCTTAATTCACATAATTAAATTAATGTAAGTATTCGGCTTACTTGTTGATGGTAGGTCAAGTGTAACATGTATGTGACAGAATGGTTGTCATGATAACTTACCTAGTACTCCTGATGTACTTGTAGATACCTGACGATGCAATAAAGCAAAAGCGCTCGGGCAACTGAATAAACTTCATGAGGAACAGCCAAAACATTTTCTCCCCTCACCTCTCAACCAGTGTTTTCATTTATTTAAATTCGATTTTTTGAATTTAGGTACAGATATTTGAACGTAAATGAACAACTTTTGAGTGGGGGGTTACAATTGTTTTCTCTGTCAATTACGAAGGTTCTTTATGAAAAACAATAATTAAAAAAGTCATTTCCATGCCAGACTAGTAAATCTTTCGTGGCGGGAATTTCTGTCCACAGAGGGTGGCGGTGGAGGTAACGTGACGGCATTTTGTGACGAAATAGATCGATATCACTTAATTTTGGTCTGAATGTGAAGGTATACGAATTTAATTTAATAAATGAAAAACATGTCGTAATTGATAAAGGAATACATTAAAATTTTTGAATTGAAGAACATGTAAATAATCATGGCCACTTTGGACCGTATGATGTGAGCTTGCCTTTAGATAGAAAAATATATTATTATATATTCACATCTAGATACAAATGAAATGAATCGCGCTTGGAATTAAACTAGTTCGAATCTAAAAAATAAAATTAAAGAAAGCTTGGTGTTGGTAACTTTTACATAAATAATTGGATTGAGATGAACGGATATACGGCAGATTGACACAACATACATTATAATCATCAAGGTTGGACAAGATTAATAAACATTGAATGCGAGAGAAGAAAATAAACACATACTCGAGAAAACCTAGAAGTTAATGAAATCCATACTCTATCATAGCCACAGACACATAGAGCTATACAGAGATAGAGTGCGGATAGAGCGCTTTATGCCTTAAATCCCACGCCACAGTACAGTACTTGACCAGGCTCGGGTTGTTTGATTTCATTAGCCTTAAATAAAATTAATCCAATCTATTTTTGCCCTACCTAGGTGACGGCGCACAGTAGTCTGGGAGAAACATTTCATTTTATAATCTATTTTTATAGAAAATTTTGCGTTGATTCCGAATATACCCCTCGTTCTTATACCTAAAACGACTTTTTCTTTGAGTTTTAAATTAAAAAAAAAAAAAAAAAAAAAAAAAAAATCGTCAAAAACACGCTTTTTTGATAGTTTTTTTTTCTTCAAATTTACGAAGTGATTCAATTTTTTGAAATAGAAAAGTCGTAGGGAAATTAATTCTTCGTCGATTGAGCACAAAAGTAGCAATCCAATGAAACAAATCCAATGAAAAATAAGAAAGTTTTGGCGTTTCGGAATTTTAATGTTGATCAAATAGTCCTTAAATATTCATTTTATCGTATTTCGCCAGCGAACAATATTGTAGAACATTAAATTCTTCGTCGATTGAACACCAAAAAATTTCATAAACTTCATAAAACTGAGAAGTCATATCATTCGGATTTTCACTTTAATAGGTGTTTTTTTCATTCTCACATGCCTGTTCCGGAACCTGCTAACCCAGCCATAAATTTGTTCTAACACTCAAATAGTTTACAGTGCAAAAAATTGTTATGTTTTGCACCGTTTTGGTGCAAAAAAGTGTTATAAACTTTTTTTGTAAGTTTTTCAATTTTACGTAAATTTGCATTCCTCGGTTTTTTCAAGAAAGTTTGTAGGTATCCAATTAACTTTACGTTATTTGAGCATGAAAGCAGCTAAATCTGACGAAAAAAATAGGAATGTATATCTCGGAATTGGATCATGATGACAAATAAATAGCGAGTTCCTACGATTTTTCATGTTATGAGATAAATACTCTTCCTATCACATCAGTTCAGAGATGAAAGTTGCTGGTCTTCAAATTCTTGTCTACTGCCTACATCATCAAGACGTTTTCAAAAATAGAGTTGGAATGCGATTTTATTATTTCGACTTCCAGTGTTTCTGTGGATCATGAAGAAAATGATATGTGTGTGAGATCCTAAGTGAGTGAACTATTTTCTATTGTATATATTCATATTGTGTAAATTTCCGATCACGTGTTGATGGAAGAAGCGTGTTTTTGACGAGTTTTTATTGAAAACTCCGAGAAAAAATAGTTTTAGGTATCGGAACAAGGGGCATATTTGGGATCGATGCATTTCAAATACAAATAGATTATAAAACGAAAAGTTTCCCCCAGATGTCATTTCTGGACCACTATGTGGCGACGGCGTCTCACATTTATCAGAGCCGTACCTACCAATGAAATGAAAAGCGAATCCAGCGTCCCCACTACTACATAATTCGCATGTTTGAACAAACATGATTATTGTGATTATTTCAATTTGGTATTAGGTACAAACTAACGACGAAGTTTTGGAAACCCATTGTTGTCTATTTCCACGAAAAATTAAGAGTTACAATGTTAAATTGATTTCGACGGTTAGGCAATCCGTAACAAACAATAACTCATTATTGTTTGTTACTGATGACGGCCTAACCGTCGAAATCGATTTTGTAACTCTTTATTTTTCGTAGAAATAGAAGTTTTTTCACTAACTTCCCTCTTGGTATTAGGTATATAGATTAAATACTTAGGCAGAAGGTCTCCTTATACTAAAATACAGCTTCATTGTCTCATTTGCCATTATTATTTGGTTTGCGAAGGAAGTCGTGTAAGTGGATTCCCACTGAAGTTGTGATTCCCCTTCTACACATGTAGGTAACTACACATGTTAGGGTCAATGTTTGGAATGGAGGGGCCTCATAGTTGAATAATTCATCCGAGATAACACACGAAATATATCGTAGGTGGTGCGGGTCGGGTAGGGTGTAGTATAACAAGCAGACTCAACGGTTTTGTCGTCGGGAAGGACGGCGTTTGGTCTCGGATCAAAACGCAAGCGCCCCATAATAATGCGAGGTTCCCTAGGATTGCTCCTGCGAGGAGGGAAGGAAGGATTTTATCAGCGGCCTGTATCAAACTTGGGCCTCTCCGGAGTCCTTGCACCACTTCTCAAAGCCTCTTTGCCAAGGGGAGTCTTCACTTCGCTGACGGTGGATCCTCGGTGTTGCGCAATCTATTGCATCCACCCACCTGTCCCTCGTTGAGGGGCTACGTCTTTTTTTGACAGCTTGACCACTGTTATTGAAGATTTTGACCTTGATGGGAATGATAACCACGAGATAACATCCATCAACATAACTCATGGATGTGAAACTAGCAAACTAAAAAAGAAATATTGTTTGAAAAGTCCATTATTTGCAACAGGCGGAGGAGTATGAAAGCGCTAATCTGTTGGGGAACGGTCAAAATTGAGTTGCAAATGCGCGAAAAAAAGCGCGAATTTTCGGCAGGATGTCAACTGCATAAGCGCAAACACTTGGCATTGCGAGGGCTGGTGGCAGTTGTCAACGAACTACAAATGGCCCCAAATCCTTCCATCATCACTTGAAACAACAGTTTCGCATTATTAGTTCATTATGGTTACTTAGCAATATTATTTGATAATTTAGCGTAATAAGTCAGCTTTTCTTGAACACTGCAATGGCTTAGGGACCATGAGATGTTGAGAGATGAAATGAGAACATTCCGAAAAGGGAGTTATACTTCGCTAGTAACGCATTGGTTGTACGTGAAAATCAATAGACAACAAAGTTTCCTGTACACTTTTTCGGGCTAAAAAACAAAACTTACAAAATTTTTTCAAATACTGAAGCCGAGGAGGAATTTTCACGCTTAAGGAATACGTCCGAAAAGATGGAATCCCCAATCAAGGGGTGCTTCTCTTTCAAAAACATTAAATATTAATCTAGATATGACTTGTGAGACCGACTTGACTTGACTTTTTTTGTCAAATAAAAACCATTAGTACGATTCTCGTAATCAATCAGAACTGCAAGCAGATTTTCGCGTTTTGGTACAATCCATGTTCCCCGGAAATTAGCGCTTTCGTGCACCGTCCTTCAGCGGATTAGCGCTTATGCCATCCAGCCGCAACATATACACTGCTATATCATTTTTTTTTGCATCAAACCGTGAAAAATGAGAGGAATTGTTTTTCTTCATCTATCAAGACTTTCGTTTCCTAGCTAAGCTCGGAAGCAAAAAAGACACAGCCTCAAATCAATCTTAGATGAAGAATTGGAGACTCATTTACAAGTTGAGTTAAAAGATTAAGTTCACATCATTGTAAAGGTCGACAAAATGCTATGCAGACTTCGTGTGATTCTTGTTTTATCAATTTAAAAGAATCATTGTAACTGCAATGGAAGTATGTAAAAAAGTTCTACCTCCTCCCTCCTTCAATACTTGATGGTTTACATTTCTATAAATCAACATGTAGAATCTGATAAACAGTTTTTTAAATGCCCGTTTTTGTCCACTTCCAGAAGTTGTACACTCATCACATTTCGCAGTTTCCCTGGAGTGGCATAATCTATTGCATCCACCCACTAGTCCTTCGTTGAGGGGCTAATTTGTTTCTCTTTTTATTCGACAGCTCTGTGATTGAAGATTTTACCCTAGATGGGAATGATAACCACAAGCAGTCATTGTTAGATGACATTTATCACGCAAGAGCTAGCAAGATCAGCCGACGGTTTGAAAGCAATGAAACTAGTGGAAGACCGTCAACAACTTAACCCACATATTCCCCGGAAATATTACAGAAATTCTATGGTAACTCTAGTGATTATGCATATTACACGTATTTGCGGACATGACACCAAAGTTGTTCAATATCGTCTAAAACGTTGAATGCGAGTGAAAATTTGATTTTGAGGATTTTTGCTTCCACGTCTACCTATAGGTAGCGGAAGCAATGTTTTCACTTGCAAGAGAAAAACAATTTTGGTCTCCAAAATCAAAATTTCCACTCGCATTTTACGTTATTTTACGTTTTTTTTTTTTTTTTGGTTCCGTGTATGTCTGTCCGTGTGTGTGTGTCTGTGTGTGTGTGTGTGTGTGTGTGTGTGTGTGTGTCGTGTGTCCGTAAATCCTTGTAACAAGCTTATATTCCACAGTTTTCACCCGATTTGGATGAGATTTACAGGGAATGTGCAGGCTAAGGTGCAAACGGTCCCGTATCAGTTTCATCATTCTAGACAAAATACTTCACTCTGCGCATGCGCAAACTTAAATTCCACCAAGCACAATTTTTTTTGTCCTAGTCGTCCGATCTTGCTAAAATTCGGACGATGGTTGGAGGATAACAATTTGATCATCCCACATCAATTTTAACATGATGGTATCACTAATAGCTACTGCGCATGCGTCAATGTGTAATCCTTGTAACAAGATCAATTTCCACAGTTTTCATCCGATTTTTGATTGACAATTGATGAAATTGTCATTGAATGCGCGGGTTAGGTTGTAAATGACCCCTACCTATTTCATCGTTTTACTCATCAGTTCATTCTGCGCATGATCGAACGTAAATTAAATTGAGTATACCTAATTTTTTTGTTTCTTAATTGACCAATTATGATGTTTCACGCTACTTCTTGGTTTCCCTATTCCGCTATGGAAATTTTCGAAATCGTAGAAAAAAAATGCAATGATCAATACTTTAATGAAACGTAAACGAGGAAGCTATGTGCCACACCCAACTTTGCAGACGTTTTTCAAATCTTCCGACTGTGAAAAAAGACTTTCACTACCTTGGTTGACTCAGAAGCAAATGAAGCATCCTGAAAATAAACTTGGATGAAGCTGAGGAGATTAAGGTTGAGATGAAGATTGAGGAGACTCGTAATCCAGACAAGTTGAGGGGAAAGACTCTGTTCAAGACTTTGTATTCATGTGGTGCATCATCGAAAATATAACAGAATGGTAAGTTTGCATACAAAATGTAATAGATTCTTAGTTTATTATTAACTTAAAAGAACTTTTGTAACTGATACGAAAATACAGATTGTCTCCTTTTCAGTTTATCAAAATGTAGATTCTGATAAACTGGTTTTTAAAATGCCAGTTTTCGTCCACTTCTAATTGTGGTATACATGTGTATCTATAATTTATTTTACGGCTTTCCGAAAGCTGAAATCGTAGTAGAATACCTACGTAATATAGCAAATGCCGTTAAGATAATTCTCTGCCAGTGATATTGTCGGTAGATAATTATCTTTGAACGATACAGTCCTATCAACAAATCTCCAGCCCTGTCGCTTATATTCAAACAGTACCAAGAACCTGGTAAGTAACGTCCATCAGTTATGAATCATATATATTGATCATATCAAGATCCAGATGAGAGAAAAATTCTTCCAATTGTAAAGCTGACTTGGAAACACTTCGTAAATGTGAGGTAAGTTTTAAACTCAAACGTTTGCGTTTGAAATTGCGTGTTTATATTTAAATTTTCTTTATTCAATGTACGTTTGATATAAGGCTCTGGTAAATCGAAATACAGTGCATATAGAAGTAGAATGAAGATAAATCTATGATAGTTTACAATCACAGTTTATGCGGTGTCCATTTGATGAGTTCAAGCGAAATAACTTATCCATTATATAACACTCAGTTGACTATCTTATATTTCTTCATTCAGTGAGTTGCAAGATAGAATCAGTAATAAACAGATCAATGTTATTTGTTAATATTGAGGAGAACAGTAAATATCAAGCAAAAAACCCAGATTAAAATGATGTTTACCCTTTAGAAATTTCCAGTGGCGTTTGTTCTTTGTCTGGAACATCTTCGGGTCAACTTGTGAGAACAGCGAGTAAACGACTCATAAATGCCGGAGCTGTTTAGTAACACTAGTAGTTTTGTAACACTCGAAGGAATGACACCAGTCTTTGTTTTTGTAACAAAAGAAGATAAGATTGTATACATTTACTATTCGTTATTGTTTAGTTATCATTGCTATTACTTGTATTCGTCATCATCAATGAAAGCTCTGAAATTAAATTATGTTACTCTAACCGGTATATTGGGTTACAGGGTAGAAGATTCCTAGGGTGATACTAAACATTTCAATCTTCAATGGAGACTATTCTTTAAGACTCAGAGGGATTCCAGGTGAGTCAATGGATTTAATATTGACCTACTTTTTGTCCCGCCATAAAATGACTTGGGATTTCGGGCAAAGCAATTGAAATGTGGGGGAGTTTCACCACCGCACTGCTAAGTCATCTCGACTCATTTGGATATCTGAGAGGTCATCTCACTTCTTGGTGCTATGCATTAATATGATTATTTATTATAATATTTCTATTTCCTCTCCCTATGAGTTGTGGAAAAATAGTAAGTCTGCAAAAAGATGCTTCAGGGGTTTCTAGTAACAACAATTATATGTATGATTATGATGGGAAAAAATCAATTACAGATGTATTGTGGCCTAGCGAAGAAAACAGAAGAAACAACATTTCTTCCATTTGATCGTTTTAAACGGTTGCTACATTATAGGGCGCGTCAAGAGATTATCTACATTATTAAAGTGATTATGTGATTCCTGAAAGAAGATTCAGTTCTGAGATTTTTACATGGTGTCTTTCTCGTGGGCATATATAGCTTCAAACAAGAATCATGTTAACTCATGCGCAGTGGCTGTTGAAATTGTATCTACTTATAGGGGACTGCCTAGCCTTAACCTCGCAATATCCTTGAAATTTCAGCGAAATCGGATGCAAACTGTGGAAGCTATCGGTTGTGGTACACATGTCCAGAGGCTAATATTGATCAGGAATAAATGATACTCATAGTGGGACTCTTAGTGTCTGTATGCGGTTACTCAGACGCTAGATCAATATCAACACGATTGTGTTCATCTTCGATTTTCACCAGATGTTGATGTCATTTTCAGGGCTTGTACGGAGAAAGCTGTAGATAGTCCCCAATGAACTCAATAGCTTCCGACCCGTTTGTGCAACGTAGCATATATCTAACTACAGTTTTACATAGACTAATAGCTCATTTCGGCATTCTACGCTCCATCGTAATTTTTCATTGTCCCCAACCATAGGTTGTTGCTATGGAAACTTTTAAGATTATTCAAAACATTTCAATGATCAATTCTTTCATATTGCTTACCGATACGAGGAAGCAATGTGTCACACCAAACTTGACAGACTTTTTGTTTTGAACACAATTTAAGTTTATTCCAGCGATTCTTACGAGCTCAATGTCATAGTTGCTATAAGAACTATGAACCTGCGAATATTTGGGATGTTCAAGGTTAAGTCAAGGGAAATGTTGTGGATGAGGTTCTCTTTCAAATGTCAACCGAATTAGTCGTGTCACGAAGAGTTCTTAGCGTGTCCAGTGTCACCGACTAGAAAGGCAAAATAATGTCTTTGTCTCTCCAAGGAGGTGATTAAGACGCTGAGAAGAGATGACACCTCACCTTTTCAATATTGATGACCTCATGAGAAAACGATCAATCATCGGAGGGTGTAATATCCGAATAATGGAGACGTTAAGGTTGACCAAACTCGTCTTTTTCCATCCGTTACTTGAATATTTCGTTCTTCGTGAATGAATTTACATTGCACGCAATGACGCAATTAGCTGCTAATTTATAACGCCCAGGAAGCGTGTTCAGTTAAGAAAACAACTACCTGCTTTCGCATGAGCATGTGCTGTTCATGGACACTGCATTTCTACGAACAATTTGGATTATCTTCCTATACGATGTTTTTTAGAGCATGACTACATTTGACTAAATTATATTATCATGTTTGGGGGCATGGGCCGTTACGTATAAGCACCCTTCTTTCTTTCGAATTAATTTATCAATATTAAACTTGATTTTTTTTCCCTTTTTGAAGTAGTATGCAGGGTGTCCCGACTCAAGTTCATCAAACTCTGAGAGTCGATTCTATAGCTCATAAAGCTCAAGTTTCTCACAGAGATTGTTTGTAAACGCGTAGTTTGCGAGTAATTTAATTTTTTAAGTATTTTTCGTGCATTTGACCTTTTTTCACTAAAACGATCATAACTCCATTAATTTGCTGTGTAAATTCAAATTTGAGGATACCATTGGAAAGTGCAATAAATTTTCTATTGGATTTTCTTTTCTATTGGCCTGACCTATTTTCAGAATCAAGGTTTGAGACATGAAAAAGCCCTCTGAAAAGCAAGTTTTACCTGAGTAATTTGGAAAACCTTGAGTATTTTCGAACAAAAATTAAACTATGAGAACCAATATTTTTTCACAAAGCAAGAACGGTGAAAACTGTGCCAAAATCATACCTTTCCAACGGTGTAGTCAATATTACTTTTACTTTGCTAATTAGGGGAGAAATCTATGTTTTAATATTGAAAGATATTGTTTTTTCAATGAAATCGAGAGATTTATTAAAATAACCTTCTATGAAAATACGAGTTTGGGGTCGGTTTCTACGTAATTTTTAACGCTGATTCAAATGGTAATACTTACGGAGCTCCCGAGCTCCATTATAACCGATTTTTGAACCTTAGGAACAAGTTTCACCCCTAAAAACACATGAACTTTATCATACCAAATTAGCTAAAAACTTTTGGATTTTTTTCCGATTTTAATTTGCATAAAAATTAGCATCAGGCACCCCAAAAACGCTCTGAAAGTTTCACTTCGATATCTCAAAAGTTGTGGAAAAATTTTAAGGGTACGAAAGGGGGGTTACTTTTAGGACACCCTGTAGAACGTAAATATACTGAGATTAGCAGCTAATTTGTATATTATACGTTATTTTCTGTTTGAGGAAATAATCGGTGAAATTCGCCCTACATTCATAAATCAATAATAAATTTGCATTCCGTTGGATATATTCACAATAATGTGATTCAATTTAGACCAATTGATTTAATATGAAGATTGCTAACAGGTGATAAGTAGCAGAAAAAATTTCAGTCCATAATATACAATTTATATCTGTTATTCACGATTTCCTGCTTTAATTTATTCCTGCTCCCCTTGTACAATAAAAAGTTCCAGTCACGCAGTATGATCGTATGAGCGAATTTTGTAAATGATCATACTAAAAATATTATGTTACATTATTTTGAAAATTAAGGACTTTGAGGGAAAAGAAATTGTTAACTATAAATCTTATGGCAAAAAACTCGCTCTAAATAATATTCTGCTATTCAAAAATGGAAAGCCTGATTTTTTGGGGCAAGAACGGTACTTTTATCTCAATCCTAAGGAGAATTATCGTCTGGAAGGATATATATATATATATATATATGAAAAAGGGTTGAACTCTAGGATTCGTTTCAGAATGTTTCAAAACGGATTTCAATGAAAAACATTTTCGAAAAATTTGATTTCAAACTTTTTTTGGAGCCATTGCAATAGATTCATTTTTTTTATTTTTTTATTTTATTTTTTTTTTTTACCAAAATTAGCTAAAGAGTTTTATTTTCCACAATTTATCTTTTATGATCTGCAAATTAGTAGGTAAAAAGCTTCACGTGTATTTTGCATTTTATTCGATGAAAGCTCACCCTGAACCTCTATATACGTGACATGTTTCTAATCAGCGTCCTATACGAATTCATCAAGAACAGAATTTTAGTGAAATCCGATCCTAATTTTGACTCACATATCGTCCGTCTGCGAAGTGGTCAATCTTCTTCTCATTGTATTCCGTAAGGAGCATTGCCCTATCTTTTCACGTATCGTACCGAAACACCCTATCTTCAGCCAACAGCTCCATTATGCTCAATTCACTAGAGTCCAGGAATCGTATCCGAAGCTCTATCAGCACCGAACACATACAGTGGAAGTGCAACACATCCTAGTTGCCCTCATATTGCTGCGAGAGCATGTTCGGCGTGGTTCCACTTCTATTTTCTATGGGTTACCTCATTGAACCCACGAATATTAGCACCCATCGCCATATCCATATAGGGTGGCCAAAAATTTCCGTCTGCAGTCCCATTGGCTTCTTCACCTCAAAATCAAGCTGTCGGTAGGCATATGGACTCCTTGATTGAGAAGTCCTTGCCCGCATATCCTCCACCCATAACCTTCGGACTACCTCCACCAAAATTCCCAACTGATGCTGCCATGAATCCCAGAATGGGCAGTTATAGCGTCTTGCATCTTGCCTTTGTGAAAATGTTTATGATTGTAAACTAGGAAACACTACTACGAGCAGCCTGGTATGCCACTATTCATTGAAACCGGATAAAAGACCTGCCAACCAAGTCCAGCTCTACACTAAAATAAAATACAACTAAGATAAAAAAAAAAAAAAAATAATAATAATAATAATAATAATAATAGATAAAAAAATAAATAAAATAAAAATAAATAAAAAAATAAAAGAATAAATACATAAAAAAAATAAATAAAAAATAAAAAATAAATCTAAAAAAAAAAATTTTTGTTTGTTTAAAATTGCAAAATGAAATGGAAAAAGAATGATTGACTTCAATGCGGCATCGCATTATCATTTGAACCTTACATTTGAAAAAAAAAAATAGTTACTGTTAGCGCTACAGTGCTGCAGTTGGTTGCATTTGATGCAGCAATGTAACTTTTTTCAATATCTCCTCAAGTCTTTTCAAAAACTTTCAAAAATTAGGAGACAACGCAAAATGTTGAAGTTTTTCGGGATCGCAACTGAATTCGCTATTGAGATCTGATATCGTGATCTCCGTCACGGAATGTGATTATTTGTTATAAACTTGCGTTATTAATACAAACCGCCTCACTTAGTATTGGTTTACGTTTGCACCGATGTGGAGACCAGCGGTGCGATCAGTTGAGTCGATCAAAGCAAAGTTCGCAAGGTCACCGCCTAAACTGCGGTCCAGCCGTCTTCACCTCCGACCGGCCGAACCAGGAGCGAGCGGTTAGCGGTGATGGCTATTGTAGGTAAGTCCAATTAGCCGGACGCCCCCGGCAGGTTGCGGAACGGCCGGGCAATCGGAGCATGATCCGCTGTGAGAAGCGACCGCTGAGATGGCCGAAGCACCGCGGGAGATTCCAATCAAACTGCGGTAACTCTTATAATGAAATTGTTAAGTGCGGATCATGAGCGAAAGGAATTCATTACTCTCGTCCAATTCAGAACGAGAGGAAAATGAAGATCCTCTTTCCTCCATTGAAATAAGCGGAACGAAACTATTCCATCTGAGGAAACTTTGCAGTAGAACATAATTACTTATATCAAACGGTGATAAGTTGGGGAGTTTATCTTTTCATCTGAAATTCGTGCTGTTAACAGGCAACAGAAATAATTAAGAATGTCCGTGTTTGAGTGCTTAGAGATTAACCAAATTGCCAAATGGCATGAGAAAAATGAATGGTTTATAGTTTCCATGTAAGGCAACCCTTCGGCGTAGGTTTCTGGTGGATTGACGGACGACTATTAAACAGAGTCTGTGGTACTTACATAGTCGTTTAAGTGCAACTAAATAGAGATATCGCCACTCAGTGATGGCTCTAGCCTTTTCAGGAACAAGGCGAGTCAGCTGACAGGGGCCTTGTCTGGTCCAGTCCCATTCCCGCCAACCGACTCAATCTTTTCAGCGAATTTTCGTAGAAAATAAAGCTATTGCAATGACTCTACAAATTCCAGAATAGAAATTTTCGACAATTCTCTTCATTGAAGAGATTTATCATTGAGAGATTTTGACATCGAGAGAAATTCGTTTTGAAGCATTCTGAAACTAGTCCTAGAGTTAAACGCTTATTCACAACTATACAGGGTGTTAACCTTTGGTACCTGCCACAGGCCAGGGATCGATTGTACAACCAATTTGCAACAAAAAATGCCTCCTGGACTTAGAGGCTTCGTTCCAGAGTTATTTCACTTTTAAGATTTTTTTTTCTCGTGATTTCGACTTTAACTCACTAAAACGGCCATAACTTCCTTAATTACTTGTGTTGAATTTACCGTCTCTCTAATGCACCATAACAGTTTTTTAAGATGGGTCAATTTGTGAAAAATCAATTTGAAAAGTGAATTTTGTCAAATTTTCAGAATTACCTACCACTTTTTTCACACTCTATAAGTCTAATAAAATTCTACATGTCAAATTTAGCCTGTAGTCCTACAATATTTGCCAGAATTTCAGCTTCCCAACGGGGTAATAAATTTCACTTTCACTTAGCTAATTAGGGGAAAAAACTATGTTTTAGTTTTGAAAAACATTTTTCTTTCAATGAAATCGAGGGTTTTCTTGAAGAATGACTTATGAAAATACGAGTTCGAAGTCGGTATCTACGTATTTTTTAACGTTTAACCTGGGGAACGCTAATGTGCTGTTCTAAGTGAAAATCATCGGAAAGAAATGTAAGTAAGTAACACTTTTTCTCATTGTGGACGAAAGCAAAAACATTGAAATATCAAAATCCTTGCCCATCCACTTATGCAAGTGGCCCACTCTATCCCTACTTATTAACATTCGACGGATTTTCAAGGTCTAATTTTAAGAAAACATCGCCTTCCGAAGACAAATTTATTGTTTCTTCTTTGTCACGACGGAACAGGAAATAAATAACTACGGAAATGCGGAGGGGTCGTTTTATGAAGAAACAAACGGAAAAATAGGGTTAGGTACACAATAAATTTTTGAAGATGGCGGACGGTGACAAAGATGCGGATCAGCGCTGATCCGTGGGTCAACCCCAACAGGTGGATTCCAGAATCCGTGCGTTATCACAACAAAATCCCGAGTCAAGCGTTGTTGGACCGTCATTTCACCGTTTTGACGATAAAACTCAGGGTCTTGGGGTTAATCCAAGGAAAACTCCCGTTGGTGGAACTGGCCCTAAGTGAGCTATCCGAAAAACCTGAGATTAATACTCAGGTGCTGTTTACGTAAGTACTTGACCGCCTTAGTCAAGGCAACAACTGTGGACGGAAAACAAAGCGTTGGTCATTAGTACCTATGGCATGATTGCTATTGCCATTCAGGATTTTTACCGAGACATTGCCCAAGAAAATCGGAACCAATAAAACTCAAAATGACAACGAAAACACTTGAAACAGCTGATCGAACAATGTATAAGGACGCTTGAAGTCGATTGAAAGGTCTCAAGAGAAATAATTATAGGTACTGATTATTCACGAAACGATGCAACAGCATATTTTATATATTATCAAGCTTTTCTGCTTTTGGAATGATAAGTGCCATTACAGAATAAGCCTCTCCTTCGTCAAGGCTTGTTTTTCCAAGTTTCATTCGTTCCTGAATGTAAAAACTCCACTGCTATCGATGTAATTTATTTTTGGAGGAAAAGAAACGGTCAGGCATAAAACTAGTGTCACCTAAGATATTATTATTTTCTAAATGGGTATATTGTTGTATGTGATCTTTGTGTAAGATAAGACCTAAAGTAAGATATTTTCTACTAAGCCGAATCGTACCAGATCATAAGTACTTTATGATATTATTTCTATTGCGAAAGAGCATTGTTGTTACTTGTGATAATAGTGTTGTGTAATAGTGTAGTGTGCGTAAGAGAAGTGTGTGTGATGATAGTCTAATGTCACTCAAAGTCCAGTGTTCTTTAGTCCAGAAAAAGGACTTGGTGAATTTTCAAGACTTAAGTTTATAAACTAATTTTTGCAAAGGTCTTAAGTTCATGTTGACTGATTGGGAACCAAAATACACAGTTTTTGTATGTATTATGCTCTTATTGGGAAAAACCCCTAAGTGAAGTCAGATTGACTAATGTTTAATAACCAGCCCATCCAGGGAGATGTTAGTGTTCTCGGGTTAATCGAATAGTAACTCTTGAATATCTCCCTAAACCCGTTATAACCGAGTTTTACACTTCGGCTTACTAGTTTCACCCCTAGAATCACATACAACATGTAAAAATATAACTTTAAATAAAAATATTTTAAATAACATTGTTAGTTCGAGAATATTTTGTTCGCTGTTCACTTTTCTTCTATATTTTTATTTCTGCTGCGTCTAGGAAGTTTACCTAATATCATTCGATATGTTTCCCATTTTGTTGGTTTCTGAAGTTCCGGGGTAAGAGTTGCTGTTTGAAGTTTTGGAAATAACGTCCGAATTTCCCCATATTTAGAACATGACGTGATGACGAGTTCGAAATCATCTAGAACCTCATATGTGTCACATCTCTGAGATGTTGCGAACTTATAAAGAATATTGTTTTTATCTCCCATCTTGCTGGGCAAAAGGCTCAACGGGTTTGAATGCGGTTTTTCCTAACGACGTCGCCCGGATAAACAACTTTGTAATTAAGGAAAAACCGGACATGTGTCGAACTTTTCACGTCAAACGTGGATGGGGAGGTTCACGCGTAAAGAAATCTTGATAGCGAATTCGACGATACAAAAACGATTTTGGTGGGTTTAAACGAGCAGTTTTCATTCGTAAAGGTAGATCTTCAAAAATTGATATTAAAAACGTCTTATTAACTGCAGTAATATCGCTAGGGAAGAGATGTAACAAGGAGGTGATGGAAATGTAGTAGTTCCCCCATCAAAGGGGAGAGGCGATTACCTCCTACAATCATAGGATATCCTGAAGGCTCAAGTGCCCAAGAACTATGCCAAGGTGTAGCATTATTTGTAAGACTTGAGAAGGAGAACTACCCAGCCTATCCATCACAGAGTTTTAACGTAACAAAGGTTAAATTGAGGGGACTCTTGGTAAAACAATTAATTAGGTACCGGAAGATTGAAGATTTTCTGGGACTGCTGGGTAAAAATGGCAAGGAGCTAAGCAACCTTTTGTTTCTCCTCAGTTGTTATACTGGATTTGAATGCGGATTCCTGCTCGGCGAGTTCCTGAGATGGTTTTAGGCTAGGGTAAAATCTTCCACTATGATCAGCTGAAAGGTACAATTTGAAACTTGATTGCTGAAATTTGAATTGAAGCCTTTTTGGGACTGCTGGGTAAAAATTGTAAGGTACGTTTGGGTAAAATAACCCGGTAAAAGACCCATATATAAATTTCTCCCTTGATGGGAAAAACAATGGATCATGGATATGTCAAAGTTGTTGACATTACTTTACACTCTGTTGGGAAAGTAAAAATGGACATTACTTTCCACTCTGTAGGGATGTTGGAAAAGTAAAAGTGGACATTACTACCTATTATATAGGCAATATAGGTATTATAGGTAATATAGTAGGTATTATATAGGTAATCTACCTAGCCTTCACTTTTCGAGTAATTAATAATTTAATGTGCCGGAGCGTTATTGATATTGATACTTATTGATATTAGTTTATAACTTAGTGTAATATATCAGCATTCCTTGACCCAACAATGGCTTAGGAATCATGAGATGTTATTATAAAATTAGAGCATTTCAAAAAGTGGCGAACGATTTTCCTGCTATGAAAACTAAGGGAGTTACATTTCGCTAGTAACGCATTGGTTGTACGTAAAAATCAATAGAAAAAGTGCCGATTAGCGTTGCATTTTGTGTGGAGAAAAAAGTGTCGTTCGTGAAAAAAAAGCCACAGTTCCTTTGAGCCTGACGGCTAAAATTAAAAAACATGAATATGCTTTAGCCGTACACGACTCACTCCTCGTTGATTCTCTGAACCCGACCCCCCATCGGCCTCTGAACTCTGTTTATCATTCAAAACAAAAAAATGTTTTAGCTCCTCGCTCTCACTTTATTATAGAAATGATCACGACCATTGAGCTCTTGTGAGATGATGATCTCCTAATAGAAACTCGCGAGTAAACATTCACTTTATTATAGAAATGATCACGACGATTGAGCTCTTGTGAGATGATGATCTCCTAATAGAAACTCGCGAGTAAACATTCACTTTATTATAGAAAGAGGCTAAAGAGGCTACATACGAAATTACAGCTTCCTATAGTGTAAAGTATAGAAATTACCTATTAAAATAATTTAACCACCGCTTCACAAATCTAACCGTTCTCGCAATATTCGGATCACCTGCTATGAATCACATAATCGAAACACCAGCTCAATGAAATCATCAGAAATTAACAAGCGGTTGCAATCATGTTCACAATATCAATAATTGAGAATGATCACCTGTGTGTAAACAATTATTCATATAACCATGCTCATAACTCAGCTTGTTGGCCACGCACTTCGCAGTAGTTAATATAGTATGGTTGGATAAATCGAGAGCTTTCGAACGAATGGTCAACGAATTTTGTGGGATGAAAAACGACGAAGTATCATATCCCTAGCAACGACTCGGTTGTAAGCGGAAATCATCACAATTATTGGCGCTACTTTCGTTGCACTCTCGTGGGACATTTTTCGGTAGTTAGGTCACGGCTAAAGCATATTCATGCTAAAAGTGTCGCGAGATATAACCCCCAGCCAAAAGACATATCCATGTCAAAATGGCTCGTATATGTGGGTCCGTGCAACGCATGGGTAACCGGCTAGTTAGGGAATATTATTGAGAATGAGTTTTTAGGTCATTAAATCGGTAGTTAACAATTCCTTTGCACTCAAAGTGCTCAAATTTCAAAACAATGCACTTAACAAAAAATAATGTTAAAAAATAATGTAATATGATATTTTGCGAAAATTATATCATAATATATGATCAGGCTACATGACTGGATCTTGGTTCTATAGATAAGCACAATCCCTCAACTTCCATATTTTGGATAAAGAGGAAATGCAATAGAATATGTACGGTTGGCTCTTAACTTCCATTAGTCTCGTTTGAGGAAGCAGTATAGACACTGTGGTTGACAAACGTTCAAAAAGCTCTTGTAGCATCCGACAGAGCTGAACATACATTATCCGAACAGAACTTTGCGGTCGACGTGTAAAACGTTGTGGGAAAGATAATTTTATCCCTATCTGCAGGAGCATCGAAGGATAATATGGAAGTTCGCGGCCTTCCGCGACAACCCTTTCTCCGACAAGCGTAATGCAGACCGCGGGTCATTATAGTACGATTGCGGTATCCTAGTTCCCCATTGTGATCGTTGATCACAAACACGTAATAACCCCGACGGTCAGGGCATTCAACAGCTGGACGCTCTTGATGGGCCAACAAAGGTGGGAAAAGGTGTGATTAACTCTCAAAGTCTGTGCTAAATGGAGTTTACTACTACCTATTACAAGAAGTGTTCGTTACTGAACTCGTTAAGCATCGAGTTGCCGTGAAGTGTTTACCAACTATATTGTGTCACCTCATCGACAATTGTTGCTATTAAATGCAACATTTAATCTAAAACCTATTAAATGTTGTATAATGAGCGAAAGGAATTAATTAAACTCGTCCAATTCAGAACGAGAGAAAAATGAAATGCCGCTAACTCGCGTATAATCGCACAGTCACAAGCAGTTGACTTATTACTTTGAAATTTGGCATGGACCTTCCTTTTGGGATTTTCATCTGCAACCGCTAAGAACGGGCTTTTCAAAATTCAAAATTTCAGGGATGTTTCTGGATGGGGGGTTCAATTTTCTGAAAAAAAAAGTAAATAACTCTGTACCTAGTTAATGAATTCAATTTCGGTGGTTTAACTTACTTTATCAAATGTTTGCAAAGTATATAGTTTGCCAAAATGAATTTTACTCCACCGACTCAATATCAAGACGATTTCGGGCCTGATCACTAACAGATCAAAATATATTGTAAGTAATGCATGCATTGCATGGACGTTCCTAGGAATGGACTAGGAATCATGATTTATGGAACCCCCTTCTCCCTTCAAACTCATCACCTACGATAAATTATTTGAAACTCTTTAGGTTGCACAATCGAACTGAAATCTGGATCGAACAAACAATAAAAAAAGTTACGATAAGTCTGATGAATATAATAAAAATATCACGATTTATCGTTATTACCCCCTTTACTCACCCCCTTCTATCACGAAATTTGAAACTCCTGTTACATTTTCTAAAACTAGACCAAATTCAAAGTTGACAAAATAAGAATCACGAAAATCGGTAGAGATTTGTAGCTTGGGCAGCCCTTAAAAAAATTGGTAATTATCCCCTCCACCACCACCTTGAAAGCTAATCCGCAATTTCCGAGGTTTGTTGCCCAACTTGACTGAAATTGAAATCGAACTAGCCACAAAAATTGGTTCAGAATTGCATCCTGAGTAGTGTCGACAAAATTTGTCGAAAAAAACAATTAATTCATACTTCCTCCAAAACAGACTTCTTAACCTAATAAAACCTGTTGACTTGCAGGACCGAAATCGTTTTGATGTCGCCGGTGGTGTAAAATTATTTTTTGCGAACTATATACTTTGCAAACGTTTGATAAAGTGAGTTATACCACCGAAATTAAATTCATTACAACAGATTTGTTTACTTTCCTTTTTTTCTTCCCCCCTTCCCCCCCCTTCAGAAACATTCCAAAAATTTCGAATTTTGGAAAGCCCGTTCTTTGCTAATGCATATGCATATCCCAAAAAGAAGGTCCATGCAAAATTTCTAGGTTCTAATTCAGTTAGTTGTGGCCGTGCGATTGTACGTGAGTTAGCGGCATTTCATTTTCCTCTCGTTCTGAATTGGATGAGTCTAATGAATGCCTTTCGCTCATGATCCTCACATGACAATTTCATTATACGAAATTTGATAGGTAATAGATTCAATGTTGACATTAATAGTAACAATTGTCGATGAGGCGTCACAATAAACACTTCACGGCAAGCGACGACACGATGCTAAGCGTGTTCAGAAACGAACTAATAAAACCATTAAAAATAGCTGAAAAGTGCTAAAAAAAAAAAAAAACTTTAATTACGATGAACTAGAACATTAAAAAAATTATGGAGAAATTCATGCTGAAAAATGTACTTAAATTTCAATAATATTTGTCGAAAAATAGATAGAAACTTTAATAAAAAGCTAAAAATCCGAAATCTTTCTTAAATCGCCAAATACTAACTAAAATACTTGAGTAGTACTTAACGTCCTGAATTTCCAAATCAATTTAACATATATACCTATAGTGCGATAATTTTCAAAAATTCTCTCATGCTGCGTGACTGGAACTTTTTTGAATTGGCGGGCCACTAATAAGACCAAAAGTTTAAGCGTACCACTTGATTTTTTTTAAAAGCAATTATTGACATACAATAGTTATTAAGCACTATTTGCAATTCGTGAAGGTTTTCAAGTAAGTAAAGCTATTTGAAATTATCGACAACAATTTTTCAATGTGATGGGTTCGCTTGCATGTTTTTGATTACCTTATCGATGTGAGAGTAACACTTGTTGCAACTGCCATTTGTAGGTCAACCAGCTCCTTGCGCGAAAACATATGAAAATCGTCGCTAGCATAGACTGTTTGTTGTGGAGAATAGAGTGAAAAGTTTCAGCGCAATATATCTAGAATAAGTTTTTAGTCTCATTGTGTTGCGACGAAGCACTTTTGCACCAGAAATCTCCGGTTTTGAAAGTTTTTCTTACAGTTCCTGTAGTTTTTTTACTCTCTATCAGTTATTTTTACCCTATCAGGTTGGTACTGAAAAACGCTTTGATCCTAAATGAATTACGTACCGTTTTTTCGATGATCAATAGTCAACGATCCAGAATATGCAGTAATGTTTTCTTTATCGATTGTATGATAACACTGCTGTCAAGAAGCAAATCAAAAATAGATGGACATGAACTTACTGGTTTGTCCCCTCACTTACTTAATTTTTAAGTAGTGCATCAAGTTTTCGAAAAAGTCTCATTGACCACTTCTGGATACCTTGCGGACTACTGGTGGTCCGCAGACCATAGGTTAAGAACCTCTGCTCTATAGCAATATATAGAAAAAAGTCCAGTCATGCAGCATGACCCCATGAATTTTTGAAGAAATCTTCGACATTTCAGTCGCTATTGATCGTCTAGAGAAATTTTAGTTTATGATTTTGATAGACAAACATGGAATCAAATTATTAAAAATAATGAGGAGGTACTCATACTTCATTATTATTAAACTAATCTTGTAGATTTAAAGACAAATGTAGGTAAATATTCATAGATTTCGATGTCCAATGTGGTCAGTATTGAAGGCAGTTGAAATCTTAACAGTATCCTATCATAACATCATCAAATCTTGATGTAAAGTCCTAAAACAGTTGAGCGTAAAACATTAAAGAGAGCGACCGAGAGAATCGGAGGACGGAATATTTCACAGAGTAAACTCATCAGTTGTGAGTACCTTTTTTTTTTAACAAGCACCTACTACCTACGTTTTAAACAGCATGGTTCTAGGATTGTTTATACAGGGATACTTCCATAAGAGTAGTTCAATCTGAATTTGGACAATGTTTCATGCAAATATTACCGATTTTTACAACTAGCGAACGGCATAATTTCGATTTTTGACTGATTTTTCAACTTTGAAATTTTTGAAAACTTGATACATATTCTTATAGGAAATTTTACGCTGATTCCAAATATACCACATGTTAGTATGCTGAAAAAATTATTTCGCACAACAAATCGCAAAAACAGGCTATTTTGAAATTGTTGACTACATTTTTGAAAACTTCAACCCGAAGATGTAATCCGATCATGCTGGCCAACGAACTTGAACATTCGTTTTGTGTCCTTAACATTTTAAAATTTGTTTGAAGTTTCTAGCACAATTCTACGGACAGTTATCGTCTGGAATGACACATACATACATACATATATACATACATACATAAAAAATGCGTTAAACTTCAGAATATGATTCAGAATAGCCTGAAACGGATTCCTGCATAAAATGTTTTCAAAAATTCACATTTTACAAATTTTGAGGCACATGTACATTGAGTACATTTTCTTGAAACATTCGCTAATACTTGTCGTGATCAATCTTGAACATGATTCGTAGCATGCTGTAAACTAATAATACAATTGAGTGTTTAACATGCCTATCATAAAGGTGGTAAAGGAATGGCTTGTAAGCCGTCAGCCTGTCAGTCTTGCGAAAACAAATTCGCATCAACGTCATTCATCCATTATTTATAAATTCATCTCATAATCGACCATATCAATATGACATTATAATAATATAATAAACATACTAATTTGATAGCTAATCATTACCAATGATAATTCTATTACATACCAACTAACGACGGTAGTACAACAATAATTTCATTAATCACTTTCAGTTTTTTACAATTATTATGCTTCCCCTCAACATGCTTGTTTTTCCCTATTGCTATATCACTTTGGCTATAACTAACACAAGAAAAGGAGCCTTAACTATAATTAAACTCGGTAACCAGTTCCCATGCTACCCCTGCGAATGCTACTGGTTGCTTCCACTGATCTGGAGTGTTCAGCAACATGATAAAATCATCCCGCGTTACATCAGCACTACCTAGTCACCTAACCCTGAATTCACTCAATATAGGGCAGTCACATGTGAAATGGTATCCTGCCACCCTGTTGCACTGAGAACACAGCTCTATTATATTTTTCCAGAGCGGGTTGACAGTTGAGGTTGAGAAGTTCTCTCCATAATCTATAAGAACACAACGGATATAGACAACTGTTCTGTCGCCGTTGAAATCAGCGTTGAATCTATATTTTATTTGTCGCGTTGTTCTCATTTTGTTTTATCACTTCGGTTTATTATTTAAAGGACATTTTTAGTCGACCAAGAAGCACAAAATTGTTTTACCCGCACTCATAATTTGAACCTTTTTAAAGACGTAACAAAATAGCTGAAAAAACGTGATGAGGCCACAAACAGATATCGGGATCAAAGTGATATCAGGCTGACACAGATAAGGAGGACATCGCGACGAGAGAATAATGTGAGGGGAATGAACATGGGATATGTTCTAATGTAGTAGAATGTAATGGATTTAATGCTTATGCCGAGGAGGCAAATGAAACGATCTACGAGATTGGGTTTTAACGAAGATTTTCAGTGGTAACAAATGCTGAAATGCAAGAAACATGTGGAAATTAATATTTTGCCTTACACTTGAAAAGCTTCCATAATGTTGGTTGCGAGGAAGATATCAGAATGCAGTATTTATAATACCGCAAGAATGAATAGCGGCATGGCAGTGCTTGGTTACTGTAATACATTTGATTGATTAATTGATGGTACGACTGAGTTTGGAAATCGTATGATTAATCTATTCAGAGATGAATACAGGAAAGTGTTGCAGATCTTAGCGTTGTTAGACTATTCAGACAGAAATGATGCTACCGGGGCTATGTAACGCTCCTTAACGATCATCAATTATCAGGATGTTAAGAGTCAACTACACAAGAAGGTCGAGGAAGAAAAATTCCACGTTATTTACGATGTGCTACACGACGTTGGAATATTTTTCAGCCGAACACACCTGAAATGTCCTATGCAAATCCACCAGAAGGCCCGCGAAGAGCATCTCGGTCATCAATAACATTTGACGTCACTGGCCGACTCCTTTATAAGGACATAATTACACAGCTGAAAAGATGTAATGAGGCGTCTAACAGAGTGATATCAGGTCGACCCTGATAAGGGGGATCAATTGGCCGGAAGGGAGCGCTCTCTGGGATTTCAGGCGAAATAATTAGCCCCAGGCCAGGGAAGAGAATGACCCCGAATGACCTCACCTTGATGTCTGAGGAATCAGACCTGCTAGGTCTAATAGCTGGGGTCCTCGTGATTAATCGTCTTCACTTCCTATTATGAGGCTGAAATGCTCAATGAAATCTAATGGAAGTCAGGGGTGAGCTCTTCCCCGCTAATAGACGTCAGGGTTCTCAATTTGGTAAGTTGAGTTGAAAAGCCGCATTTTGAGAAAAGAACGAGGATTGTTTGCGGTGTTGAAAAGAAAATAAGTCAGTTCCTATTCGTCATTTAGTGTCGAAACTCGAGATACAATTTCAGTCAGCTATTTTTTACTGGAGGGTGGTGGGAATAGATATCGATTCTTTCAAGGTTGCCCAATCTACAAATCTCGGCCAATTTTCGTGATTCTAATTTTGTTCCATTACGAACATGATATAGTTTTGGGGCGAATGTCAGAAGTTTCAAATTTCATGATTGGTAATACTGATAAATCATGATGTGTTAACAATTATCGTCCGATATTCCTGATTATTATTTTGTTTTCATTTTGAACTAGTATTAACTGCAGATAGACAAATCGGCAGGCGGACAGATAAGAAATCAAAATAGTTCAGAAAGCTGCTAAACTCCAAAGATAAGAGGATAAGAAGATATTGATTTCTGGGAAATTTCCCCCCAACATCCCGCATGAATACAAAGCTTCCGAACTTTCGGAAGTGGATGTAGTTTGCTCTTTCCTTGAGATCTTCATACGGCAACCTACTCATTCACTATCACATTTTTCAGGTGGGAAACCTGGAGGCGTTGAAGTTGAACAGAGGCCTCAGTCAGTCTTATTGTGTAACGTCCTGCAATCGACCTTTTTGTCTGCGATACCCAACTATCACATCCCTGAGTTCTATTCTATACCTGAGTTACTCACGAATTTCTGCGGTCTCATCTTATTGTCAGCGTTACAAGAGGTAGATTGCAAGATGGCTGGTGACAGATGCACATAGATATCGTGTCTGAAATTAATAGCTTCGCTTCTGCCGCAAATCACTTTTTGGATAAAAAACCTGTATATTTATTCCTATCATCAAGTAGTTCCACTAACGAGTTTTTGGAGAACGATCACCTGATTAAAAATTCTTAGCAACCAAACAATCAAAACATTATCATTATTTAACAGTAGTCTCTGAGTCTTATGGAGGCTCTATATAAAATTTTGGCTTTGTAAGAGAATCAGAGTCCAAGCCCACTGATGATGGATTCCACAGTACGGTGTCATTGTAACCCAGCAGTTCCCCTCAGAACTCACTCAACTTATCAGGGTGGACGAAAAAAAAAAAAAAAAAAAAAAAAAAAAAAAAAAAAAAAAAAAACGCATTTACCCAACGCAACTTCAGAGAAACATACAATATTTCCATCTCTGTAATGGATAATGAATTTACTTTGGACCATAATTTAGTATAATTTTTTTATTAATGATTTGAAATACAATGTAACAGCATGTTATATTTTATAACAAAAATATTTATTGACAAAGAAATTTTATATTAATAAGAATGTTATATGTTTATTAATTCATCATGAAAATTGTTGTCACATTTCACATCAAATTTAAGGTAAATTATTTAAAATTGGAGCGCATTGCTACTAGAATGTGCAAAGGAATTATTGACTATCAGCTATTATATTAAAGCAACAAATTTTTAAAAAAATAATATTTTCCTATATAAACAAAGTTTTGGCTTTTCTGCAATTTTTTTCGATTTTTAGACACATTTTAAAGAAATTCGTGTACGCTATTCAGCACACAGAAATTTGTGAATGTTCTAATTCTCAGTTGATAAACTTTTCCGAAGTGTATTATAAAAAGAAATATTTTTAACCGTTTTTGCAATTTTTAGTGATTTTTTACGAAAGTATTTTGAATCTTGAGCAGTTTGTAGAGCTCAAAAAGTGCTGCCCAACAAAAATATTTTTTTCTTTTTTTTAAAAGATACCATTTTTTGCGAAGGAGCAGACAATTTTTTTCAAGCCAATCCTATAGAAAGTTATCATCTCGAATCACATATATATGATCTTTAACTTAAAGAATGGTTTTGGGATGCCTCTAATCAAATTTCAATGAAGAAAATTTGGAAAATTGTATTTTTAGCGCTTTTCTTAAAATAAAACTTAATTAAAAAAGCGCTATCGTATTCACCTTGTCCGTTTATGCATATGTATCCTCGTAAAAGCCCTTTAACCTCATTACAATCCCGCCATAGTTATTAGTTTAAACTTATAAGGAAAGGGTATGTGTATCGAGTGCAGTTGTGTCTACATAGTAGTATAAGGGCGTATCTACTGCGCAAACAAATCGGGCGGATGAAGGAAAACCGTCCTCAACATACCGCAATAGTTAGCGAAATCCATTCGCAAACTCAAACAATTTTTCCACAATGGGCCGACGTTGGCCGTTGTGTGTTTTTCAGTGCTCCGCAGGGCATTGAAAGCGGCACGTCTTGATAATTTAAGAACCCGCGGCACTTCCATCGGCCCTTCCCTTGCAAAAACAAACGCCGAGGCAGTTAATCCTCCGAGTTGGCCAAAGAGTTATCTCACGCTCTATTGGGCTGAAGCTTCTAACGATCGGTGAACCGGAACGTTGCGAGAAATTATTCTTCAAGTAAATTTATTATGGTTTAATGTGTGAGGGCCCATTCACTTGAAAACGGTGTTTGAACAACAGTTTTGTGACAATCGACTATTTCAAACCGTGAAGTTGCAGTATGTCAGTTTTGAGGGTTGTGTTTAACCTATGGATTAAAAAAATATTGGTTAGTAATGCATGAATTACAAGGACGTTCCTATGTCTGGTTTGAACATGATTTTGGCGACAATTGCAAAGATCGTGATTTTACTGAATGGACCGTCTCAATTATAAAGTAACATGAATGTGCTGGGAGTTGTAACCCCCCCCCCCCCCCCCTCCACAGGCACAAACATAATAAAGTATGAAAATATCAGTACCCCACCCACCCCTAATGAAATTTTAATTTACTGCTGAGAGTAGATCTACCAAGAGATCAAACACTTCGAGCAACTAAACAGTAAAATAGCCGAACGAATAGAGAATCATCAAAATCGGTGGAGAATAGCGGAGAAACAACTTTATTAAAAAATAAAGCGACCTGCCCACCTTGCGGTTTGTCCTATGCCACAGACTCCATCCCACTCTTGGTGGTACCTCAATTCTAGAAGTAGGTTGCTGTCGTATTTAAAAGAGGAGGTGAGAATAGTGAAGTTCATTTCCCCGTCTCACTCCTTTTCACAGAAATACATATTAAAATGAGATCCTCGAATATTAGCACCTAGTAGGTACGACATAGGTACCACGACGTGAAAAACAATACTCCTCTAATGTCTTAATGTAATGTAATGTCTTCTTCACTATTGCGTGATCGGTTAAAAATGTCCACAACTAAGAATGATTTTTTTTTTTTTTTTTTTTTTTTTTTTGCGACTTTCAACAGTAGTTAGGGATTTGATCTGCATCGGATGGCCGTAAGACACAAGTTTGATGGGAAAGAACTATTTGTGAATCCGTTACTGCACATGCTGAAAACGAATCCGACAGCTCACTGCTGTATTGCTGTCACTGCTGTTTTGTTGTTCACTGCTATATGTGTGTTTGAAAGTCGAAAGCGGTCATCGCTATTCCGATTTTGCAGACAAGATGCTCACCCATAAGTTTCCATTTACAATTTCAAAATAAGACTAGTATTCCTCCTCTGATTTCATTAGATGATCTTCATGATTTTGACAGACTATGTTAGGTACCATATCTACGATTTTATGGTGGGAAGTTGTTTAAACTGTTCAAACGCCAGAACAGGTCAGAACACGTGAAGTTGAATTGAATAATGATTGGATGCACTTATGGGTGGTCAGCATAGCCCTGGCAGGATACCAAAGGCACCACCTGTTTGATTGACTGTCAATTAGTCACAGTCAAGAAGAGAAAAGTTTCAACCACTTAATATTTCAATCGGCTGTATAGTTACCAACGTGCGATGCGAGATAGCTTGACGAATCGGAGGGTATGACGGAGATATTGGCAATCCATTGGACTCCTGTTACAGCCGTGACGGATGTAATTATTTTTCTACGAATGAGGTAGATTTCAGAGGCCCCCCTCTAGTAGAGCGCTATTACACCTCCTGTCCGCCGGTAACTCCGAGAAATGACGGCAAACTCATATCATCGTCTGTTTGTACAACATTAAACGCCCTCTTGACCTGAACTGCAAGTTTGGCCGAGTTTCTCAGCCACGGAAAAAGACGGCACCACCTCACTGACAGATACTCGGAGAGTCATCATGATATTGAGTATGACGTCAGTTTATGATGATTTCCATTTTTTATTAGAATGCCCTTCTGCACAGATCATTGAACTCTATTGTAATGAGCTGACAGTACGTTACGTTTTGCATCTTAAAACTTAAATAAATGAGGATGGGGGGGAAGGGGCGTGTCAAAATTTTTTTGGTCGATTATAAAGGTTTATTACTGAAAATAATAAACCAAAGTTATCCATTAATTTCGAAAGCTTTGAAGATTCCAATGTTTTAATATTTCAATTCAATCGAGAACTACTATTTAGGGTCGACAGAAAGTAATGCCGAGGTTCAAAGACTTACTAAGGTCCATAAGTGATCGTTGGCCCAGGTTTCATAAACTTGGTCTAGTATTTAAAAAAAAGAAGGGGGACAAAAAAACTAAAAGCGTATACCGAGTGGAGGGCTGATAGATTTTTTTATTATTGAGTTTTTGGAATCTACGTATCCCGAAACGTTAGGCAATAAATTTTAAGGGGAGGGGGGAGGAGGAGTAAAGTGGTTTCCTTGGACAGTTACAAAGGTTTGTTATTGATAAGAATACCAGCAAACAGTGTAAACACGTGAACTTCCTTCATAGTACTACGTTACAAATACGAACAAAATCAACAAAAATATGAATATTAACATTTCAGATGAAGAAACCCACTTCTCAATATCTATCGATCATCATTCGTAAACTTAGAATTCTTAATTTTTTGTCGATATAAGAATGCTTTGTTAACAGTACGATATCGATGATAATGGTGGAATGTAACTAGGTACCTAACTTATGTGCTTAAGGTATTATGAAACGGCAAATTCACGGAAACCGAAACTAGATTCCAAACCTTCCAGAGCACTATAATTAATCTCACCTATCCGTAAATAGCTTTACTACAAAAACGTAAGAACTGTAACTTGTTAAAGAACTCAACATTTACCTAGAACAGAGTTCAGGTAGAGATGTATGGGGATAACATTTAGACAAAGAACCTAGTTATTCATAGAAGTTATTAGTTGGATAACAGTTTAGTACAACGCGCTATCGCCATCCGACTAGAAGGGTGAAGCCTTGAGGGGATCTAGCGATAACTGGGTTTGGAAGCTGCCCTACGCTGCCCCGTCTCGCTGGCTCACAACACAAAGGGAGGAGTCATTTTAGTAACCTCATAATTGTGCTAAACGTTTTTGCTTCCTCGCTACCGAAGGTGTACAAGCTTTGTGTTCGTGAAATAAGTTGAAAAAATGTTTTTCCCCCATATTCAAAATTTCTACTTGCTTTCGAGTTTCAGAGCTTGCTGATCAATTTCGGTTCCGTATCTGTCTTCTGTGGTAAATCCTTGTCACGCCAAAGAACTATACCAAGTTTTCGTTCAATTTCGATGAAATTTTCAGGTACCTATTGTGCGAATTAGCTCCTGGACGGTCCCCTATAATTCTCAATGTCGTCAGACCAACCTGTCGTAAACCGGCGTCAACCAACCTCTATGCACGCACAACTCCGAGTTCAATGGAGAAATTTTTATGAAATGTACAGAGATTGTGCGGTTAGCTTCTCGACGGTCCCCTATAACTTTCATTGCTGTCGCATAAAAAGTGGAATGTGCGCATGCGCAAACGCTAATGTCTACTAGTCGATTTCTTTTCAACTTTTGGTCCGATTTTGTTCAAACTCGATGGGTTGTTGGGTCCAGGATGATGCCCTTTGAATCTTATCGTATTTTCTTGAACAATCAGTAGATAACAATTGCGCATACACAAAACTAATATCGGATGTCACTCTGAGAGTAATGGATCTAATCTTGTAACGCCGGAAGCCTTTACAAATTAATAATTTCATTTATTCATTCATTCATAATGGATCTATCTTGATGGAATTTCCTCTTATAGTGTGGGTTAGCCCTTCGACAATTTCCGCACATGCAAACATGAATTATAGCCCTATTTTGCATTCTAGCATGTCTACACATGTAATAGATACTGTTATATTTTGCAATCAATCATTTCGACTCGTACTTTGTTCTTCAAATTACTCTATACGTCCATGTTACAATATGTGAGGAATATGCGGATATGTGAGGACTCACCCAACTTGGCAGACATTTTTGGTATCTGAGTTGAATTCTGAACTCATTCTTTGAAGTTTGGATTAGTTATTACGTATTCTCAATCACGATTGGTTGTAATTAACCTAGTAAAAGAATGTAACCACCTCAAATTTTTTTTATTCATTTTTAACGATGCATACAATTCGAAAGCGCTGCAAATTATAACATGAAGATTTTATTTCTGTCTTAGATCCTGCGCAGATCATTGGTTGTTTATATAAATCTGATACTTGAGTATAGATAAATTTAACTTACTAAAAAACCGAATATGATCGAGCAGTTTTGGGATTATTAGTAATTAGAGAGTTTTTCTTGTGTATACATGTAAAAAAGCCCAGCCTTGCTTAAGCAAAGTCGCTTTCCGATTCGCATTGGTGTTGAAGATTTTTTCCATTTGCAACAAAACCCCTTCTAGAAAGATTCATTCAACTGAGTTATATCTAAATCGAACAAAAAACTAAATATTTCTCGTCGAAGTTTCCAAGATTTTTCAAGTATATCTAACCTAATTTTTAACTCCTTAGGGTTGATTGAAAATAATGCCGGAACTACAGGCTAGTGTATGAAAGATTCCATTAATATTTCTTACAAATTTGTAAAAACTGCAAAAACAGTTAAAACCAAAATGTTTTTTAGATTGAAAAATATTTGGAATGAAAAAAAAAAAAAAAAAAAAAAAAAAAAAAAAAAATGAAAAAAAATTGCTTTGCACTGAAAGTTCTGTCATTTTAAAACAGTGTATATTTATTCATTTATTTATTTATACACGGGGCATTGCCCTATTTAAATATTTAAATTGAAAATTCTTATCAATACATAGACACAAAATAGAAGTTTAACAAAGCACCATGGCACACAAAAAACACTCAACATTTTACCGGAAGAAAACGAAAAATGTATTCAATCAATTCAACATAATATTAGAAAAGCATTCTGGCGCGTTTCTTGAAAAATGCCTCACTAACCCCATTAACATTATTCGAAATACTCACAAGGTGACTGAACACTCTTTTCACCCGCTTTAGAGTATAGTTCAACGGGTAGTTCGTTAGAACAGTTCGAAGCATACGGTAGTCTGTGAAAAATCAATTCGCTAAGAGGCGGGGGACAATAAATTTTGTCAAACATGAGTCTACGAACAAACATCACGTCAGCCAATTCACAGCGAATTCGTAACGTGTTCAGACCCGTCAGGGGCATCATTTCTGAACAGCTGAAATTGTACCAGCCTACTCTCATTCTACAAGATGCGTCTTTTAGGAAGTGACCCTGAATCCGCTATAACATAATATAATATGATAACTTACGAAAATTCGCTCATACAATCATGCTCATGACTGTAACGTTTTTTGTATAGCTTCTGACGAAGGCACTTGCCACAACACCCCACTGTAGGGATCGTGGTGACCTTGCGTACGTGAGAGATGATTGTAGGAAAATTTCTCATGACCGTGTTCGACTGGAAAACGCGCAAACGATGTATCTATGAAAATCGGCGATTATTTGCATGGAAATTTTTAAGTAAAACAGTAAAAGTGTTCTTTCCTTAAATCACATCAGTTCCGCGCTGTCCAATTTCCTTAAGAACTGCGGCCGCCACAGTCATTTTTCATCCAGGGACGTAAAGAATTTCTCTTCAACTATGGAGAATAACTGCTGGTTATAAAAATAAGCAAATGTGCCAGATTGTAAAAACATGAGGCTGTTTCAGCGGCTATTAAAGTATCATAAACATAAAGAATACTCACACAAAAACTGTTTTGAATTTGATTTATTAAAAAAGGTGAACCCAAGAGATGCAAGCTCACATTCACTTTTTCTACAGATTATGAAGAGCGGTGAATTAAAAAATAACAACCAATATTTGGGTTGGATCAAAATAATATGATATTTCAGCAAATTTTTGTAGAAAAAGAAGCTTTTGCCATAACTCCAAAGATTTTCAAAATTTTTTTCCATGGAAATTTATTTTGAGGTATTGTGAAACGATTCCAAGATTTTTTCATATGTTTATATTTATGTGTCATTCAGAAGATAACTCTTCTCAGGATTATTATAACAAATTGCTTCTTTCGCCAAGGATAGCATTAATTTCAAAAGAAAGGATGAGTTTGTTGGGCAACACTGTGAGCACAGTAAATTTTAATCCAAAAAAGTGCTAAAAATTCAATGTGAATGGGAAAACCGACTAAAAAACGTTAAACTTTTATTTTTGCAGCACAATATTACACAGAAAAAGTTTATAAGCTACGAACTGAACCTTTCAAAAATTTGATTACGAGATCTGAGCCTAAACCAACCCGATTTTTGCATGCCTCAGATCACGAAATTTTGGGCAAACTTTTAAATAGGGCTTGCCAGATTGACCGATATCTTCCTGAAAGCTGTCAGATTCGGTCGAAATATGTTTCAGAAGAGCTGTCTGAGTGATATGAAGCTATTTCTCTAAACGCATAGTAGAAAGCATCCAGCAAATTGTCAGATTCCTTCAAATTATTCAACTGAGTGTGGTATAAGCCAATAACAATAATTGCCTGTCTCATATCACGAGTTTTAAAATTTTTTTTAATTATTAAATTCCACCATAACTTATAGCATCCTGTTAACCATCTGACTCCATGGTTTCCCGCATCATGGCCATCAATCAGAGTTGGGATACCAAAGTACATTGGTACTTAAAGTACTTTTTTTAAGTACTTGAGAAAATTAACTAATATTTTACACCAGTCGAGGAAAATCAGTAATAAGAGTGACTAGTTATAGCTGCACAAAACGCAAGTACTTCGAACGTACATGCCAAATACAAGTACAATTACATGTACTTGCAATACCAATTTTTAGTGAGTACAAGTGCAAGTACTTGTGTGATTCAAGTACAATTAAAAATACTTCAACTTCAATCACAAGTACTTTCACCGCCAACTTCAGTGATGGCCGAACTTCTCAAACCACTATTAGTGACCCTTCACCTGAATGTGTGTTTTCATCTCATGACCATTTCACCACTCTACCTTTTGCGAACACTTAACGGGGGTTTCAAGGCATGCTGAACTCGATTTTGAAGTCAAAAAGGCGAAATGCCGACCCAGTTACACGTATACAATAGGTACCTAACCCATTGATGAGTAGGCCTAACGACTCACGAGCCTCGTGGTTGGCGTTGGGGGGGTTTCTATCAATATTAAAGATATCAATTAGTTCCAAACTCTAAGCTGCATCAATTCCTCACAAAATGACAATATTCGAATAGGGCACCAATCTTGAATAGCCATCTCATTTTTTCGTCAAAAATTGGATCAAACGTGTGTTTCTGCCTCCCCCGCCCACCACAAGATCCTCGTATTGATAGAGAAAGGGGGTGGAATGGGGTCTGAAATTCCTCCCCATCATTCTCCATAGTATTCTAGGTTAAAATAGAGAAGGCGGTTGTTGTACTAGAATTACAAGTACTAAGTACAAGTACAAGTACTTGTACTTGGCACCTGGACAAATAAAAATCCTGATGTAGGTACTTGTACTTGTACTAAGATTAAAAAGTTTAAATAGTTGTGTACTTGTACTTAGAACTTCAATTACAAGAACTTGTAATTTCGCTATATTCAAGTGAGCCAGAGTGCGTGAGTGCCGGCTCAAGCTTCAGGCCCAAGTTAGCTCCTTTCGCTCATATGTCAGTGAAATTAAGGATGGTACTCCTCCTAAAGATGTATGGCGGAAGGTACGTGCAATGAAGAGTCTCCCACCACCAACTATTCCATCTATCACCACACCTCAGAGTGAAGTGGGTTGGGAACCCAAGCACGTTGCTGACACATTGGCTTCTCATTATGCCCATGTGTCCAATGATGAAGCATACCCGGACGAATTTAGGCGACACAAAGTGGAGGTTGAGATGGCACCTTTTCTTCAGCTCGTGCCATCATCCATTCCCACAATCGATATACCATTCACAATGGGTGAACTAGAGAGAGCAATGAAGAAATCGAACAGGCCTGACCCTGGGAAGGATACGATCCATTAGGAAATGTTAATCAATCTTCCACAGGAACAAAAGCACACTTTCTTGAGGCTGTATAATTCTACAAATACCTCAGGTAACTATCCTTCCTCTTGAAGGGAGGCTGTCATTGTCCCTCTGCACAAAGAGAGCAAAGACCCTTGTGAGGCTGCTAGTTACAGATCCATCTCCCTTACTTGCCGCATGAACAAGATCCTGGAACCAATGGTCAACTACCGCCTGGTATGGTTTCTTGAGAGCAACTGCCTCATCAGCCAATATCAGGCTGGTTTTCTCAAATGCTTCTCAGCAGTTGACCAACTTTCAGGTTTTGAGAGTTATATCCAGGACGCCTTTTTGGTCAAGGAGCTTGCCGTTGGTGTGTTGTTTGATCTTGCTAAAGCCTATGACAGCACTTGGCGTCATAACATCTTGTAAAGGGTGCAGCAGTGGAGAGTGGGAGGGACCATGCTGGGCTTCCTCCGCAGCTTTCTTTCCCACTGAAAATTCAAGGTGCGCCTTGGGAATGTTTTCTCCGATCTCCACCCTCAAGGGAATGGCATACCTCAAGCCTCTGTGCTCAGTTGCACCCTGTTTGTGGACGCTATAAATGGCCTCGCTGATAATATCCCAGAGGATATTCGTCCCTTACTGTATGTGGATGACTTAACTATTCTCCTGCGAGACAAAGATCTGAGAAATGTGAGTGACAAATTGCAACGTGCTATTGATACCATCTATTAAACAGCGCGGGTGCGAGGTTTTAGTTTTTCCCCTGCAAAAACTACCTCAATCTATTTTTGCAGAAAGCGTTATTAGGGACACATATTCATCTGATCCCCTAATACAAAGCCTGCGTGTGTCACTACACCAAGCCACAACATTGGGCACAAACATAACTTTTATGTGGGTGCCAAGCCATTTGGGCATTCACGGCAATGAGTGTGCTGATGCCCTAGCAACGAGAGCACATGATGAGTATCCACTCACAATTGGTGGAGTCACAGTACCTTACTCCACACACACACAAACACACACGTTTCCTTGGACTCATAGTTGACCACCAGCTGCGGTGGACCCAGAATATTGTGTACTATGCAGGGGTACAGTTGCTCAAGGCCCTATCTAACTATAGTTGGGGCGCCCAGCAGGAAGTCCTTTTAAGGATTTCCCATGCTGTGGTGCAATCAAGAATTGATTATGGGTCTGCAGTTTATGGATCAGCAAGAATGTCCTTGCTGCGTAAGCTGGAACCTATATTAAACAAGGGTATCCCATTGACCACTGGGGCCTTTCGAACTACCCCGATAGCCTCCCTTCAGGTGCTAGGGCGTAGCCAACCACCAAAGGTTAGGCGAAATTTACTGACACTCTGCTATGCAGAGCGCCTTCATTATTTCCCAGGGCACCCTCTGCATCCCTGGCTGAAACATATTCCACGCTCCATACTCGAACTTGCCCATTGAGCATTTGTGTTCAGGAGCTCACCAAGTGGAACTGCATCGAGAGCCCTCTGGGGGCCCGTGAGGGCCCTCTGCTCCCTTTTGAAGTCCTCTCATCCCTCCATGGACCTTGTCTGGGATGCGTGTTGATTTTTGCTTGAGGATTGGGGTCAAGGGCAATACATCCCCACATATCCGCAGATGTCGTTACTCACAGGCAATCCAGCAATATGCTGGACACACTCTCTCATTCACTGATGGCTCAAAGACACCTGATGGTGTTGGCCTTGCTCTTTGGAGCCCCAACTTCCAAGCCACAAGCCCCCTACCACCTGTTGCGTTTGTGTTCACTGCCGAGCAGTGGGCAGTGATGCAGCCTGTTCGACACTGCCAGCTGTTTGGAGTTGGAAATTATGTCATCTGTAGTGACTCACTAAGTACCATAAAGATTATTAGGGACACATATTTATATGGTCCCCAAATACAAAGCCTGTGTGTGTCACTACACCAAGCCACAACATTGGGCAAAAACATAACTTTTATATGGGTGCCAAGCCATGTGGGCATTCACGGCAATGAGTGTGCTGATGCCCTAGCAACGAGAGCCATTGGTGATCACTCCACCGAAATGTTGCTTATGCGCACTGAGGATCAAATCTCCTATATGCACCATAAAGCCAATTCCATCTGGCTCAATTAATGGCAGGGTGAGGTCTCTGGTCTGCGTGGAGTCCTCCAGGACCTTTGCCCGGTTGATACTTTTGTGACCCACCTTCCAAGGAGGGTCCGAATTGTGGTCAATCGGGTAGCCGCTGACCATACCCGTCTTACTCACAGACATCTGCTAGATCCTCAGTGGGTGGATGTTCTATCCTGACCAGACAAGGTTGGTGTACCTGAAAGCCACTGAGCTTTACAATGAACTGTGTGTGATGTTCTGATTTGTGATATATTTATTTATGTGCATCTAGTCATGCCTTTATTTAACTAAGATGTATAGTATTTATCATGATATATTTATCAATAGTATTTATGTATTTGTAAGGATAATCTAATCGTAGTTTAGTTTTTATCACGGGGTATTTTATCCGCTGTAGGGGTTACAAAGTGGCCATCGCTAACATTCAACTTATCAACCTATGTGGACAGATAACGAACTTTCTCTGGATTTCTATTAAGGTAGGTAATTACCAACTTGAATGTTTACTTCATGGAATCGACGTCTGATTTATTATCAACAATAAATGGGTAGGTACTTGTGTTTGGTTCCTTCGAAAAAGGCGTCGCAAACAATAATAATTGGATTATGGTCCGCAAAACGTTCTTTCCCAAACTCCCAAGGTCATGCAAGTTGCGTAGTTTAGCGATAATATTTGAAAGAAATCGCTGGTTTTGGTAATGAAAGTGGAAAATCGCTAATGACCACGAGATAGGAGCTATTGGAAGAAGGTCCGCAAGCCTGGAGGGACGCTAGGAAGCCCATGTGAAGTAATTTATTGGTCCGGTGAAAGGAACCGCTCCTGATCACAGTACAATCTTGAACGAGGGTGCTTGGGGCCTCCGCTTCCAATAATGGGGGAACCGTGCTCAAATAATTATTGAATTTCCCGAAGCTGAACCCACCGCCCGGCGGGTGCTCAGCTCAGCAGCGGCCAATTCTATTAAAGCTCTCGGGGTAGCGGCATTTCATCGAGAGGAATTCTCTTAATATTTAACCGATTTCCCTCTTTAAAGTGGTTTTGATGAGACAGGTCCGACCGCACAATTTATTTAGTCAATCAAAAAGGGTTGTTTGTTTTGGTTCACCGAGAACTTTGAAGTGGCTGCTGTGTGTTCGCCCTTCAGGCCGGGATCCACTCAATAGATTTTTGTTATCACAAAGCAAAACGTGAATTTAGTTAGCTTAGTTCGATATTTACCCTGGAAAAATGAAGTGTAACAGTACAATATAAGGTAGTAATAACAACTTTTTTCAAACAGAAGAAAATAAAGAACAAAACAACTTATTTTCTCCACTTCATGCAAAAAACATCGAATAATGGATATGTTTTTTGTCATTATATTTTCATAACCACATTTCAATGGGCTTCCATGAAGTGGAGAATATAAGTACAATTTGTTTCCACGCTAGAATACACATTGAAAAAACCAAATGCCAAAACATCAAAATACAGATTTGCCAATAAGGGGAAAGGAAACCAAAGACATCTCAATGTTAAAATTAATTATGGACACTGCCTATTTGTTGAAAGACGTACTTAGTTTTGTAGTAAATGTTTTTTATTAATGCATGGTTAAGGAAGACAGGAATCTATTTAATACAACGTATGCCATTCAATATCTCTGGTGTGGGCGGAGGAGACTCCTTACCAAATTTCAACATCTCATGGTGGAAACGAGAGAATTGAGCTTAGCCAACTGATTAGGATAGATTCCGTCATATCATTCGACTTGAGTGGCCCCAGAGATGATCGCAGTCAAATGTCAATTTCCTAGCGTGAACAGGAGGAAATTTTGCGGTCAGCTGATCAAGAATGAGCTTGTTATTTCAATCGTCTCTTAATGTCCCAGAGACTTCTTAACAAATTTCAACTTCCTTAGAGGAACAGGGAAGAATTTAGCTCACTCAGCTGTTCAGGAAAGAGAACATAATTTCAATCGTCATTGACCCAGAGAGTCTTCCTATCAAATTTCAACTTCTTATGTTGAACTGGAATGTGTCCTTTGATGAACAAGATGGAGCCTGTCATTTCATTCGTTTCTTTATTTTCCAGAGAGTCACCCTATCAAATTTCAACTTCTTAGGGTGAACCAGAGTCTCACTCAGCTGATCAGGAAAAAGCCTTTCCACTCATAATGTCCGAGAGAGTCTCGCTATCAAATTTCAACTATCTAAGGGGAACTGAAGAGTATTTAGGTCCCTCAGCTGTTCAGGAAAGAGCCTATAATTTCATTCTCCACTTGATGTTCCAGTGAGTCACCCTATCTAATTTCAACTTTCTGGGGTTAACAAGAGCTGATCAGGAAAAGGCCCGTTATTTCATTCGTTTCTTAATGTCCCAGAAAGTCTGCCTGTCAAATTTAAACTTCCTACGGGGAACAGGAGTAAATTTAGCTTTATTAGCTGCTCATGAAAGAGCCCATCATTTCAATCGTCAGTTAATGTCCCAGAGATTAATGTCCCAGAGTCTTGATATCCAATTTCAACTTCCTAAACGGAACAGGAGAGAATTTCGCTTGCTCAGCTGTTAAAGAAAGAGCCCATCATTTCAATCGTCTGTTAATGTTTTTGCTCAAATATTTCAAAACAATCAACTATTGCGTTCAGAACTGGAGATCCTCATGTATCCAAGGATAAACGACATACGTTTACTTATGCCAGTATAACTAATAATGATATGTTAAGGTCCATTATGCAATCTATTGATAGGTCTGCATTTATAATCAGAGCGATACCAACATTGCATTTGATGTATTCTCACTCATTTTATATACTTACTTATGTTCTTCATTTCGATTGAAAATAAGACGTAAGATGCGATATGTTATGCCATGGAGTACCAGTGGTTTAGTGAAATCAATCAACAAGTGCGATAAACTGTCAAAGGTTTGCAGAAATAACCCAAACGTTGAGTCATGTTTTACCTAGGTATAGAAAAAAGCTCAAAACCATACAAGAAATAACAAAAAATCCTTATTTCAAATCGGAAATTAAAAAATCCGTCAATTCAGCTAAATTATGGAAAACTATTAATAAACTTTTTGAAATTTGTTGTACTAAAAAAGCGCTGGCTAACGAACTGAACCTTTTATTCGGGAAGCTTGATTTTTCGGAGCAAGAACAGAACCGTCTGGAAAGATATATATCAAGGATGCGTTACGGAATGCCCCAAAATGAATTTCAACGAAGAAAATTTACAAATATTTTGATTTAAAAATTTTTGAAGCCATTGAAATAGCTTTATTTTCTACGAAATGTTATTAAAATTCTTCCTTTTCCCTATAAACAAATATTTTATCTAGCAAGGAGTCGAAAGCTCTCAGAATGAACCCACTCTACTCTAAAACGTCTTCCCCACAACCTAGGAAAATCATGGTGTGGCCAAATGCATATAATAGTACGAAATTCCAAGGATAATTAGTCGATATTTGAAACCCAGTTCTTTGCTGTGACCTGTCGAAAGATGTTTTGTACTCGGACGAGCTCCCAAAAGTTTCCGCTACGTGCAGGTAATTTCATCACGAATGAATCACCGTGCGCCGTCTCATTCCAGAAAGTCGGCAGCATGTGCAGCAGTAAGTCGACATGGTAATTATCAGAAGTCCAATCTTGGAACTTCGCTCTGCAAGTTGTATAACCATTTGTATTTCCGCTCTCCATTCATTATCCCAATTAAGTCATTTGTTACGAACTTGGGGAGCCAAGAGGTTCAAGGGATGGTTGGGATTGTTTCATAAGTGCCGTTGTTGAGCTTGCTGGAAATATTTCGGTGACCCCCATAGCTCACGGCGGGTGTATGGGCCGTTTCAACGTTAGTCCGAGTATCTGTTGCGCGAGGAGCCGTAACAGTAACCGAGTTGGACCGCCCTTTGTCAAAATACGGAATGTTTATTCAATGAACGCGTCGGGAAGCTTCCGAACTGATTCCCGCTAATCCGAACCATAATTAAACTCGTAATTAGAGAGACTTGATATTCTACTCTCTCTACTCGTAATTTACAGATTGTCATATAGCTGCGAGTGGAGAGAATGCTTTAGTCACCCAGTACAAACGTTCGAGAGTCAAAAAGTCAATAATGAACAAAGGGAAAAACCAAATAATAAAATTATGTACATATCTCTCTTCCTCCGCTGCACAAAGTGTTTCCGTCAGGTACGGTGATTTTCAAAGGGCTGTGGAAAAAAGAATATTTGAAACAAAATTTGCTGACAAGTTGCATGAGCAAGAGCAAGTTCTTTCAGATACTTCATGGCAGTTTCCCGGGAAGTGTTAAAAAAATATTTAAAAAAATAAATAAAAAAAACTGACTCATCTGCACGCTATGCCTTTTTGCGCTGCTTATCTGTGTGAGCAACGTTTTCCAACTCTACGCAACGTAAAACCTGTCAAAATAAATCGGTTGAAAATTTTGAAACAGCATTAAGATTAAAAGAATAGGAAATTTTTCCAAAAAACATTGGAAATAGTTAAATCATAGAAACAGCTATTGGACTTAAATTTCACTTTCTTAGATAGTTTTTTGTCTTTTTTTTGTTAAAGTCGTTGTTTGTATAATATTACCACAATAACTGTGGTAAAAATTAAATATACCTATCAATCAATTTTTTCGACATTCATTGTTCCTAATTTGATTTGTATATACTGAATACATTTACCTACCTAATGAGATATGCTCAACTGTGTGATTAATTCGTATTATTGGAATTCCATACACAGTTACTCAGAGTTCTGAATATAGAGAAACAAACAATATTTATTTGAAACCAATGAAGAAAAAGACTGATAGATCCCAAACAAAAACTCGCGTACTTTAAGACTAAAAAATTGATATCGTATTGTACGTATCATTGCACACTATTAATAATAATAATTTTGGGCAGATCTTTTGGTTGATCAGGGATGGTAGGTGGCGGGTAGGTTGAGTAATTTCTTCGGGTCATTTATTCGTAGTCGTCCCAAAGAATCGAATTAAAACCCTCTTTCCGCCATATGTACCTATCACAGGAGCAGAGCTACGAAATACAGAAATACGAAATACACTGGCAGGAGTCACCATTTTTGCTCCCGGGTGAGGTGACATTTTGTTCCAACGATAGTCTAATATTCGATGCCTACACGTTAGAAGAGATGTATGCCCAACAATCTGTAGAGGATTGGTGGGAATCGGCCAGCTTTGGTGAATGGAGAAAATTATCCTTTCCCACTCGTTGCACTTATTGTTCCGATCCTTCAAGATGCTGATTTTGTGGTTCCGGCAAGTGTAATCGTCATCTGATTCCTATATAGTAGAGATCAACATGAGTGCAACAAGCATCTTCCTATCAGGCAAGAGACAGATTACGCCCGGTCTTTTGGAAACGCAATGCCTTTATAAAGACTGTGGCGTCTCGTCGTAGCACCGTTGATATGCTGGCTGAATCTTTACGTTACGATTATGGTGCTCTCATATTCACTGAGGAATATTTGCTCTCCTCCGTGCACTGGCTAAACCTCATAACAGTGAACAAGCTTCGTTCATTCTACGACTCGACTCATTAGTATGAATACAGACACTCCTAACATACAGAGTTGTTTGCGAAAACCACCGCTCTCATAACCGGCATTCTTTACATTACCACCGTATGTGAGGTGCATCCAAAGTACTCGCATAGTATATAGAAAATAAAAAAAGTAAATTCATGTAGCTGGGTAGACATTGAAAATACGAGAGAAGGCAGAACGGAACAATAGGGCCTAGGTTGATATAAATACCAACCGCCACTACTTGATATGAGCCCTTCACTTGACAAACCTCTTTATGCAAGTAACAAAAAGGGAAATACATACACCACGGATATCGTTCGTAAAATAAAAACGAGGCAAACTTATTAGTTACTGGTACCAGACCTCTAATTTATGATCGAACGTTACGCCCGCACTAGATCGTGTTCTCGGTTCGAATGTGCTACGGGGTCCGTGGATTATCTAGCACTATGGCGGCTACGCGATTTTCACCGAACATTACAGACTGGTCTTCGTGGGCGGAGGAAGTGTTAAAGATGACGTCCAAACGCAATAATTTTATTCAACAACTACAACATTCCCGTCGATATTCCACTATGTCAGACTTCAAACTGGCCACAACTTCATATGCCGACACTACTGGGACGTCAGCAACAACCGAGGTGGATCGTATTTATTAGGTATCTACCTACCAGGACTACCAATGTAGTGGAAGAATTATTTCACTTTCGGAAGATGAAAAAAAGTTCTAGTCATGCCGCATGTTAGTATGAGCGAATCTTTGTATATCGTACTATATTATATTAAATCGTTTTGAAAATTCAGGACTTTAAGTGAAAGGAAATTATTGTTAACTACCAATTTTATGGTAAAAAAAAAAATCGTGCTGCAATTTAAAAAAGATTTAGGATTTTTAGCTTTTTTCATTTTTTATCTATGTTTCGACAAATATTCATGAAACTTGAGTACTTTTTTCAGCTTAAATTTTTGCATTAATTTTTGAATGTTGTAGTTCATCGTTAATAAATTTTTTTCAACTAAAATTTTACTAAAAATATAAATTTAACAATTTTAAGCCTTTTTAAAATCAATTTTTAGTAACTTTTATTGCACATTTTTTGAAATTAGACCAATTTAGTGTCCTCAAAAAATGCTGGCCAACAAACTCAACGTTTCGTTTGGGAAGCTTGATTTTTTGGCGAAAGAACGGAATTTTAATCTCTTTCTTCATGAGAGTTATCGTCTGGAAGGACACATGAATATGTATACACATAAATAATAAATAAATATGAATTATATATAATACAAAATTTCAAAGCTGTGGAGTTTCGTAGCTGTTGTCTAATTTCTTTCAATTTTGGGACACCTCGACAACAATTACGAGGTACGGAAGCGTATATTGATCATTTGGCGGGCCTTTGGGCATAATTTGTTCCTTGTTCGACTTATGGTAGTGAACTCTGAAATTGAGCTCCTTTGGGACATCTAGAATACAATTACAAAGCCTGGCCAGACCATTTGGGACAACTTTGATTTCGTGACCGTCTGTGTGTCCGCAAATCCTTGTAACAACACTAAATTTGCCACCAGATCTTGATGAAATTTTCATAGAACGAGTAAGTTGGGATGTGGACAGTCCTCTATCATTTTCATTGCTCGAAAATCAACACTTTCATCATGATCACATTATTAGCTGCTGAGCAAGCGCAAATGTAAAATTCTTGTAACGAGCCATAATTATATAGTTTCTATTCGATTCCGATAAAATTCTCTGAGGATATTCGGGTTATGATGAGGATGGTTCCCTATTAATTTCAGCTGTCAAAAATGAATCGTTTTCACAGCGCACACACGAACCTCAAATCCTTGTAACAAGCAAGACGATCATTTTTCATCCAATATCGATAAATTCTTCAGGGATTGATTGGTGATCTTTCAAGATTAGGTACCTTTTAGAAATAAATCAATGACCTTCACTTTCATGTAGCAGACACTATGAAGCTACGTTCTACACCTGACATGGCAGACGTTTTTCTGTACATATCTTTTATGTCTTGGGACGTCAACCAAACATTTTTAAGGGTTTGATATTGTTTTCTTCACCCAAAGGTAAATAAATGAAAGTGTTATTATTTGATTAACTCGGCCCTTCAGGCCTTGCAAGGGGCTCCCCCCCTGAGCCCCCCAGTTGCTTTCCGCTTTGAGCTTTCGGCTAAAATGCTAAAACATGGAACATGATTTCTTCCCGCTAATTCTTAAATGTAAATAAATTTAAAACTCCGACATGAATAGAATAACAAGTACGAAAGAGATGCGTGATAAATCGAGAGCTTTCCAACGAGTGGAGAACGATTTTTGTCCGGTGAAAAATAAAGAAGTTCCATTTCCCCAGCAACGGCTTGGTTGTACGTGAAAATCAAAAGAAAACAACACCTAACTTTTTCATAGGTTGCGTGACTTTTTTTTCGTTGCGGAACAAAATTTCCGGTTGACCCGTCGACTAAGACATTTTCAATGTCAAACATTTCGTGACTCATCCGCGTAACGTTTTTCGCTAGTTAGTCTCCGAAGCTAAAGCATGCTATATGACACATCCGCGTAACGTTTTTTCACTAGTTAGTCCAAGGCTAAAGCATATTCCATGCTAATAATTGGATAAACCGAATCATTTGTTCATAAAAACTCATTTTCTATCTCACTCATAGGAAGAAACTGTTCTTTGGTAATGTATAATAACAATAATCATAAAGGGTTAAGCAACTGACAATTTCGTTGGAAAAAAAGAAAAAATCCAATGGGAATCGAGCTTAAATTTTTATCTCTGGAAGATTAGGCAACTATTTATTCTAGAGACAACGACGTTGTTGGATTTTATGATTGCTCGTTTGTGAGTTTTACGAGGCTACCGTTCACTTAAAATTCAAATGAGTCTCCCAGAGGTCTAGGTTGAGGTCTTCCAAAACAAGTGGAATAGGTGCTGTTTGTATTAACCTAATCCTCTCAATGGAAGGCAATTCAACAGACAGCCAAACCAACAGTAGCCAAAGTTGTCCTGTAAGCTCAAACTTGAAATATGGGAATACAAAATTTTGATTTTGGAAACAAGCAAATAATGTATCCCACTTCTCACAGATAATTATTAAACTACCCGAAATCTGATTAATTCGAATCCTCTAGAAATTTATTGAATTACTTATAAAGATGTGTTGATCTCATACTTTTCTTTCAAACTTAGAAAAAAAACTAAAGAAAAACGCGGCAGACCGCTAGTAGTTCCTCTCTTATGAGAGAAGAACTATGAGCATTGAAAATGTCTCAGTAATTCAAAGGTTTTTTATTGTTTTAAATAAAATAACAATTAGAAAACATAAAATAATTACTGAAACACAATTACTGAAGTTGCTGTAAGCCAGTCTCGACGATACCCAATTCTTCCACGAATATGATTTCACAGGTAGGTAATTTTCTGTTATGGTGCCCGTCTACAATTACTATAACCAAGATTAACTCCTCAACCAAGTGACAACAAAACAAGCGGCATTGTTTACTATATCCATTTATAACATAAATAAATATAAAATTACGACATGAATAGAAGAACAAGTACGAAAGAAATGCGTGATAAATCGAGAGTGGAGAACGATTTTTGTCCGGTGAAAACTAAAGATGTTTCATTTCCCCAGGAACGGCTTGGTTGTACGTGAAAATCAAAAGAAAACAACACCTAACTTTTTTATAGGTTGCGTGACGTTTTTTTCTTTGAGTAACAAAATTTCCGGCTGACCCGTCGACTAAGACATTTTAAATGTCCAAAATCATATCTGTCACATCTTTTATACATTTTTTGTCATAATTATCCTGTAGTTTTCCGCACCTTTGTTGGGAATCAAAAAGTTGTACATAGAGAATTTTAGATCATTCCGAATCCGATTCACTGAGATATGTTAGGACGTACTTTCACATTTACATTTACATCCTTATAAAACATGTAATGATAGTAATACAGCTCATAATAAGATATTGCTTTCGAGTCTACGTGAAGGTAGCGGAAGAATTGCACTTTCGGGGGATGAAACATTTTTTGTGTCCAAAATCACAGTTTCTGCTCGAATTTAACGTTTTTGACGATTTCGACCGATTTCAAACAATTCTGTATCAAGCTTTTCACAGATTCACCAGTTTTCTTAGGTTTTCATCCGATTTTGATGACATTTCCAGGTACTATGCGGGTTAGGTTGTTGATGGTCCCCTATCAGTCTCTCTCGTTTTCTCGTACTATAATTGACAGATTTTGTAGTTTCACTCTACATTTTGATTTAATATTTCCAGCTATGGAATTTTTTGAGACCACCTAAACCTTTTATATGATCTCTCCATTCATATTACAGATACAAAGAAGCTATGTGCCACATCCGGTTTGCTTCATTAATCTTTTGTTAATATTTACCTTCTTCAATACATTTTTTTCCCTTTTTTTCACAGCAAATACATGGCATTTTTGTCTTCTTTTTTCACCTCAAAGTAGATTTTAGATGTCTGATAGGTATATTTTACATGCCCACTCATGGACCTATCTTTTAAAACGTACATTATATTGTCCTCGTGTATATTATCGAGCATTCTTTTTAACACACATTTTTGTCATATATTTATTTATTTTAATATAGATTTTTTTCGTAAATATTTACTCTGTTACTGCGGATCATTGTCTATTATTATACTTATAGGATCTCTCACCTTTTCAAATAATTGCAAAACGAGGGATTCTTCTTCAAGTTATCCGTTGGATAGCTCTGTTAGCCCCTTACGGAATCAGGCGAAGGCAGACATTTTGTTACTCTCGTTTTACTGATCCTAGTGAATGCTTTCATTGTATGCTACATTTTCTTCATTATGCTCATCCGAATCCATCTACTTTTCTCTCCAAGTAAGGTGATTCATCCTTGTCATCGGTCTTTCAACATAATGGTTGGGTTGATATAGGAGGGTATAGTAGGGTTCATCCACCTGTTGCAAATCTATAAAACCACATTGAGCATGAGCATTATAAATATATAAAATAACTAGATAAATTGAGCTTGATCCCGAACTTACCTGTCTCATCCTCATTTATTCCTTATCGCAAAGTAACCTTACAAACTGATAACAGTGAAATTCATTTCTTGTTAGTATTCATGATTCATGAAAATGATGTTCATAAATTTTCAAAATTTGTCATTGTAAAACCTTTTACGAATAAGAAAAGAACTAGGAAACTTAGAAATGCTGGAAATTGAACACACGAGATAGGCGGGAAATTCCCCTAGGTGATATTTCTGTCTGATTACAACGAAATTTGATAGGGAGCCTCTCTAGGACATCAAAGGACGAATGAAATTACGGGCTTCACCCAGAGCTCCAGCTGATCGATTCTAAAAGTTGGTTCTGCTTACGCAAACTGCGTGAGTGTTTTTTCTCTTTCTCAGTAAGTAAATAGAAAGTTGGTCACCAAGTATTTGTTGATACTTATCGAAGTAACTCAATAGCTAAAAACATGGTGGGGTTGATAAGTGTTTGTACAATGACAAGCTATGATAAGTGAATGACCAACAGATATTTATTAGGAGTAGTGCGAATTCGAACTTTAAACAGTGAAGCCAAACTCGAATGCCGAGTAGGTACTGTTTGTTAGCTTCTCTCCTTCCAGAGTAAATTCGTAACCCAGAAACGGACAGACGTCCAAACTTATCCAGATGACCTTTGTGCCGAGAGGGAACGCCGAGCAAGTACACTCATTTTATGACCCTCAGGAAAGTTGGTCAACTCACATAATTTCCATCCGAGCTAATTCTCGGCAACATAAAACGGCGGAAATCGGGCGGCCGTGACGAGGGGTCCCTCAGCCTCCTCTTGGCTCATCCTTTTGTTTCAAAGGTTTGATCTAATTAAAGGGAGGAAGGGGCTGTTGTTGTTTAAACATTGGACATGAAGTTGCCCACAACAATTAGCGACTTTGTCCCAATTAGAGGCCCCGTCCCGCCCTCGGCGTTCCAAGTCCCCGGAAAGTTGTCTATTGTTACGTGAGCCCCGAGGGGAGAGCGGGGGCTTCGTTTCGGAGACGTAGATGCAAAGCTTCCCCCCTCTAAAAACCTGATTCGCGGTTATGGAATGAGCTACCCTCGATATCTTAATCCTCGAACTGGTAAAATATTTATATTAGGTATGTCAAGTCGAGACTAGAATCAGGTCGAGAATAGGGAGAAATAGGCCGTGAGATAATCATGCCTTACAGATTTTACGTTTACGCATGCGGAGAGTGAAGTATTGGTTCGTTAGCAATCAAACTGATAGAGGATATTCTACAGTCTACAGACAATCCACGGCCATTACTATCATTACTTGTGGGTCCGCTGACCATGTGTCCCACGAACTTTGAGATAATGTACAAATCTTCGCTACTAACAGTGGTTTCAAGGCAAGGATGATAAATCTAGCTTTGAACGTAACCCGATTCGATTCAGCGTCCTAGAAATCATTAAAATGCCACGAATTTATTATGGTTTTAAGATGTATATACCGTCCCACGTCTTTGATGATATCATCATTTTATTGCGTCGGTTACATTTTAGATCATCTAAGAGAGTTTCGATTTATTCTATTTGACGGATTTTTGATGATGAATGACGCCAGAGATGACGGCGATGACGTCTAGTACAACTTTTAAAGCTTTTATAGTGGTTTCAGTCGATTCTGTGTGGCGAAAACAATTGAGAACAATACTTGTTTTTCGAATAATACTCGTTTTTCGGTTGATTTGATGACAGTTTTCGTCGCAGAGAAGTTCCTGCCATCGAATCGTCACCAACTGTACAGCCAATTCCCGATGTCTAAAAAGCCTACCTACCACATTTAAAGTTGATCGCTCCAAAATTGCGGCCTATAGCGCAGAACATTTTTTAAAATAAAGAAATATTTCGAACATTTGGATTTTGAAATTTTTTGAGCAATTGGAATAGTTAAATTTTCTACCAAAATTCACCAAAATGCATTTGGTAACCTTGGTAAACTCGGAAGCAAAATTTGCTCAAGAGGTTGTGCTGCAATACCTAGTCAAAAATGGCGCAAGAACGAACGCAAGCAATTGCGCTATCCCGTTCGAAATGAATTGAGATCGGTAGAGATTCAATCTAATTCATATTATGAGTTCACGGAGCGCCGTATGTAACCCTAATGATCGTGTGAGATAGGAACGGGCCGGCAAATCGCCGTTTCGAGTCACTAGGAACGCCAACGTTTCGGGCGCTAAACAGAACCATCACCGTAAATCCGACGGTTGGACCCTCTCTAAGAGCGAGGACGCTTTCTTGCCTTTAATGATCGTCCTCGATGGGTCGGCCTGAGGAGGTGCGGAAGCCAAGTCCCTAACGTCGGCTAAGGTCTGAGGGCTGGCGGCGGCGGTATTTCGTGCGTTGGACCGCGGAGGTGGACGAGGTTGCACAACGCTATTATTTATAATAGGTACCGAGCCACCTCCAGCTGACCGTCCTCAAATGACGCTCTTTGTTATTCCGATGAAGAAAACGGATGTTAATGAAAACAATGATATTTCATCGGGAGTTGCATGGCAGGTCGATTTCGTCATCGTCTATAACAATTCATTGATAGTTGTATCAATAATCAGTATCAAAAATATTATGATACAAGCAAGTTATAAACTTAGGATTTTGTTTATTACTAATAGTTTACTTACCTATTTGAGAGTTTTTGTTCTTCCTGTACGATTGTCCCCCGTTAAGGCGTAGAGCAGCGTCTAGAGCAAGCAACTGCAAATGCAAGTTCTTCGCGTATTTGTACATGTGTGTACACGAACAACCAAACCCTATCGTCAAGCCTCTTCAGTATTTCAATGTCAAAGATTCTCTTGAATTCGAGATTGAGTCGAAGAAGATTGAATTCATTTTACATTTACGCTCTGCTTTATCAGCTACGAGTATCTTCACAGGCATCGAATAGCAACGTTCGGAAGCGTCGCAATTTCGGCATGTTTTGTCTTTTTTGTCTCATCATTCACTTTTTCATCTATCTGCATCAAGTTTGCTTAATCAGGCCTCGTGGAGTAGTTTGTTTTGATTGCCTACCTATCCTGCTTCATCAAATCGATTTTCAAGTTCGATTCCAATTTTAGTCTAGTGCAACGCACTTTGGGAATTTCGGATTTACTATCTTGGGGGGGGGGGGGGGGGGGGGGGGGGGAAGCGATAATTACTGATTCTTTAAATGCTGCCCAAGCAACAAATCTCGGCCGATTTTCGTGATTCTTCTTTTGTTCCATTCGAAAAATTCGATTTAGTTTTATAATGTATGTCAGGAGTTTCATATTTCATCATGAGGGGGTGAATGGAGGGATGATTCTGATAAATCATGATGTTTTTAACAATTCTAATCCGATTTCCGTAATTTTTTTATTTTTTTATTCAAGTATGAATTCAGTCTAGTTTTGGATTCTATATCACGAGTTTCAAATTCTTTAGGGAAGAGGGTGAATAGAGGGGGGATCAGTAATAAATCATGATGTTTTAACTAATATCGTCAGATTCGCATGATTCTTTTTTGGTTCAACTATGAATTTGGTCTAGTTTCGGAAGATATATTAGGAGTTAAAAATTTCGTTATGGGAGGGGTTGAATCGAGGGGGTAATAGTAATAATAATGATGTTCTATTCTCCTCATATTTTCGTGGTAATTTGTAGCGAATTTTCGTAGCAAATGAATTTCGTTCATTTTGAATTTGGTCTAGTTTTGGTAAATTCGTCAGGAGTTTCCAAGTTTTATTCTGGAAGTTTTAGGATGAAAATTTACTGTTGTGGAGGAGTTTAAAGGGGGGTGGGGGGGGGGGGGGGGGGGGGGGTGGCAATTCCGAGAAGTCATCATATTTAGGTTCTTTCTCTAATTTTAACTCTCACCAAAATTATTTACAATTCATTCATAGGGGCGCCCTGTAATGCATGCATTACTTTCCAATATATTTAATCTTTGAGGAGATATTAGCTGGAATGTCACTTAATTTCTTCTGAAAATTGCTGAAAAGCCAGGAGACTTTTTGAGTGCTGAAAAATGAATTTCCATGAAATAAACTTTGGACAATTTAATTTTTGAAATATTTGAATGTTGCTCGGTTCGCTCGCAAACGGTAGATCTCAAAGGGTAGGTTTAACTTCTGTAGGGGATGCTGCTCGCTTCGCTCGCAAACGGTAGATCTCTAAGGGTAGGTTTAACTTCTGTAGGGGATGCTGCTCGCTTCGCTCGCATAACTCAGGTAGATTATTATTTAGAATTAGCTGATTGCCATGAATTTCTCGTACCTTTATGGGGTATATTTTAATCGGAAAAAACCAAGTTTTTCGGCGGACTTTTCGAGAAAACGGGTCCGTACTCTCGCATTTTTTTAACGCATTTCCCGATACTTTTTTCTCGATCCGATCGCGCCGTCGTCTTCCTCGTAGGAAAACCTACGAAACCCGTATTTTTCCGGAATTGTCAACGGCCGTTTAGAGGGGTAGGGGAAGCGGGGAAGTCCAAAAAGCGCACATTAATTCTTACTTTTTAGATCTCTAAGGGTAGTTTTAACTTCTGGCAGACGTTTTTTTCTGTTGGAAATTCTTACAAACAAATTAAATCTGTTCATAAATTGGTCAATATAGCCTTGAGTGTTGCATTTTGAATGTTAAAGGGGAATGCGCTATTAAAAGTCGTGTGGGCATCACAGTGGCCTGGCACCTCCGTAGGCTGTCGGCAGCTTGAGAAAGAGAACAACTCAAGCTGCGTCTTGGAAGTTGCGGCAACATTAATCCAGTATTGTCCATTGTAAAAGATGACGGCAGCCGCCGTTTACGCAACCCGTTTGTAGATGCGAGTTGAATGGATTGGGAAGGGAACTTGCGATCGTGATCTCGATCCACTAATAGGATGTATAAAGCAGAAATACGACTTTTGTCACGGTCGATGACGGTCGTGAGTCCCGAATTTACTATTTTAATCTCGTTTGATTTGAGTCGTTCAAGTGCAGCTTTCGATGAGTTGGCATTGAGGATCGGAGAGACTACCGTAGGAACGACGTGATTAGATTAGAGCTACTAGTACTCGTAAGCATAAGGTTCGACGAGGTAGGCAGTGTAAACTAGGTTAGTGTAAGGTTTGAATACACGGACCTTGCTTTTGCGAGTAATCGAGAAAAATAAGAAAAAAAATCTAGTCATGCAGCATGATCGTAAAGCGAATTTTCGTAATTCTCGTATTATACAGGGTGTTGCGACTTAAGTTCATCAAATCCCGAGGGTCGATTCTAGTAGAGCTCATATTTCTGATCGAAAATTCCTAGTAGAGATTTTTTTTAAACGCTTGGTTTTTGAGTAATTCAATTTTTAAGATTTTTTTCGTATTTTGTACCTTATGACATTAAAACGGCTGAGATTCTGAGGAGGTTTTTCCCTTGTAATGATTTTCCAAAATAGTCTGTATTATGGGCAAATCGACAAATAGAAAAAAGTCAAACTCTGAGAGGCTTTTTAGCTTCTTTTCAATAAATAATGAACCTTTGTAATCGACCAAGAAACAAAATCAACCCCCCCACCACTCCCCCTCCCCCTCACCCCTCAAAATTTTTGGTTTACGTTTCAAGATGCGTAGACTCCAAAAATCAAATTATAAAATATCCGTCCGTCCGCCGTACGCCGTCCAGAGATTTTCTGCAAAACTACTCTACCAAAGTTTATGAAATTTGACGCACAAATCATACATCGGCCGTCAATAGAGGGACGACCTACTGGAATTGATCCAGGGAGGTGTGGGACAACTCAAGCTCTAGAAAACTAATAACGGAATAAAAATCCTTTTAAGACTTCCAAGACGAATTCGTGGAAACAACAAAACATAATTATAGCTTTGTGTGTCGAAACTCCCGTGGCTACAATTGTCAACCTATTTTCGTGATTATCTTGTGAATTCCGGATTCGCGGTTGGGATAGTTGATGGAGGAGGTAGATACGGATCCATTCAAGCGATGCCCAAACTACGATTCTCTGCCGATTTTCGTGATTCCTTTGTTGTTCAATTAGGAATTCGGTCATGTGTCAAGAGTTCCAAATCCCATTAGTGAAAGGGGGTGGATGGAGGGGGTAATACTGATAAATCATTATGTTTACACTATATTTCTATTCGATTTTCGTGATTTATTTGTTCAATTAAGAATTTGGTCTACTTTTGGAACAAATGCCGGGAGTTGCAATTTTACTAAGGAAGGACTAACACTGATAAATCATGATGTTTTTAATATTCTCATTTGATGTACGTAAATAACGTGCTGCGCCGGCCGTCCAGAGCTTCCCTCCAAAACTACTGGACCAAAGATTAAGAAACTTCAATTTCATCTACATCGATTCCGATCTACCCTGAAGGATAGCATTTATGGGCTGAAATATTTAAAAATCGAGATCTTGTACTATTCCGTATTAAAAATAATTTTTTGGGTGTAATCAATATATATTATCCCAAAGAATCGAATGAAACCTCCCGGATCGCTGTGTGTTTAACCCTTGGATCTCCCTTAGTGCGAGAACTTTGATAAGGGAAAATATCAACAACATGAGTGTGAGTCAGAGCTGGTGTGAACAGAGCGGAAATCGCCTTATAAACACCGACAATCGTATCAGTCGATATACCATCTGATTCAAATGGAATTCTCACTTCACGAAATCGGGTTTATTATAACTCTTGTCACTTAGGTATATTCGGAATAGAATGGTGTTTTATTTTATCGCATTAATTTTCATTTAGTGGATGCCTACGTTGAAATTAGTTTAGTTATTCTTAGATTCTGACAAACCTTCTATAGTACTAAAATATCAGCTCTTGATATACAGTGGAACTAGAAGGCAAAATGTAGGTGTTTCATTTAACTTCAGTTGATTCTCCTTGGTAGGCATCTATGTCTAATAATTAAGCTTAATAATAATAAAATACAATAAATAATATTAACTACGTTTGTTAATTGAAGACCAGTCAGAAATCTGAGTAGAAGGGCTATAAAATACAGAAATAATGAAGGTTTATGTAATAATTTGCTGCGTTTATTTAGAGTATGCAAACTACATCATTGAAAACGTGAATGAGTATGATCTAAAACATACCTACTATTAAAGAGCTCGAAATAAGGCAAGTAGTGATAGTACATCATTAGAAATAGACCCAACTTAACACTACTCACAAACTGACTCTACCAAACAGTAGATTCCTAGGTACAAAAGAGTTGGAGAAAACCCAATTTCTTCCAAATTGAAACTCAGCTATCTCCACACTTTGCAATATACTTTTTTATCACACCAAGTTTGCAACTTATTAGTAATTTGATTTTGACCTTATTTACTACATATACTACAAAACATATTTACAGAACAAGTTTTGACAAAGTCTGATAACTGATGAACTAATTTCATTATTTCATATTGACTGTGTTAGTTCGTGTGGTTTTCTTCTAATTTCATTATTTTATAATCACTGTGTTAGTTCGTGTGGTTTTCTTCTCTTCTGAGCAGGTCGGTTACATCAAGCAAATGGACAGCTTCGATGTTGACAACGCCTCTCAGTCGCTCTTGGAGAGTGATGGCAATTTCCTTGATAGTTTCCATCGTTAGAGCACGGTGAATCATTCTGAAAGTACCAGACTGCATTAACTATATTCCTGAGCACATCATTTTGAAAAATCTGGATAAATTTCTGATTGCTCTGAGCTGTGCAGCCCCACAGCTGCGCTCCGTAAGTCCATACTGGCTTTAGAAATAGGTTGTACAGGGTTAGTTTGTTTTGAACAGACAATTTTGATCGCCTGCTCATTAACCAGGAAATTGTTTTTGAGTTTGATACAACTGAGTTCAGTAAAATCTACGAACATTAAACGGCTCGTTCTTCAGAAGAAAAAATACCATTATCACAACTGTCTTAAAATAAAAATATAGACCAACAATTGATTTGAACTGCTCAAAAATGTTTGTATCATGTAGGAGAATTGAAAATCAAAACCAACAATTTTTTTCAAAAATAGGTGAAATTACACTAAAGAGAACAATACCTACCCAAACTGTTGTCATTGATGATCTCTACACAAATGAGACAGCTTGTGTACGAGTCCGCAACCACGAGAGACTATTTTTAAATTATCGGTTTGGTACCACATTCACCTTCGAGGTAAGTTAGCCTGGTCCATGATGTTACCTATCTTAATGATTGTTTATAGTTAATTAATAACTTTGCTTGTAGATCACCAGTGCGGTTTAGGCAGCGTATGGTTTGAGCATAAATTTTGATCTTACTGAAGACTGGCGAACGATTTTGGTATGACGAAAAATGGTAATGATATAGTTCCGTAGCAAGGATTTGATTGAAAGGGAGAATCAACAGAAAAAAATATCCATGAGCATTTCTTGGTAAGGCAACGATTTTTTGTAAGAAATTTTCAGTTAATGTGCCAGAAAAATCAACAAAATCATGAAATGTCAAAATCTATTAGGCAGAAATGTCAAAATCTATACAGTAATGCATCAACTCTGGCTGAATCCTACTTACTGAAACCAACTCAACACCCCAACAAACTCAACAAGAGTTCGTAGCAACGTTTATCGCACATTCTCCACACCGACAATGGGCACTACTCGACTGACATTTTGGTTTATTATTTTCAATAATGAAATTTGGTTTACGACCCTAACTGACCGTAGACACAACTCGACCGTCCTTTTTATGACAATAATTGACGATCGGCTCAACGCGACATCACCCTTTAAAATGTAATGTTGAAATTTCTTTGAACATGAAAGTCCATTTTTACCCTATCTCCAGGACTAACAGGTGAGGAGTTAACGCAATGAGGATGTTGAAATTCCTTTTGCACGGTATTCTGGTCGGTGCGTAGGATTCTAATATTGAGTAACTTGATATAGGTACCTACCTACCTACCTAGCGCCACCCCGCTTGAATTTCAGAGTACTCGCAGGTTCGGACAGAACAGTGAGAAAAGGAGAGCCGAAATACAATAAACCTCAAAGCTAGGCCGGTAATGAGCAACGAGTTCTCGACGCTGAGCCTGGGATAACGCACTTAGCACGATGAACTAGGTGTGAAGGGACGGACAATGCTGGTCCTGGCCTGGGTCAGTTGAATAACTCGCTTCTAGTTATGTGATGGGCATTAGGGCTCGCCATGGGCTCGTACTCCTGCCCACATTGCACCCACGTAAGATGACCGTCGGAACGATGAGGCGCCTTCTCCGAGACAATCAGCTGCTCGCCGTACGAATTCAGTTCAATCGCCCTCGGTAATTGAGGAAGAAATATCCAGAAATCTGAAAATTATGATTTCAGACCTTAGAAAATGAGGCGAAAGTGGAGCTAAAAGAAACTTCTGATTAAGTCAGCAAAGTAAATCATGTAGCGCATAGGAACATTGCAACATAGATATGTCTTATGAGTAACACGTTGATATATATATATATATATATATATATATATATATATATATATATATATATATATATATATATATAATACTTATTTTCTGGTTAAGGAGATAGGACCGCAAATATTCCTTCAGGGCCTACAAAAATGTAGCGGAAGCATTGTTTTCACACTTTCGGAAGATGAAAATCCCCCCCCCCCCCCACCACCTAAATCTAAATTAACTCGCATGCAAAGTATCAGACCATTTTGTACTACAACTTTGGTTCCGTGTGGCAGAACACATTGAATATTTAACCCCCAACTGATTTTAGCCAATTTTCGAAGAAAATTTAAAAATTTCCCCAAATATTCCTCATTGAAAGTTGTTTTGAGGCATTCAGGAACCATGTGTGTATGTGAGTTGCTGAGGTAGGGCAATTGGGGGTGTTCTCATCTCTTTGGAGATCCCTCATATCCCTACCCAAGGCCAGGTCATACGCCCCCGTCGTGCAACCCGGGCACCCTCCAGTGTGGAAGGGTCGGGAGACCCTTCAAATGTTGTCTCCTCCGTTATGATGGATATAAATAAAAATAAGCATCATAACCCCCACCGGCCCATTGGCACACGGGGTTCTAGGGGAGGCACTCGAGGGCGCTCCAGGCAGGGGCGTCGGTTTTCCTCTCCCTCTTCTTCGTCCCCTTCTTCCTATCCTTCTTCCTCTTCCAATGCCCCTGGAGATGCCCACCAGTGTGCCCACTGTGAGAGAATCATCAATTCCAACCGTGGCCTCATACCCACATCTGGCAGAAGCATCCTGTACAGGCCAACGCAGCAATTTATATAGAGTTAGAGCGGCACAGGTATGCTTTTGAGGAATTGCGGCGAATGGTGGCAGAGGAGGCAGGGGCTGTGCGTAATGGGGTACACAATATTAATGTTTTTTTTTGCAAGCACGTTTTCCCATGTGCACGCTTTCTACCATCCAATCCTTCGTCTGAGGCCCCACTATAAGCAGCTTGTCCAGGATGTAATCCTGGCAAATATTAGTGGGGCCTCTCGCATCTCCAACAAGCGTGGGGCAGCAGCACTCCATTCAGCAATCCTCCCCCGGGACCTCCGGTCTTCTTGATGATCTGAAGTATTGAGGTTCGGGGTGCAGTTAGGCAATATTGAAGGTAAATGAGAAGGCCTACCTGCAGGAACTGGTAAGGCGGGCTGCTGAAGGGCCAGATGGCTAGGAAGAAGAGGTCGCGGCTTATGTGCAGAGAATATTCCCACAGGTTGAGGAAGCGACCGTGACGAAACACTAGGGAGGAAATCCTCCTGCTTTGGTGCCTCGTGGAGGTCGCAGAACAGCTAAGCAAGCGAGGAGGCGGGAATACCAGAGGGTCCAGAGATTGTGGAGGAAGCATCTGGCTCGTGCAGCTGCAGATATACTGGAGAGAGTTGGGGATGAACAAGTTTTGATCCCTCTCCAGGATTTTGTGGAATTAGGGGAGCAACTATTGAATGCTCCCAGCCTCAACCCTGGTGAGCTGGTGGTGCCTCCAGATTCCACCAGGGATTCCTTACACAGCATTATTTTCACGCCCGTGCTTCATGCGGAGGCACATAAGTGCTGTGTTAAAAACTCCACGTCTGCTGGACCTGATGGTATTTCTGCCCACTGCTGGAATAATATACCAAAGAATTTCAAGCTGCTCATCCTCAACCTGTTACTTCTATCAGGAAGACCCCCAAAAGCGTTGACCCGATCCCGTACCACCTTCATCCCAAAGAAAGGAGGAAGTGGACCTGGGTGCTTATCGTTCGATTTCTATATCATCGGTAGTTTTCCGCCACTTTCAAAAGGATCTGGCATCACGCTTCCGAACCTGGGCGTCCTCCCCACTTCTTTTATTTATTTTCTCTAATTAATGGTGTGCCCCCTCCGTCTTTGAGGGGAGTTTTCTTAAAAAAAAAAAAAAAAAAAAAAAAAAAAAAAAAAAAAAAAAAAAAAGGGGGGGGGGGGGGGGCATTCTTTTGAGGATTGAGATAAAAAATCCGTTCTTTTGCCAAAAATCAATCATTCCAAAAGAAAGGATTAGTTTGTCGGGCAGCAATTTTTTATCACATTCAATTGGTAAATTAAAAAAAAAAAAAAAAAAAAAAAAAAAAAAAAATGTGCTGGCAAAATGATTTATAATGGCAAAAAATGGCTAAGTTAAGTTTATATTTTCATCGGATCATTACACAAATAAAGTTATTCAACTCGAAAAACGTACCTTTATGGGGTATATTTTAATCGGAAAAAACCAAGTTTTTCGGCGGACTTTTCGAGAAAACGGGTCCGTACTCTCGCATTTTTTTAACGCATTTCCCGATACTTTTTTCGCGATCCAATCGCGCCGTCGTCTTCCTCGTTCAAAAACCTACGAAACCTTTATTTTTCCGGAATTGTCGACGGCCGTTTAGAGGGGTAGAGGATGCGGGGAAGTCCAAAAAGCGCACATTAATTCTTACTTCGACCCCCCTCCCGCCCTACGGCCCATGGTTCGGCTGGGATTAGAAAATTTTAAATTTGCTCGCTCCCCCTATCGGAAAATCCCAAGAAGATCCCCCCACTCGTAGACTCCCCCCACTCAGCCGTTTGGCCGTGCATAGACACGACAAACAAACAAATAGACAGACAGACAAACGGAGTTTCATTCTTATTAATAGTATAGATTTGAAATGGCTCGGCGCTCCGCGCCTCGCCAGGTAGGCAAGCCCCCTGGCATACCTGCCCCCTCGCAACGTTGTGACCGAACCTATTTACATACTTCGGACGAAAGTATTGAAACACAGAATGTGTTTGCGTTGTCGCGCAACCAAGTGACAACCAAACAAGCGTCATTGTTTACTATTCATTTATAACATCAATTTATATAGTGTATAGTATGAAACTACGAAAAAAAATACGAAATAAATTCGTGATAAATCAAGAGCGATTTATCAAGTAAATGTCCTAAAATTTTAAATTCGCTTATACACCCTATCGGAAAATCCCAAAAAGATCCCCCCACTCGTAGATCCGGCCCACTCAGCCGTTTGGCCGTGCATAGACACGACTGAGCGACAGACGGAGTTTCATTCTTATTAATAACTAGCCGCTCCAGCTCGCTACGCTCGCTTCCACGTCCAGCCGGGGGGCAAGCCCCCCGGACCCCCCATTAAATTGCTCGCTTCGCTCGCAAAGTGTGGCATGTAGGGAATGTAGCTCGCTTCGCTCGCAAAGAGGCTACATACGAAATTACAGCTTCCTAGAGTGTAAAGTATAGAAATTAGCTCAAAAGCCACTCATCTGATCCGGACCCTGGACATCGTCAAGTAAATGTCCTAAAGAGGTTTACCGTGTGTAGGGTATGTTGCTCGCTTCGCTCGCAAACGGTAGATCTCTAAGGGTAGGTTTAACTTCTGTAGGGGATGCTACTCGCTTCCTACATACGAAATTACAGCTTCCTAGAATGTAAAGCATAGAAATTAGCTTTAAGAGCCACACATCTGATCCGGACCCTGAGCATCGTCAAGTAAATGTCCTAAAGAGGCTACATACGAAATTACAGCTTCCTAGAGTGTAAAGCATAGAAATTAGCTTTAAGAGCCACACACCTGATCCGGACCCTGAGCATCGTCAAGTAAATGTCCTAAAGAGGCTACAAACGAAATTACAGCTTCCTAGAGTGTAAAGTATAGAAATTATCTATTCAAATTATTTAACCTCCGCTTCACAAATCAAACCGTTTTCGTAATACTCAGATCACCTGCTATGAATCAAATCATCGAAACACAAGCTCAATGAAATCATCAGAAATTAACAAGCGGTTGCAATCATGTTCACAATATCAATTATTGAGAATGACACCTGTGTGTAAACAATTATTTATATAACCATGCTCATAACTCAGTTTGTTGGACACGCACTTCGCAGTAGTTAACATAATATTGTTGGATAAATCGAGAGCTTTCGAACGAATGGTCAACGAATTTTGTGGGATGAAAAACGACGAAGTACCATATCCCTAGCAACGACTCGGTTGTACGTGGAAATCATCCGTCACACATTTCGTTACCATCCCGCGTTCCATTTTCGGCTAGTTAGTCCATGGCTAAAACACATTCTGTGTTAAAAAAGTGCTGGCAAAATGATTTATAATGGCAAAAAATGGCTAAGTTAAGTTTATATTTTCATCGGATCATTACACAAATAAAGTTATTCAACTATAAACTAGAACACTTCAATTTTTATGCTTAATTTATTAGAATTATGCTAACAAATGTGCTTAAACAATTGATATCAATACCTTCATATCAATACCTAAATACGGCAAAATAGCTAAAAATCCGAAATGATTGTTTAAACAGCAGACTATTATTTAGTATAATTTGTTTTTCCCATAAAATCAATGTTTAACAGTTTCTTCGCGCTCGTTCAAATTTCGAAACAATTTAACATAGAAGTTGAACGATAATTTTCGGAAATTTGTTCATACGATCATGTTGCATGAATAGAACTCTTTAATTTTAATCAAACCCACGATTTTAACGAATTTTGAAAATTTCAAAACCAGCTATGATGTACGAGTACACCGGTACCTATTTAGATCCGATCGATTTTGCTGGTTGACAAACACCGGCTATGAAATCGGAAGTAATATTTTTGTGCCAAATATGAACCATGAAGCTCGATCCATTCGAGAAATAAAACGCTCAATGACTGTATTATGCAGGGTGTCCCGAAATTAACTCCTCCTAACTTTCAGCATGCACATGCTTTAGCCATGGGTCCCCGCTCCGAAAAAGACAGGATAAACCTTTGCGGAAATATGACATGAAAGTAGTGCGGGGTTTACATGTAATTTCTACATACAACCATTCCGTTGCAAGGGAAGTGTAACTCCCTTAGTTATCGTTCCACGATAATCGTTTGCCACTTGTTGAAAACGTCTCAATTTATCACAAAATGTCATGATTCCTAAGCCGCTGTAGTGTCAAAGGAATCTGATTTATAGCGCCAAGTTACTAACTAATAATGCTTCGTAAACATAATGGCAATGTATGTCTTGTTTTTCTCCCTAAAAGAATCACTTTAGGTGCCTGAGCTCTACAACTTTTAACAAGAGATCAGTACGATGTATGTAATACTGTTCCATACCTTTCAAACCCCACTTTGTGATACTACTACCATTCCATTGTCAATGTTGTCCTCTTGAAATCATATCATGTACGATGAGAGTTGTGTTAGTGTTACGTAGGTATACTTCTTACAAATGCAGAGCTAAAGTAGTCGCTAAAGAGCGCTGTTCTAATCCACACTGTTCACATCCATCATTTCATTTATCAATGAAATACAATATTATTAAACATTAGGAATATTATATTTCCAGTCTCGATGAGATGAGTGAATCCACCACCACACTTAGCAGTACGGTTGTGCGATAGAGGAAAATCGGCCAAGCCGTTGAAGAATCGTTTCACCTTCACACGCCATCAAAAAGAGTGTGCGAATCCGACTATTGGCTCTGCCTGAATCGCACATGCCGAGCAAAACCTATTGGCCTATTTGGCTCATGCATTTTGTGGATCGGCATCTTTTGTACGCGGAGCGACTCTTCGGGTTTTTTTACTACAATCGGGAAATACTCCCCGCGCATGTGTGTACACTAAATAGAGTAGGACAAAAATCTTTTGTAGAAAGTGAACAAACGGTGAATGATTTTAGTTATTTTACTTTTATTTATTCTTTTTTTTTTTTTTAATTTTAAGCCGTGTCTAAACCTAATCTTAGTTCACCTTCCTGCGATTCATAGAAAAAAAGGAGCGAGATATGTTTCTTTCCTTCTCATTACAAATACATATACAATACAAATACAAATACATTTTTTAAAAACTGACTACAATTTAAAATATAGTGTAGAGCGAAAGTATTTCGTAGAAAATGGACGAAAGGTGGATGGTTTTAGTTCTTTTATATTTGATTAATCGAAAAGTGAGTGATTCGTAGAACTTAAGAGCAAGAGAAATTCTTTTCCTTTCTTTACTTTCCAGGAAAGCCGAGCGGCGTTGAAACACGCGAAACGGGGAATACAGAGAACAGAGGAAAAACAGAGAAAGAGAGATGTTGTTTGCTCCTCTTTACCTTCCAGGAAGGTCATGGAGAGTGGAGATGTAATGACTGTCATCAGAGAGAGAGAAAAAAAAAAAAAAAAAAAAATTAAAGGGTGGATTGTTAATCCGAAGGTTAATCCGAAGGCTGGGACGGTTAAGAGACAGTAGACTGTACATTCCTGATCCCAAAAATACAAAATACTCCTCCACCCAGTCTTTTTCTGGTCTCCAATATAAAATTTGTAATAAATAAAATGTTTGAATACCATAAGTTCACTATTAAACTTAATCATTTATTTCCAATTTTTTCGTAAATGATAATATTGTCTACTAATACGGAGTATATTATAATATTTTATTATAACAAAGCTCCATGATACTCTAAGATATGAAGTGATATCATTATAGTTTCATGAACATTCATTCATCATCTAGATAGTTTCAGTACTTCATTTTTGATATCTCCCTTTTTCAAAATTTTTATTCGAAGAAAGTTGGATTTAATTCAAAAGAATAATGTGATCAGTTGAAGTGATGCTCCTCGCCCGCTATAAGAGCGTAGCTCGAGCGGAGGGTATTAATTTGTAATGCCAAAATTCATCTAGAATTATTGTATTTTTCTTTGTTTGTTCAACAAAAAGAAAAAATGTAAATGTATATACAGGGTGTTCACACTTAAGAATGTTAACCTCTCAGGGAATGATTCTACAACTATTTTCCAACAAAATGTTCCTCCGTGCAATTTCTATTTAAACCTTTGATATTTGGAGTGTTTTAACTTTTAAGTTTTCTTACGCGTTTTCGACCTTACATCACTAAAATGGCCATATGTGCCCTATGTTAGATTGCAATCTTAATAATAGATATATTTTTGAAAAAAGCGTTAAATTTTCCATCTCCCTAAGGTATTTAAGATTCTTGTTACAGTAGGTCACGTAGGGGAAAAAATGGACTAAACATGAGAACTTCTCACTTTTTGAAAATTACTGTTGTTTTAAGGTGCGGTAAGTAGGTATTATAACAAAATTGTAAACATCTGGTGCGAGGCTTTACACTACTTTCCTTACTTGTACTCATTATAGATGGATGCTATTGCGATGACAGGTTGTATCTTAGAAAAATGACTAAAAAAGTGCTAAAAACAACGTTTTTCAGTCGATTTTTCGGACCATTACTGTTCCTTGAATAATTTTCTGCGCATGAGAGGTATTTCAATAGAAAGTTAGTGAAGGGTGGTCAAGGGCGTTTAATCCGACTATTAGAATGGAAATTACATATTTGGGCAATCCAATGTTGCTCGTTAGGATGCTAAATAATATTAAATTAATTGACCTGCTTAATGCTGACGACGAGTGTCAATTAACACGAAACGTCTCTTATCCATGATTAGTAGGTAGTAGGTAATTGAAGGTGTTTATATGGAAATGTGGTTCAGTAGAGGAAATGATAGATGTATGGGGGTGATTAGGAAACACTGTGAAATATAAATTAGGTATTTATGGTGTAAATATTTTATGCTGCGCCCAATCTGAGAACAATGAAATTTATATGTGATCGTCTCGACCCAAACCTGCACAGTCTCAGAGAATTTCATCCACTTTTGAGGAAAACTAAAGGTTACGCTTGTTGCAAGAAATACGCTTATTTATCTATTTACGGGTGATCCAAATTTAAATTAAATACCTACATAAATCTAACTTGACGAGGGAGACACCTTGGATATCATCGTTATTTAACAAAGTCACATTATTATAAATAACTGGAAATAAATTAAAATTGGTAACACAGGTAGTAGAATTGCCCAAAATTTAAATGTGAAATGAGTGTCTACACAACTTGCAGATAAATTGGTACATGGATATGTCTTATCCCCCCCCTGTGAAATAGGTATGTGTTTTGTGTCTCAAGTTTAAAATGTCTCAATTAAATTAGCTCAGTCAGTTGACCAGAAAAGACCCAATCAATTCAATCGTATCTTATTGTTCCAGAGAGTCTCCATATCTAATTTCAACTTCCTAGGATGAACAGGAGAGAATTTAGCTTACTCAGCTGATTAGGAATGAGCCAATCATTTCAATCGTCTCCAAATGTTCCAAGGAGTCTCCCTAGTGTGTTTCAGAGAGTATCCCTATCAAATTTCAACTTCCTAGGATGAACAGGAGACAATAGTATATATACCTACCATGTGTACCTAGTGCCCTCAAAAAAAAAAAAAAAAAAAAAAAAAAAAAAAAAAAAAAAAAAAAAAAAAAGCCACAGTTCCTTTGAGCCTGACGGCTAAAATTAAAAAACATGAATATGCTTTAGCCGTACACGACTCACTCCTCGTCGATTCTCTGAACCCGACCCCCCCTCGGCCTCTGAACTCTGTTTATCATTCAAAACAAAAAAATGTTTTAGCTCCTCGCTCTCACTTTATTATAGAAATGATCACGACCATTGAGGTCTTGTGAGATGATGATCTCCTAATAGAAACTCGCGAGTAAACATTCACTTTATTATAGAAATGATCACGACGATTGAGCTCTTGTGAGATGATGATCTCCTAATAGAAACTCGCGAGTAAACATTCCCTTTATTATAGAAAGAGGCTAAAGAGGCTACATACGAAATTACAGCTTCCTATAGTGTAAAGTATAGAAATTACCAATTAAAATAATTTAACCACCGCTTCACAAATCTAACCGTTCTCGCAATATTCGGATCACCTGCTATGAATCACATAATCGAAACACCAGCTCAATGAAATCATCAGAAATTAACAAGCGGTTGCAATCATGTTCACAATATCAATAATTGAGAATGATCACCTGTGTGTAAACAATTATTCATATAACCATGCTCATAACTCAGCTTGTTGGCCACGCACTTCGCAGTAGTTAATATAGTATGGTTGGATAAATCGAGAGCTTTCGAACGAATGGTCAACGAATTTTGTGGGATGAAAAACGACGAAGTACCATTTCCCTAGCAACGACTCGGTTGTACGTGAAAATCATCCGTCACACATTTCGTTACCATCCCGCGTTCCATTTTCGGCTAGTTAGTCCATGGCTAAAACACATTCTGTGTTAAAAAAAAGGTTCTAGACCTACGGTTCTATAGTTAGATAATTTACTTAATAATGATCAATTATTGTAATCATTATTAGTTCATTATGGTTACTTAGCAATATTAGTTTATAACTTAGCGTAATAAATCAGCTTTCCTTGACACAACAATGGCTTAGGGATCATGAGTTGTTGTGATAAAATGAGCGCATTCCAAAAAGTGGCGAACGATTTCCCTGCTATGAAAACTAAGGGAGTTACACTTCCCTAGTAACGCATTGGTTGTACGTGAAAATCAATATACAAGAAAAACTCAGCCCTTCGGGCCTCACAAGGGGCTCCGCCCCTTGGCCCCGCCAGGGGGCTTCACTCCCTGGACCCCCCAGTTGCTTTCCGCTTTGAGCCTTCGGCTAAAATACTAAAACATGGAACATGCTTTCTTCCCACTAATTCGTAAATGTAAATAAATTTAAAATATCTTTTTTTTATTTGGTTCTTTTAAAATTAATAATAAAAACTCGTAAACGAGTTCCACTATCTGCTTTACAAGCAGATACCATGTTACATGGATATGTCTTTGATTGGGGATTTCATAACGGTTGTCCTCGACTGTTGTCAAGAGGATGAAAATGTTTCCTATGGAGTGGAGTAAATGATGCTATTGCTTTACGTTAAGAATATTGTAACCGGCTTATTAAAATTGTTTATAGTCCAATCAACTTAGTTTTGGAATGTAGCCAGGTACGTAAGGAGGGGGAAATTGGTAGCTTGAGATGTGAACATTTATCACATAAATCAAGCGCTTTCCAAAGAGTGGCGAACGATTTTTGTGCGATGAAAACTGCGGAAGTTCCATTCCCCTAGCAACGGCTGGGTTGTACGTGAAAAACACTGAAATTGTGACACAAATTTTGCGTCACGGAAATTTTTGGTTGACGCCCCAGAGCAAAGACATATCCATGTCAAAACTACGACATAAATGTTTTACTAATCGAAATTAGAGCAGAGTACCTAGATAGGTAATTTTCTGTTATGGTATGCGTCTACAATTACTATTACCAAGATTAACTTCTCAACCAAGTGACAACAAAACAACCGGCATTGTTCACTATTATATCCATTTGTAACATAAATAAATATGAAACTACGACATGAATAGAAGAATAAGTACAAAAGAAATGAGTGATAAATCGAGAGCTTCCCAACGAGGGGAGAACGATTTTTGTTCGGTGAAAACTTAAGAAGTTTCATTTCCCTAGCAACGGCTTGGTTGTACGTGAAAATCAAAAGAAAAAATTTCGTGACATATCCGCGTAACGTTTTTCGCTAGTTAATCCAAGGTTTCGTGACACATCCGCGTAACGTTTTTTGCTAGTCAGTCCAAGGCTAAAGCATGTTCCATGCAAAAAACTTTTTCATTTTAGTACGAGTATATTAGAAATGTTCGCGCTCACATACCCCAGCCAATAGACATATCCGTGTTAATAAGGAAGTTGAAGAATTTTAAAGTTTTCCAGGAACGGAAAACACTATTGATTGTGTTTAGATTTGACTACCTATTTGAATTTGAACTTGGAGTTGTGATGTTGCGAGTCTGTCTGTGACTCGATTGGCTAATGAAAACCCTAGTTGGACTTTTGATACTGAAGTCCCGTTGAGTAAATTCAAAATTTCATCCCAGTACATGGGTCCTGTTTGATGACGGAAGGAGAGTATTTCGGAATGCGAAATCTTTGAGTACATAGTAGGATGGTTTAATCAGGTACCAAATCTCCAACGATATGGGGTGAAGAAAGTACACCGGAATGCGTAATCTCGTTGAGTACCTACTTTGGAACTTGAAGCTGGTCTAACTGAGGTCCCGTCCGTTAAAGAAGAGAGGAAGAAATGGTCTGGTTCAGAAATGAAGATTGAGAATGGAATAAGCTGACCTATCCCTCTGCGCACTTTTTTCTGGAAGAGTACCTTGTGGGTTGTAGGGCTTGAGGTTATGCCTCAACAAAGGGCAGGTATCTTTTGGTATACCTGTACCTTTTGGTATACCTGTACCTTTTGGTATACCAGTACCTTTTGGTATCACATTTTTATTGGTAAATCTACGGGCCACGGCAGACCGTATATTAGAGATTGTATATAAGGGGGGGGGGGGGGGTGTCAAGTTCATTCTTTCAGGTTAAAATCAACATTTCAAACTAACGTCGAGAAGATCAAACATTTGACTGTGACTGATTAAATTGTCTGTGAATAATTTTAGTTAGGTAGGTACCCACTCAGCAAATGCGTGAAGAAATATTGAAGTTTCTCAACGTTCGGGAGTGGCGTTAAGTTAATATTTCGACACCATTTTTGTTATATCGTCGCAGAATCAGAGAATTCAGTAACAATCAGAATCACACGAAACTACTTTCCTTCTTTAAAAAACTCGATTGAATGTCAAATGTAATCTTCAATATGCAATAATTAGTAGGAATTTCCCGTTCACGGAAAACTTTATATTGTTATAATTTCTTTATTTTATAACAAACCTATTTTATTTTTGACATTTCATGTCTTTGCTATGGCACACAACCAAATTTTCGTTATGTTACGTTACGTTACGTTATGCTCAATGTTCTGATGATTTCCGCTTACAACCGAGTCGTTGCTAGGGAAATGGTACTTCGTCGTTTTTCATCCCACAAAATTCGTTGACCATTCGTTCGAAAGCTCTCGATTTATCAAACCATATTATGTTAACTACTGCGAAGTGCGTGGCCAACAAGCTGAGTTATGAGCATGGTTATATATGAATAATTGTTTACACACAGGTGATCATTCTCAATTATTGATATTGTGAACATGATTGCAACCGTTTGTTAATTTCTGATGATTTCATTGAGCTGGTGTTTCGATGATTTGATTCATAGCAGGTGATCCGAATATTGCGAGAACGGTTTGATTTGTGAAGAGGTGGTTAAATCATTTAATAGGTAATCATTTTAATAGACGAGTCTGCAACTAAAGACATGAAATGTCCCAATGTGTTGCAGACTAGTATGCAAGCGTTACTGATGATTATCGTTTGCTTGCTCACTATTTTTTTATTAATTTTAACTAATTCGATCTATGAACGTGTTTATCTGTATGTTCCAATCGACTAAGATATTTCCATGATATCCATTTTTGTTAACGCTTTTTTCGTTTATGTGCCAAAGTAAAGACATAAAATGTCAAAAATCGATGTTGGTTTTTACTGCGAATGTTGTTTACAGTTCTTTTAAATCAGGGGTATATCTCAGCTTCGTCCATATTTCTGGTATCAATCGACGCAAATTTTAGCTTAACACAACTTTTCTATCAAACAAAATCCTTTGGTTTTTCAGAATCATTCTTCAAGCAAGCATAATGTAAATCAATAAATTTTGAGGGAGAGTTTTTTTGGATCGGTTACAGAGAGATTGATTAGCTAGGTACTGAAAGTGATATTGATTTACAAATCAAATTTCGAAAAATTGCTGCATTTGGTAGTATGCAGGTAGGTACCTACCTACCACTTTCAATAAAACAACCATGCCCGAAAAGTTCCACCATCAAACCAAAGTTGTTATAAGCTCGATTTCTGGATAGTCAGGACATGTTTACTACACGTTTATTCTTGTTTACATTAGCATTGGGTTTTCCAGCCTTCGAGGAGCTCGAACGGATGAATCTACACCGATCCAGATGTCTCATTCGATTCTTTAAATGAAATACACACAACACACAAATACACAAACAAAACACACTATATACACAAACAAAATAATCATCCTTAATTCTAACGTTTTCGAGATTTTGATTTATGTAGGTAGTTCAATATTCTAATTCTCTACCTACCCTATTTACTGTAACCTTCCATTCAAACCTTTAGGGTTGAAAGTGATGCTGAGATTTTCGGACCGTCCTTGGTCGCCGGTGATTCGATTTTACAAACCTTGGCCTAGTAGTTTGGTCGAAACGGTCCGGACGGTGGACGACATCGACATTGTCTGTCCTTCTATCCATTAAAAGAGATTGGATGCTTTGTATACAAAGTATCGTTACATTATCCAAAAGTAAGAAATAGGTAATCAATCGCTCTCTTACGAACGCTTCTAGAACTACACAAGATGTTTAGTTTGTGTCAACGCCGCTTGATGGCTCCCTCAACCTTCAAGAAGTAGGTAGGTAGGTACAACTTGCGTCTGCGTCTCGAGATATCTAGGGATCTCAATGCCAACAGACTAAACATCTAAACAGACTAAATACCTGTTCTTAACTGATCTAAGTTATATAAGGTAATCCCTGAATGAGGATTTATCATTTATAAAATACAGCTTGTGAAATAGAACTCCCAAGAATGTACCTATGAGTTCATTGTGCGACCAGCAGGTCCTGATTTTCTTTGGAACGGCTGCTCCTATTCCTTAAAGTTCTAAAATTTCCCTAAAAGAAAGTTAGAAAGTTTTCTTTAAAAGTTAAGAAAAATGGTATTTTTATGGAGTATGACCCTAACTAGCTTTTGCTTCTTGCAGGCCTGTTTTATCATCATTGTTTTATCATCATTTTATCAGATCATAATTTATATATATATATATATATATATATATAATATATATATATATATATATATATATATATATATAATTATGATCTATACATGGAGAACATAAAACAGGCCTGCAAGAAGCAAAAGCTAGTTAGGGTCATACTCCATAAAAATTCCATTTTTTTAACTCTTAGTTTTTGGGGCTATTATTTTAAGTAAAACAAGTTCAATTTCATACAACTAGAACTAGTATTGACTTCCAGTTTTACAGGTAGGTATAAAAAAAAAAAATTCGTGCCCCCAAAAACCCAATTTTCCGGAAACAAGAATAACTTCCCTAATATATTAGCTTTGCAATGGTATAGTCAATTTAACTTTTACTCTGTTTAAGGGAGAAAAGTGGCTAAGATTTTAATTTTCGAAAAGTTTTATCATATTCGTTAGACAGTTTAAACTCTAACCTACTAAGATGACTAATTATTTATGAACTATTAGGGAAATTGATCGGAACACCTAGGGTTCTTGATTGAAAATCGAACTTTTCCGAACCCAATAAGAAAGTCGATCATCAATGAGTCGAAACTCATTGTGCCGGAAATGGGAAAGCTCCACTTCGTACACTTAGTAGTCTTTTGTTTCATTATTTTTAAATTAGTATATCTAGCGAGACGCTTGTCTCGCATTGCCAAGCCTTTAAAAAACCACTGTCACTGTAATGACGGGACGCGCCTAGATAAGTAAAAAAGTAGAACTTCAGTCCCACATTTGCCCCCTCCTGACCTCACCCTGTCGGCTCAAACTTAATTTTCTTGGCATATGCTGAGAGGAGCATGCCCCCTGAGTCGCCTGATTCCAAATATGTAACGGTGTATCGATTCTATACGAGCTAAAACGAGGCTTCAAAATGCATGTTTTCGGGTTTTTATTTTTCCGTCTTTTTTGTTTCACATCTCACCTGATTCTTTACCCACCAACTTCTTCCAGTTCTTCTCAGCCAATTTTGATGAAATTTGAAACGTCGGCTCCATTTGATTTGACGAAGTGCCTTTTGGGGTTTCGAGCCGCCATCCAAGTGGTAGGGGTAGGGTGGTAAGGGAGGAGTGAGTGTGAAATAACAATCAGTGCAATAGCAATGCACTGTACTAGGAGATGGCGATCCGATTATTGGCTTGGCCCAAATCGGTTGATATGCATGCTGAGGCTTGCCACCTTTTGTACACGGAGCGTATTTTTGGGTTTTTTTTGTTCTATCGTTCAAATATTTCCGTTTCAACCGTATTAAACAGTTAGGTCATTTAAGATAGAAAGGGCCAATGAATACATGCAAAGTTCATGCAAAGTTACATAGAGGGGTTGAGATGGGAACTAAAAGCTACGAGAGGATTCTCAAGCTGTTTTCAAAGTTTGCTTCGGAGGGTAGACTTCTCTCGCATCAATTAAAGTAATATTCTCATTAATCCCAATTCGCACGTTCAAAACGTCATTTTTCCCCGCAAAAACTGGCAATATTTTTTTATTGTGTTAGAACGCTTTGAAGAGTTTTAGCTATCCTATTGGGTTCACAAAAGTGCCATTGTTAAGCAATAATTAGGTTCAAACCAATTTCCCCGTCAGTCGAAATGGCTTGGGTTGTCACCAATCGAAATGTGACTCAATGTGTGTCATTGAAGTGTGAGTCACTCATTGTGAATCAAATGTGAGTGTACCTACTTAATTCAGTACCAATTAATTCGATACCAATTAATTCAGACCTGTTATTTGTTCACCATGCATAGGCATAGATGAACTACGCCCGAGGGCGAAGAAATAGTCGCTCACACCAGCTTCGGCTTTCCACGTAGAATATACTTGTTCTGGGTAAGATCACATGTATATACACATTTCTCAACTACCGGTTTCCGCTTATTGATAAAATTCAAGACGATGGCGACGTTCCTCTCGTAACAGCGACCTAGGTCCTTTCGTCGGGACGAAATGAAACAACGCTCTCTATACCTGGGTGATTCTACGCAAAATGAAGCTTTCGGGTTCTGAGGTTTATTTTATTGTTGTTTCCAATATTTATAAGGTAAAGAGAATAAGCTGAATTAATAATGAATGTTATATTAATTTGTAATTTATAAAACATTTGAAATTTCTACTAACGCTGTCATACTGAATAGATCATCATTAATTGTGAGTAAATCATATAACTGGACACCACGATCAATTTCTAAATTATGTACTCTTATAGTTGATTCAACTGGGTATTGAAAACACTACGTTAATGATGTATACGCTACAACTGTACGCTACAATTATGTATTTTTTGTAAAGCATACTCGAATGTAAGGAACATACATGTTCAAATGCATTAAATAAATAAATAAATGTTTAGCTAAGACCATCACAGAGGACGGAATGTTGCAATATGATGGTCTTTACAAACGCTGCAAATTATTTCACAAAGGTTTATTATTTTTTCAATTGAGTATGATCATAGTTTTAGTTGGCTAGCGTACGTCATAGGGCCCGTCCAGACTCCTCGGCGTGTCCTATTTCGAGTTGCCACAACCTATACTTCTATAATTATATACGCATGTTTATATTTCTCGATTTGAGCTCCTATCTATTCAAATAGTTATTGCCTTAATAATATCATTATCTAAGTACGTACGAAAAGTCGAGAGGATATGTTATTAAATATGCGTAGGAAAAGCTTTGGTATTAACACACAAATATGACCTTGAAAAAAACATATATTCATGCCTCGAAGGAACGCCGGCGCCGTACCCACCACAAGGTGCCGCGGCGCCGGCGCCTCCTCTCACTCCACCCCCCCGCTCACCCCCCTCACCGCCCACCGTGACCCCCTGCCAAGCGTGCCAGGCGTGCGCGCGTAGAAAAAGACACTTTTTTGCCCGTTTTTGGCCCATAGTATCTATGCGAGTAAAGCGATCGGGATGGTTAAACGTTAGGACCAACTAGACCCCAAATGGAGTCTATGTGCGAAAGAACGGGTTTTTTAAGTCAATTCTTAGGTCTTTTATGGCCCGGACGGCGGACGGCGAACGGCGGACGGCGGACGGACATTTCAAATTTGGATTCTACGTACCTTGAAACGTAAAGTGACAAAGTTTGAGGGGGGGTTATAAAAATTTTTTCCTACACGATCACATAGGCTTATTATTGGAAATAATAAACCAAAAAGCAGGTACTTGTATTACGTTGCCAAGAGAAACCCTCCAAGCAATATTTTAATACTTGGAAATGCCAGCTCTATGCTTGTGACAAATGTGTCAACATGAGTGAGTTGTTGACACATCTCCGACAGAGACATCTGTCAACAGACACATCTGTTGACATGTCTCTTAAATTTGAGACACGTGTGAAGGTCATAACTGAAGTATCTAAAAATGGCGAATCACTTTGAAAAAATTGGCGTTGCACTTGGGTGAACCGAGATAAACTGGGGAGGGCGATATTTGATTGTTGTAAAATTAAAATTGTCCGCAGATTTTCCTCGAAAGTGATCTTATGACAATTTAAAGTATGTACTACAAAAAAAGATGTGACAGTTGCGTCTATTTTCGAATACGAAACTTTAGCGACCTGCTCAATATTCCTATGTGTGAATACAATAGATTTTCTGTACTTTTTTATGCTAAAATGTATATTCATTGATTTATTTTAAAGGTTTCAGTGGAAATGAGATGGAATGAAAACGAAATCTTGTTAGTAACTTGACTTCACCTCTCAAATACGCGCAACGGTCTATACATTTTCATGCTATTATCTCACATTTAAAATATATTCCGTAAGGGTTAACAAATAAATCTTTTTCTAAACGTCGAGGACGCCATTCTGAATGTGTGACAACTTTTTTTTTAAGATATCACAATTTTTGATAGCAGAGGAGACAAATAACATGAAATCCTCATTTTGCGTTGAATCACCCATCACCTAAGGACAAACACAGTGATTATTGAGATATTTTCAAGACATAAGTAGTGAGGAACTGGAGAAAGTAGTTTAAATCGAGCTTATCCCCTGTATATTTAAAAGAGGAATAATGACAAAAAAATCCAAAAATGATCAATTTGTTTTTCATGAGAGCACGAACCATTATTATAAGCAACTACTAACTGCATTGTTCAAGCATTATGTGCATATCAAGAGAGAATATATCTTTTCGATTTCAACTTGATACGTTTCTCATGCTTTGAAGGCACCCATATTATAATGGGGAACTTTCATGCGTCGGAATTTCACAATTTTAACCTCAGATTCGGATTCAGTGCACTTGAAAACCCTCAAGTAACAATTTTCAGCTCAAAATACTGTTTAGTTTGGCCAATAAACGGGTAGGAAGATCGCGCGTGACGTAGTAGAGCAAGGGAGCTGAGGGTCCCCCCAGGCAGGCGGGGCCCGTGACGTCATCGTGCAAATGAATTTCAGGAACCTTATTAATATTCAGATACCCATCATATAGCACCTTTTTGGAAAGCTCTCACAAAGATCTTGCTATTGAGCGAATAAAAAATGACCATGAAAATTCCCGATTTGTGGAGCAATTCCATAATGTATACAAATAGTTAATTCTCTTGCAAAAATTAGTCGATTTTTTGTTTATATTCTAAAAATTGAAACACGTAATTGAACATGTTATTTAATTAAGTTATTTGTACTAAAAAAGTAGGTTGAACCAACCCTCTATTGGAAATTAGAATCGGAATGTGGAAGATCGGTACAAACAAAATTTGTACCGATTTTTTTTTTTTTTTTTTAATCGTCTTTCATTTAATGAAAGACGAAAAAAAAAAAAAAAAACGAAAGATATTCAAGTAAACAAAGCCGATATTACTGTAAATTTTAATAATTCAACTCCACCGTTCGTCGCCGGTGCTCCATATGAAAACTGTTTCTCAAATTCACAACGATGTAGAATATAACAATACATTCATAACAATATTAATAATAAATTCATAAATAATTCAGTGCTTAATTGAAAACGTTTACTTAAAATGAGTGTAACAATTATAACATAGGTACCTTACATCTACCGTACATTTTATTTTCTCAATTAGGATGACCTCATGAGCAACACTAGGTACTCTAAACTATCTTGCAATCATACTGTAGGTATATAGTTCTGCTATAAGATCTTATAAATGGAAAAATGTTTCTACAAATCAAAACCACAGCTTATTTTGGATTCAGTTTTTGCATGTAATTTAGAAGCTCGTGTATGAAAAAAATAACAATTATTCAAAATGCCCATATTCCCATGTACAGTTGACGGCTTGCGGTAGGCAAAGAAAACAGTATTTAATGAACAAACGTGCCTATCTGTTAAACCAGAATCATTTTAAGGCTCATTGAAGTGACCTGACTTATGTGGCAAGCATAAAATGTGTTCAGATTCGGAAATTCAAGAAATTAAAATTCTGGCTCCTGAAGCAGCAGTTCGAAACTTGATGATTCCAAGAAAGTCATCTTCCCACCGTTGGTTTTACCGGTATAATGTTTTTAGGTCATCTTCCATTTGGACACATAGCGTCAATATAGGTTTCTGTACGCCCGTAACTCAGGATCATGACTGGTTGGAGATCAATGTTTTGAATTCACCAAGATTTCGGATTGGTTGCCAGGAACCCCAGTTCTGAATTCTTTGGATTTCTCAACTTAAGCACCATTTAGATTCAATAGCTTGCCACAGGGCACTCAAATTCAGAAAATATAACTGCTTCGTAGATAAAAGAATTGTACAAATTCATTTAGAAAACATTGAGTGCATTTCAGCATATTGGCCGCGTGCACTACAAGTGTACAAGAAACAAGATTTTTCTTTGTTGCATCACTAGTGTTGGCTAAAAACTAAATAATAAAACATCTAGTGCGAGGCTTCGATATAGTTCTGAGAGCTTCTTAGAGTGTACTGAATGAGAATGAACTTATAGAACATTACTGGTACTCAGACAGACCGTTAATCCCGTAGGTACCATCAAAATCATTACGTATTTCTCAAGAGAGGCAAAAACATTTTTTTAAACCGATCATCTGTTTCTACGGATTGATTACAATTCTTAACAGAGATTCTGTGGCAGTGTTTTACTGTTATGACCAAGAATCTATCGAAGACACTTTTTTCTAAAATTATTATCATTATTTAAATGTTGTTTTGTGCTGGTTGACAATTTCTGCATGAAAAATACACAGAGTGAGAGACAGAAAAACTTATATGAATACATTGGTATCATTTTATTTAACGTCTAAAACCATGTCTAAGGAGAGTTTTAGAAACTATTTTCCATGCTGCTTATAAGAATTTCCCTCAGCTGCAGTGCGCTGAAAAAATGAAACTGGAGACCCCAAAATTTCGGTTCGCGATTTGTAGAAACATTTTTCTTATACCGAAACTCATGGCAGTTCTAGGTACCTCCTGCATTAAAACAAGTCTTCTTTACGCAGTTAAATTTGGTTTGGAGTTCATTGAAACAGATTAAGGAACATTTCAGCCACACTTTTGGTATTAATGGTATTAATTACAATAACTAATAAAAATAATTCAGCCTCTGATATTCCAGAAAATGAGCCAAATATTTGTGATCTTATAACAATAATATTTACATAAACTTACACATTAGTCAACAAATTTCTTATATCTAAGTTGGTATATTCGTAACCTACCCTCATAACATTGAGGAATAAGTAAAAATGGCCTTTTATAATTCCTTAGCCTTTAATGAAGGGGGGCGAGGAGTTTTTTGGAAAAGACCCCTCTTTTTTTAACATTAAATTTTTGTTGTTGTTAATAACGTACTATTATATTAACATTACAAACCAATCATGCGGAAACTAAATGTCAAACTTGAGGATTGTGGGTTGAATAGGGAAGAAAGGAACCTCAGAGTTAGATACAATCAATGATTGAACAATTGTAAAATCCAAGAAGAATTTTCGCTACCAAAAAGAGTTAATGTGACAAGATTCTTATTCATTGGCTACGATTCGTTCGTTAGTGAAAAATATTGGAAAACTGCCGTTGTTTTAGTAACTAATTTCGTCATGTCGTTTTGGTGACAATATCTTTGGTCTACTTCTAGTCATCCGCTTCATATAGCAACTTTTCAGAAATTCCTCTTTCAGTTGGAGAATTGATATTAAACAGGGAAAATGGCGAATTGCCATGTTATAGTTATGATAAAAGTTTAATCGACTTTTTAGCTCATTTCACATTCGTTTGAAACAGGTGGAAGTTGTTTTAACCCCGGTGATCTCCCGAATACGCCAAAGCTTGAGCAGTTGTTGTGTTCTATTTATAAATACGACTACAGGTAAATCGACTGTTGAGTTAATATGACGTTTGACAACAACGAAACCTATTAAACATCAATGCCAAAGCCTGAAATGTTCTTGCTTTAAATGATTTATAGTTGTTGATATTTCATGTCAGTCGTGCGCACATGAGCAAAGTAGTATTCAAATTTATAGATAGTTATTTTTTAAAGCAAATCGATCGTCGAGTCCATTTCACATACATATTGATTGCAATAGTAAAAATCGTCGAAACTTTTAAACGTCGAACCACAATCTGCATCCCGGAACAGACAAGGCGGACTTTCTTACATAGTCGTTTCGACTTTCCCCTATCCAGCAGAAGTAATATACGATTCCAAGCTCTTCTTTTGATTCCGATGAGCCCCAGAATAGATATAACGCTGGACATCTCCAACGAACGGTCGCACGAACAGGTTATTACGGAATGGCACTAAAGTAGCAGAGCGGGTTCCGAGTCATGTATCACGCCTTGTCATCTACTCCGGGAACTGAATACGAGATGTTCGTGTGGTATCCGGTATGGTCCGACCAATATTTGACTACTTGCAGCCGACCATCGGGTAGTAATACGTGATAACTTCCTTTTGTTACGCCGTCTTTCTTGCTTTCGGTTTTACCGAATTCCACTTTGTGTTCTTCATCGGACACTCGGTACCCGAAGTCGTACTTGATGAACTCGTCGTCTTCCCAGTCGATGGGTTTCGTGGCGTCGACGCCGCTCGAAGTCACGACGGATGACGATTGTGGCGGTGAGGAGACGGCGGATGACGACGAATACCACGAAGACGATGAAGGTGGTGATGCCAAAGGCGATGCCAGTGGTGACGCTGAGACTATCGAATTCAACGATGAAGGGGATGGAGGTGAAGCTGGGTATTCTTTATACTTGTCCGAATGGGGATTTGGTGGTGTGTGCGTGCTTTTTATCCTCATTTCAGGAACACCTTCGTTCTGAAAAATTAGTATAATATATGAACATTGATTTAATATTCAATAATATTTAATATAATAAGTTTAGGTCCTACTTCACCCAGCGGCCATGGTCTGTGCAAATTATGGGAAAATCTGGACCTCATTTGTCTACTAGTAAGTACCTCACGAGATCAGTTCCCCAGGGCAGCCTGATTGCACCCATTCTCTTTCTCATAATGGTTAATGACCTACCTGAAGTGTTGCTTGATAAAAACACACAAGTCATTAACTTTGCAGATGACACGAATTTCATTGTGTCTGCAGTTTCTGAGCAGGAATGCATTCGTCTTGTTCAAGAGAAGTTCAACCTGCTTAAGCAGTGGGCGCTTAACAACCATCTTCTGCTAAACGATAGCAAGACAAATATAATTCTTTTCAGTGCTCGGGCCCCATCTGTCTCCCCCACCACCATCCTGCTGGGCTACGCTCCTATAATTTCAGCTCTCAGCACCAAATTCCTGGGCACCATTCTTGACTCAACTCTCAGCTTCAAACAACATGCAATGGAGCTCAGGAAGAAACTCAGTTCGGTGTGCTTCTGCCTTCGCAAAATACGCCCAATCGCATATAAGAAGGTGTCACTCATGAGTCTCATGACCTATCATGGATTGTTTGTTTCACGCGCCAAATTCGGTATTCTGTCATGGGCGTCACAAGCCAACCTTGAGCCAATTTTTGTTATCCAGAAGCGTGCGGTTCGGATTGTTTTGGGCTGGCCACCCAACTCATCCTGCAGAGGTCGCTTCAGGTCTGACGGTCTTTTGACTCTACCATCGATTTTAATTTTAGAAGCAGTCATTTTCTATCTGAAGCATCGAGATTCGTTTAAAGACGACACCTTGAACCATGAACATCATACCAGATCCAACCACATCCTTCTGTGCATCCCCCACCATCGTCTAGATTTTTTCAAAAAGAGCACCCACTACATCGTCATAGCAGTTATAAATAATTTTTGATCTACATTAAAAAATATGTTCTACCGATTAACTCCGCACTTCATTTGTTTCAAAAGTCTTTAAAGAAGTTTTTAATTGACAAGGAACTCTATTCGGTCAGTGAATTTTTCAATTTCAGATGAACAGTCTATTCTGTTTGATGTTCTTTTCTGTTAATTTTTGTTTGTTTTTATGTCAGCAAACAGCATTATCTATTTATCAGCTTTGTTATTATTATTTTATAAAAAAGTTATTTATGTAATAGTTTTATCATCTTAGCATTGAGATTTATCTTGCAGCAGAGGAATTTTTTATGATAGTACTCTATGCTAGCTTGTTGTTATTTACTGTTATGTGTCTGTGATATTAGGTTTTAGGGTATGTTGTTTTGGAGTGAATGTTATTTATTTGTGAGACTGTGGGATGAGTGTGTTGTTGCTGGTGTGTGGCTTGGGTGTTCCGGACGGCCTGGGGGCGGCCCCCTTGGCGTTTTTTCCGGGTCAGAGTGACCTTTGTCACTTTTTAGGGCTGCCTGTTCAGAAATGGGCAGGTGGCCCCGGGAGCTGCCATGGTGGGTGGGTCCGGGCCGGTCGGGGCGCTCTGGCCCCGGCCGGCTACACTCGGGAGCTTTGTGCCTCCCCCCTTTTCTTCCACACTCCGCACCCTTGTCCTACTCCCCTCAGACATTTATTTACTTATTTTTTAAATTGACGTTTGCTCTATTGTTGTAATTGACGATGTTTATGGCAATAAAAAATTATTATTATTATTATTATTATTATTCAACATAATATATTTCAATCTCAATGTTCAATCATTCGAGAAATTGTGTCATTCGACTTTGAAAAGTCATTAAGTTTTTCATTATGATTCAAAAATGATACATGAGATCCCAAAAGTATCGACAAAATGACATAAATTCTCTCTTCTGCATCCAAGGAAGTTGCAATTTTGAATTGGTATGTCTTTGAGATATCAAGAGACGGATGAAATGGATAGCTTCTTCACGATAAGCTGAGTGATCTCAATTCTTTCTTGTTCATCGTTGGAAGTAGAAATTTGGTAGGGAGTCTTCTTTGGAATCTCAAGATACGATCCAAGACACAATCCATTATGATCAACTAAGAGAGCTGAAATCCCTCCTGTTTGAACTAGAAATTGAAATTCGGAAGGAGAGATGGGCGTCATCCTGATCAGCTGAGAAAGCTAAATTTTCTCCTCTTCACCCAAAGATGTCGAAATTTGATAAGGATAATATGTTTTGCAGTTTCCATGGGTCGAACAAGCTGTGCCTCGCTATGTTGGGAACTTCACCTTAGGCTTCTATGATTTTCAGCAGATAGAGACGGCCGATTAGGGTGGTGGCTGGTTGTAGGTACAGGTTGGACTGTAAGAATGCGTTCATTCAGTTACGCATTCTTAATGCGTATAATTTATCTTGAAAATTTTAAACCCGGAAATGCTCAATATTTATGAACTCTCTACTTTAGGCTTACACTCCCTAAAAGCAGCACGAACTGGGGGTGCTGACGTTTTGTTATGCTCTGCATATATTAGTGTACATACTACCTGAAGTCTTCAGTTTATATGCTTACTACGCTGCGGACCAGCTTTGGATCCATGATTCATTCGGTTTGCTCTCAAAGGTTCACTCTCAGATATCCATCTCATTCTCGTGATGTTTTAGCGCTAAACACGATGCCTAAACCAGAAATGCGATATCTTATTCCCTTCTGAACGTGGGGCTAATGAACCATGAAGAATCGTGGTTTTTTCAATATATAGGTATTTTTAGGAAAAATCGCGCTGATCTACACTTAGGGTAGTCCAAAAAATTTTGGATTTTTCTTCTGGAATGTTTATAACAATAAATTCTCAATGTATTAGTAACATTACCAGAAGGCATTTTCAATCTTCCATACTCTTCTAATTATTATACTATGTAGATGCTACCCTATTACGTTTATGTTATAATTTTTTCTGCATTCTACATGCCTAACAACATCTAATTAGATTAGAAAGACATTTCCACAGATTTGAGTATCCTTACAGATTTATTAACATTCAGGAATCGCATAAACATTTATTAGAAAAGTAAAATTACCTTCAGTGTGCCAGAAGGAACAGGACTGTAATGATAAACCGGCATCTTGGGTTGGTCTGGTCCTCCAGGAGAAGAAATACCTGGGAAATTGTGAGTAATTATACTTGAGAATAATATAAGGAAACATGGTTTCTTAACTCATTTATCACAATAATAATTTAATTGCATTCAATAGCATTTAAAATTTGCAAAAAAAAAAAAAAAAAAAAAAAAACAGGATTTTACAATGACTCTCAAAATTGAAGTAATTTATTGTTTTCAGCCACCAAACTTGTTGAGACGTGCTAACAGACCAAACTATATAGGTACGCATTATCATTATATTCGTATTTGTTTAATTTTAATTCATTTTGCATCATAAATTGCATACCTTTACAGACATGTTAAACATAAATCACTTGTATATCAATAATTTAAACATCATAACTACAGCTTTCGTATTTTACTTTACCAAAGTCTGCTATAGAAGCTCATAAAATCAGTGCAAGATTGTCGGTTCATAAATCACTTGTTTTTAGTGCAAAGGTAAGTCCAATGCAGGTGCAATATTGTTGAAAAACTGATGTCGCTCACCAGAAAAGTTTACGCAAGTTATAATGAGGAGTTCTAAGCTTCCATTTCGCTATAACAATTGCGATCGGTGGTCGAATCATCAGGTTCAATAAATCGATTTTTATGCACATCACGAAGTCCGTGAGTGCTGCACATCTTTCACATAGTGCTAATCTCACTTCGTTTGAATAGACCGTTCAGTAACCAGGGTTAGTAGGACTGAGCTTGCTGTAAGTACAGTTTTGTAAAAACTTCAATTGTTACATCCGTAAAACTTCTCATCCCAAAGGTTTTTATGTTGATAGCTTATCGATTGGCAAAATTCATCCTCCGGGAACAGGTCAGGAGCGATATCCCCTCAAACCGCACCAGCCTTTGCAAACATATCAACCATTTCTTTGTCGTGTATTCCATTATGGCTTTTGACCCAGATAAATTGTACACTAACGTTTACATTTCGTTGTTGATTAAGCTGTTCAGAATCTTGATATATATAGGGGTTTGATTGTATTTTCGTCCGCCTGCATTATTTAAAATTGTCAGTTGGCGTGCGGAATCTGAAAAAATGCCACCGCAGTAATATTGGAGGAATTTAGCTTGATCTATACAGCATAACTCAATGCTTTTGACATCCCAATAGCTTCTGCGGAGTAACTGAAGCATACCGGTGGAAGTTTTTTACGTGCTGTAACCACCGGGAGTTTAGATATTCCAATAAATAACTGTTGATAGTTCCTTCTGGGGCTTCTCTTTGAACACTGAATTTGGGAACTATAACATGAATCATACTATTTTCGAAATGAGATATGAATTAAGGGGGTTGATGTCCTTCTCACAGTCTTGTTGTGTCACAATAAAGCTGGATGTACGCTCTAATCAAAGGTGGATCCGATCTGCTATTCCATTGCGGATTGTTCCTGGCTTCCTCCCTAAGGTAATAATATTTTCCAAAGTATTGCTTTGTAAATTTATTTTTCGTAGAATGTATCGGTCGGTCATAATACTTCTTCCCAGCTGTAGTGGTATCTCCCCAGCTTCGCTGAGAAGTGCGTCGATAGGAGTGATTTCAACATTAATAAAAATTGTCTCAAACATTCCTAATCATACCAAACTACATATTGCATGTTAGTAGTTTAACCGAATGGAACATTACATCATGTTGCTACTTTGGACTGGATGTGAGCTGATATGCCAGAATAAATGAATTATGAAAAGACTCCTTATTTTAGACCCCTCCATGTTCAACTTCATTCCCACCAATGTATTCTAGTTAATACTAGTTAATTACCACTGCCACAAGGGGTACAAAGAAAAATAGGTTACCGGCTAATTCGTTTCTAATTGATAACGACAACCCTAATTGCAGTATAAGTACCTACACAAACCTTATCACTTGAGAGCTATATTAGATCACTGTGCTATACATCTAAATTAATGTTGTTCTCAATTGTTTCTTGCTACTCGTTCAGGACAATATTACAACTGAAAGATTGTGGAAGCTTCCAAAGTAAATCAAATGAAAAACTTCAAATTTAATGAGGCACCCACTTGTACATTCACCTTGAACCTACACTTATCACTTTTTAGAATCGCCCCAAATCCATACTGTCCATTGGTTTGCGCTAAGCACCATGGAACATTTTTCATTTGATTAAAAGTGTAACCTTGATCAGTTGTGGTTATATGGGTGTAATCATAATCAATGTTGTATTTACAAGAGTTATAATAAGCAAATCTGGACAACACCTCGAAAGTCAGTGATCATAACCGTATTTATAATCAGGATCACAATAATTATTCCTATCACTCTGCCCTGCTGTAGCAAACAAAATGAAAGAGGCATCATCTGGTTCAAAGTCTTGCACATTGGCTGGTAAAATCGACTTTTCCACCTAGTTTCCTTACTAAATCAGTTCAACTCTTCAAAGTTCTCATTTCGAACGGTTTACGTTGGTTAGAAAATATATTAGGAGCAATTGTTAAATACAATTTTCAGGTTGCTTGCCAAACCAAATCCGAAGTATCAAAATAACCGAGTGAAAACTTCAGCAGACTTCGGGAAATTGTCAGGGTACCTAATACGAAGAAGACGGAAACCACTAACGAACTGAGGAAGCCAACTATAAGCATGACCGTGCAAAAGTAGGTGCCTCTGTAAAGGTAGTGTTGATGATCTGTTCCTTATGACTGCAATGACATCATTAATTGAGGTTTCACTTCGGCTATGAGGAAACGTGACTATTGAAACGGGATAAGTCACTTGTTTCCTTCTGCAACAACGATTCTGTACAACATGAAAACCACGAGGAAGTTTACAAATGGCAAATTGAAACAATCAATCGTAACTTGAGTAACATAAAACCTTAATTGAAACGCGTGTACTACTTGGTTGCTTATCTTTCAAGGCATGTCGAAATTTAAATAACGGCGTTAAAGACTATCAAACATGTAGCTTCTTTCAAACCAGTGATTCATCGTTTGTATTGCAACGATTAGAAGTATTATAAGAGTTATGCACTTCATTCGTGATAGTCCTGAGTGAGGTCTATCCTGTTTGAATGTAATCTGTAAATCAACCAATTTTCCTCAAACTAGCGGTTAGGATTTGAGGGAAATTATGTTCTACATTTGTGACAAAAGCGCATTTGGCGGTATGTTTCTACTAGCTTTATAAAAAAGGCCGTCTGTCCTTAAATTGCTTTTTTTAAATGAAACTCCAACGTTTCTCCCCAGGAACTGGGGCTTCTTCAGGGAGATTAATATTCAAAAGTGTAAAACATCTACTTACTTATAGTTTTCTTTTTTTGTTAAAAATTGAATTTAAAGTTATGAGTTTTTTGAAATTCAAATTGTAAATCGATTACGTTTATGTAAGTACTGATGTTTTTTCGTATGTTCTACCTAGTTACCTGGTGACGGTAATTATACATTTAGAGTCCATCGATCAAATATGAGTAAATTTTGCTCAAGTTGTGAGTGTCTTTTCGGAAGTTAATTGAATTTGAATTTTTTATCTCAACCATTTCTAGAAATATTCTTGCAAATTTGATTCTCGCCCTACAATTTTGAAATTTTTGAAGTCCATATTGTATGTGGGGGGAAACGTGTCAGACCATTTGGTGTCATTTTTCAAAACATGAATCGGATCTACGACAAGAAGATACTAACACGCGTTGGTTACCCATTGCAGATCTTCAGGGCATAATACGGACTATTAAAAAGAAGAAGAAAAAAAAAAAAAAAAAAAAAAAAAAAAAAACAGGGCGAGAACCAAATTTGCAAAAAAGAATATTTCTAGAAATGGTTAAGATAAAAATTCAAATTCAATTAAACTTCCGAAAAGCCACTCGAAACTTGAGCAAAATTTACTCATATTTGATTGTTGGACTCTAAATTTATAATTACCGTCTCCAGCGAACAAGGTAAAACATACGAAAAAACATCGTTACCTACATAAACGTAAACAATTTTAAATTTGATTTTCAAAAAACTCATAACTTTAAATTCGATTGTAACAAAAAAAAAAGAAAACTATAAGTAAGTTTACACTTTTGAATAATTTTACACTTTTTTAACACTTTACACAATTTTACACTTTTGAATAATAGTCTTCTTGAAGAAGCCCAGAAGCCCCAGCTCTTGGGGAAAAACATTGGAGTTTAATTGAAAAAAAAAAAAAAAAAATTAAGGAAAGAAGGCCTTTTTTATAAAGCTTTTTATAATCTGAACTGTCCGAATAAAGAAACGTGTGGTGTCTATTAGTTCACTCTGACCAATTGTGGTAAATTGTGTTAACGAAACTTGAATTACCTTTTCAGTCTTCTTTCATGTTCCAATAACTTTGGCACACTTCTTGCCACGTTCTTAAATTCAACTTTCAAATAACTTCAAAATCAAAGTTCAAAAAACCAATACAATCAAATAATCTCAAAATTCAAACACGTTGCTTAAAAAAAATATTACTGTAGATAGCTTATAAGATATCATCCTTTCAAGAAATTCACGTTTGCACATTCACTCAGGCTACTGCTGATTCGATGGTCATAAAGGTTATAGGAAATCATCTGAGATTTTGCCCCTCGAAAGAGATTCCCTGAAAACTCCGTAAAAATCAAACAAAAACGTGACCAGGAACGAATCAAGTGTGACAAGGATCTGAGCATGACAATGAATAGGCACAGACACAGAAACAGACAGACATCAGATAAACAGGATACCAAAATTGATCAGTGAGCTTAGAGGGCTAAAAGTTCTTTTAGATCGATCACGAACACATAGCTTCCCTTCCTTCGGCAGTGAGGAAATTAAAAACTTAAATATGCTTTAGTCAAGTATCTATATCTGCAGATTTCGGATACAGTTATAGTACCGGTAAAAGTATTTGTGATGGTAGATACAGATACCAAGTAACTGTAAATACACTTTCACGATTTTATTCGTGTAACTATACGGTAAATACAATAAATTTGATAGCGTGGGTGATTTGGCACTCTTTTTTCAAGAATTCCTCAAATTTGAAAGAAGTATCCTAAAAAGTAACTTGATAACCAGGTAACTAGATGCTGCCCAACTCTGCCCAAGAATTATTTTCTTGGTGGCTGTTCCTTTAGCATCCCGAATCATTAAGGATTAATCTCTCTTCAGATTCGCAAACAGAGAAAATGTATAACTTAGAGCCGCTTTTATTGTGTGGCGTTTCCCACCCTCATTGTGATGTCAGTGAACTCGGAAAAATTCGTTGAAAACTACTTAGTCCGGAACAGCCGACAGGTAGGGACACAAAGATCTGAACTCGATCTTGAAAGTTCATTCCATTTAAGATGCCTTCGGATTGCAGTAAACTGGATCTGGTTTAAACAACTTTAGAATGAATTAAAGCATTCTTTCTTCAGTTGTCTTTTGTTGCGCGTATAAACTTTCTCGTTCTCACCGCAAGAATCTCTCCAACTATCTCTGAAGGAAGGCCCACAGAGCTTCATTCCCTTGATTATGCGAAGATTCCTTTTCTAGAAACGATTACGTATGTGCCCATCTAATTATTATGCCATTCATTTAATTTATCTTATCATAATCGAATACCTTCTGAGCTGACACCCAAAAGTGCTGGTGTATTGCTCAAATATTCCTAAAAAGCGGTAGTTAGTCGGAGCCAAAAGCGCTGGTGGTTTGAACCAAATGAATAATGGAAGAACTACCAAAAGCGCCGGTGGTTATGATGGTTGTTAACATTGACAAATGGTAAAGGCGGAACACGTTTGAGAACAAATAGATCAGAATGGTGTGCGAAATTTGGTGGTTTAGATGCTTGCAAGCTCGTATCTCAAAAATAAAAAAATACCCTAAATCAATCCTCTCAGTAAAATATAGATTAGTTGAAGAAATAGATCGGAGTGATGTACATAGTTTGGTGATCTAGACACTCGCTATAACCAACTTCCCATAAGCACTAGCACATTTATCCCTTTTCAGCCGAAAAACCATCGCTTCTGTATAGCACCGATCACAAGCAATTATACTTATCTTGACCGAAGTTGTCAATTGATGCACAAGATAGTGTAAGTTGATGTAAACTGAGTCAAATCTCTCATACATTCATCAAGTATCAGTTAACCATTCAGTTAACCATCCAGTCTTCGTAGTAAAATAATAAAGATACTTTGCCAAACTAACCGGGTTGCGAGAACTTCATGGGTTCGGCCAGGTGGTTGATCAAAATCTGCAAAGGCATGTACGAATTTGACCCAGCTGAGTTGTGACCTCTGTAGCCATTCAAAAATCCATAAGAACCAGGGTGGATATTGATTTGAACTGGCGCTTTCGGAAGACTCATCTGTTCAGCAGATTGATGTGAGACGAACTGTTGAGGAGTGGTTGGTATCAAGGCTTCCGTGTATGAACCAGATTGCGGATGACCCTGAAATTTAAAACAATTTGTAATAAACTGTCATAAGAGCTGTGATATCAGATCTGTGATATACTCACTTTGCTGATTAAACATATTAACGAGTATTTAGTTATAGGCTTATTCATAATCTAGTCTTAGTTGTATTATTTTATTTTTGAGTTTTTTTTCGCTGTAGGGGCTATACAGTGGTCATCACTGTACCCTCGCTTTCCCCCTCAGATTTGCCGATGGCACTTCGCTTTGACGGAGAGCAACATGGCTCCCCTTAGAATCGTGCAGAGCATTCTTCTATAATAATTTAATGACTCTTTTGGATGAGATGAGGTCCTAAATCATAGAAAAAAATAATAAAAATAAAATAAAATAAAAAAATAAAAAAATAAAATAAAATGAAAATAACAAAATATTCATTCATGCAGCAATGATTTTGGGTTTGGAAGAACAATGCAAGTAGGTACCTAATCGCAGTCAAATGCGATTTCAGTCGGAATTTTTAATATATTTTTTAAGCTATACTTGACGTGTGAGATCCGTAAAAAGATACAAACAAGGATGCTAAATTGAATTCACTTAGGCTAAGAAAATTTATGTCCAACCTAAAGCGAGAAAGACTTTGATGAATAACAAAATCAATGTTGTCAACAGGAACTGAGATTATAATAGATGTTTTCATTTAGAATATCACGTTTCCCCCTTAGTGTATCATTTAGACAAACACAAGCTGAAGTTAGAGGCTGTCTTGCCTCACACGCGTGATACATGTGATATTACACTATCATTATAGTCATATTCATATTTTATGTTAAATATATTATGAGAACAACCCGTTTAGATTAATTTGAAAGTCGAATTCATAATAATTCCACACTTACCGCAGTTTCCAGGTCAAACTCTGAACTCATTTCAAACTTGTTGACCTATCACACCACAAGAACTGGTGCACAAATAACTTGTGACCGTTGTGAGAAGAGCTTTCACATTCATGGGTGAAATCCGATATCGAAATATAGTTAGCAAACTCCACATAAATAGGGTGTTCAGAAATGAATGGTTCAAAATTTAGAGATCAGAAGCAAAAGCTCAAAACCGTCTTGATTCCATCGGCTTCACACACTTTCCTGACATTGTCAATCTAAAATTGGAATTCTCAGCAGCTTAATTTTAGGAAAAATAGCATTAAATGCAAACAAAATCTGAAGTATTTTAGCGAAAGTTGTAATGTGCTTCTATACTTTCATCTTATAAACCGATGTATTTCTTTCAAGTCCAATCTATCTGGCAACTATTTAAATTTTACATCAGTACTACATGAAATCATCTTGCCGGATATTTAAAGCTATATTGGTCGGGCAATTGATATTTGTTCCATTATATTCAGAGGAAAGTATTGCCACTGTAACGGGATAAAGAGTAAAGTTAGGTCCTTCCTCGTATGAACTAAAATATTGTATTCATAATCGGAACTTGATAATAGGATATTCCAATTGAAAATATATTGATTTCTAAATTGTGATGCAGGTGCATAACTTGAAGTAAGTTTAAAGGTAAGTTATTAGTAACTAATTATTTTGAGTGAGAATTAAAGTAGAAGCCTAGTGTTTGAGGATATGCCGTTTGCACATGCGCAGATACCAATGATGAGCCACGAGCGAAAAATCATTGCGGCCATTCTAGATTCCTACCCACATTATCCAAGAAATCGTCATAAAAATCAGATAAAACTCGTGGAAACTATGAGTTTTGCAAGACTTTCACGTTAACAGCTGCGCTATTAACTATTAGTATAACAACGAGGAAGTTCAAATAGTGTTTAATTAGACATTAAATACTCAAAAGTACTCCTATCTTGAGCGAAACTGGATCATTGGGTTGGGAAAAAATGATGCTTTGAGATTTCAAGAGAGGCTTCGATTGAACGACGAACAATGAAATTCACTGTGAAATGTAAAAGAAATCGTTATAAAGCTGAAAAAGTTACGATTTTCCCAAGGATTTTACGTTTACACGCGTAGGGGCTACCGTTGTTCAAGAAGCAGTTAAAATATAAGGGAAACACCTGAACAAAAACCCACATCTTCTCTGAGAATTTAATTGAAACAGAACTGCGTGTTTATATTATACTCCTATTTTAAAATGCACCCAGAAATTGGCAGAAATTAAAGTTTTGGTGAACATTTTGTTTTTCTACTACCTCAAGTGATCACAATACTGCTGTCAGAATAATAGACCCGGTAGCTATAAATTTCAAAAAATACAAGAACTCCAATTTCAATTGAAGTAATCTTTAAGCACTATGTTGCAAATAACTGGAGGATTTGAGCCCCAAAGTGTAGAACATTGATTTTGGGAGATACTGTATAGTTCTAATCGAATCGACCAACTAACGAAATTATCCATCGAAATCAATGCATTTCATTTTCCAATAAGGAGTACTGATTTCTAAAGTGGTGTTACATACGCCGACAAAGAACATCTGTTGCTGAGATTTGTGTGGGGTTTGTGTTTGCTGAGGTACTTGCGCTACTTCAGCAACGATTGCTTGTTGAGCTGCGATGGCGTAGTGGTGGTTTGGATCCGCTTGATACTGCGGGGCCTGGGGCTGGGAGTATGCGTGCTCCTGAGCTGGTGGGCTGTTGTATTCGGCAGCGTAGCTGTGTGGGTTGTATTGCGCTTCAGGGTGCTTTAGTACCTTTCAACAGAAAGCAGTAATCAGACTATTCTGTAACGGGTTGAACTTACGTTAACGAATTGTATATTTTTGATAGTTATAGTGGCACAAAACCGATGACGAATCCGAAAAAGCATCTATATTCCGAGGCCTGAAACGACGTATATCGATAGTTCTTGCATACGAGTCCCTGCAATGCGTCAGCAGAGAGTGCTCTGATAGCGACGGAATGGCTATATAGCCTTCTCTTCCGTAAATCTCATTTGCTTCAAGCGAAAACTAATAAGGCAGTTGGGTGTTGCTTTTAGCGAATTTTTGTAGAAAAATCAAAAAGCCAAAATTTTTGCATATATATATATATATATATATATATATATATATATATATATATATATATATATATATATATATATATTGGGTCCACTGAGTTCTATGAACATTTTTTCCTCAGGTCTAACAAAAGAGGATGGGGATTCAGTTAGAATTTAATGTTGGATATATAACGTTAGCATACTGAACGTGAGTTTAATTGAATAGACAGCATGTAACTACAAGATGAAAATTATAGTGCTTATTATGACTAACCATGTCTTACTAACTTAGCAAGTATGTAATGTTACTAATTAACCTATGAAAAATGGTATTTCTACAGATATGTCATTTTGATCTGGGATGGAGACAGATCTCTCACAATCCTAGCATGAAATGCGGTGATTTATTTCAGAGCTGATGTACCGGTACGTCTTGAAGTAGGTAGGTACCAACTTAAATCAGCTTTAGAGGGAGTTGTGAAGGATCTGTCTCCATACAGCATCAAAATGATTCAGTCTACAGCAATGCAATTTTTCAAAGGTAAATACAATTAGTAACATATATACTGTTTAGTACTGGTTGTTTAGTTATTCAAGCACTATATTTTCATCTTGTAGTTACGTGCGCTGTCTGTTCAAGTAATGTTACGCCCAGCACTGAAATTGACTTGACGTTGGATACCGTTGGATACGTTGGACATGTCCCGCTGTGCGCGCCCATTGCGAACTGAATTGTAACTATGTTCCCCATTAGTCTTTTCGCACGAATAGGTTCCGTTGAATAAATTGGCGCCTCAATTTTTATTAATCTATGTCGCTGCTGAACTATAGATTAGTTGGAAAATTAAATTAGATTGATTTGGGTAGTTAGGTGGTCTGGATACTCGCAAGCTCGCATCACAAAAATACATAACTTCAAGTAGTCAATCCTTTAGAATTCAGATTAGTTGGACAAATAGAACGGAATGATTCGTGTAGTTAGGTGGTCTGGATGCTCTCAAGCTCGCATATCAAAAATACCTAACATCAAATAGTCAATTCCTTAGTAAAAATTCAGACTAGTTGGGCAAATTGATCTTTGTATAGTTTCGTAAGTCTGGTTGCTCGCAAGCTCGCATCTCAAAAATGCGTCAAATCAAGTAGTCAATCCCTTAGTAAAATACAGATTAGTTAGACGAATAGATCAAACTGACGTTTTAAAGTATGATTTGAAATATTTATAATAACGACGTTTAAAAAATATGTTTCGGAGGTTGAATCCGAATAAACAAAAAATTTTCTCCTGAGCTTGGGATTGAACTCGGGTCCCTCGACGTAGATGTTTCATATGCTTCCCGCAACACCACGGAGGGCAACTAATGAATAATTACAGAAATTAGATACCTAAAACTGATCTTAAATCCATCGCCAGTTGACGTAAGTTCAAATTCAGGTCGGCTGTGTGTGATTCATTGCTGATTACTAGACTAAATAATGTATAAAACATTCCATGAGTTCACAAAATAAACGATTCGCCTGACAAACAATACCACATGTTAAGCCACTCCAGTTCATAGTAACCACACTTAAATCCGAAACAATGTAAAGAGACAGATTAGTAAAATATTTAAACATACAGTAGCGTGAACAAAAACAAGAATTAATAAAACAATAATAAATCAATTCAAACGATTTTCTCGTGAGATAATTTATTATTAATAACTGTTTCGTAAATGAAAATATTATGAATGTTTACCTGAAACTGCTGATGTGATTCGGGGGATGAATACTGTTGCTGGTGTGACACAGCGTACTGTTCTTCTTGCCCATGTGAAACGGAATATTGTTGATGCTGTGGTTCTTGGATAGCATATTGTTGATTTTGGTGTTCTGGGGCAGCATACTGCACTTGCTGTTCAGGAGCATATTGCTGCACTTGTTGTTCTGGAAGAGCATATTGTACCTGTTGCTCAGGAACCGCGTATTGTTGGTTTGGTAAGGCATACTGTTGTGCGTGCTGCGGCTGCTCTTCTTGATACTGTACAGCTTGATACTGCCCCTGATCGCTGATTTGGTTTGAACTAGACTGGTGATCAGGTGCAGGTGTTACGAAGCTACCCTGTCCCTGCAATTGGTTCGCTTGAATCTTCTTCAAGCCTAGCAGGTGGCTTTTGACTAGTTGCAACAAATCATTTGGAATTGCATACGACTGCCTCTTGCTTGTGTATTTACTTTCAGCAGCTGAAATATCACTGACAGACACATCTTGAGCTTTAGCTATTTCTGACGACAGTTCCAATACTCGTTGAATTTGCATGAGACTCTCAGCGCCTCGGTAATCAATTTTCGTGTGGACTGATCCAACAAAAATGAGTAAGAACACCTGCAACATGGAAAAAAAAGAAGATGGAGAGTTATTTTCTAATATTCATCAAAATCATTCCCTTTTAGCGAATTTTTGTTGAAAACGGTGGCATTGCAATGGCTCAAAAATATTTAAAGTAATTTATTTACAAACTTTTCTTCATGGAATTCCGTCGGTAAACACCCTTTAAACTTTTTTAACAATTTTTAGATATGGAATTGAAAGCTGGAAAGCGTTTTTACGTAAATAAAAATCATAAAAAAATAAAAAGTTTTTGATCTACAAAAAACCGGGGGGTTTGGGTTGGTATATTGCAATCGTTTCCGATTTTTGCCGGGTGACACCTCATTTTAATGATTTTTTTAAAATGCTGAACAAGATGGAAAAACCAAAATTTCGATATCTTATTCCGTAGAGTGAAGCTAAAAGACCGCAATTAGAGAGACTGTTCGGTAATAGTACTGTATTAAGTTGATCAAGGACAAGGTAGTTATTCCATACAGAATCATCACTAGTGGATCCCCTTGCGTTATCCCCTATTTACTATATAGACACTCCTTGCTTCCCCGATGGACCAGTTCAGCGTTCCCTTATACGAGTTATGCAGAAATCTTGCAAAGCTAGGCCAATACATTCTCGCGTGCCAAAGAGCTATTATTCTGTTTGTTGAATTGAACGCATTCTTGGCGTCCACTAACAAAAGTCCCCAACTAGAATTAGGTACTGTTCTTCCTTCAAAGAGTGAGTTCATCGAGTGAACTGCACCTTCGATGCCCGTGCTGAGACCTCCAAATAATTGTTTGTTCCCGCAACTCTGTAACTTCTCTCCCTGTTACTTCAGCCATGCACTTTCCCGTGATTCTTCTCAAACATTCCCCAATACCTATAGGGCGCATGCCTGGACATTTATTTAGTGCTATCATTCTGCTTGCCATCAAGGCTCTTATTGATTCCCATGGCACGTCGCACAACTGCTTATTTGCCTGGGTAGCGACAGCCTCTCAAGACCTACCATGATTCAGATTTTTATTTGCTTAAAACTTAGTATCAGGTACGCTAAAAACGGTCTCCAGGCTTTTGGATTACTATCAGTTACTTTTGGATTCCAGACGGTAATTGTCCTCAAGATTGAGTGAAACATTCCGTTTTGAGTTAAATATATGTATATAAATAAATTAAAATAGAAATTAAAAATTTTGTCTAAAAAATATAAAAAAATTTAGGGGTGGACTACCCCTAACATTTAGGGGGATGAAAAATAGATGTTGGCCGATTCTCATAGATACCGGATAAGCACAAAAAATTTCATCAAAATCGGTCAAGCCGTTTCGGAGGAGTATGGCAACAAAAACTGTGACACGAGAATTTTATATATATTATATATATATATATATATATATATATATATATATATATATATATATATATATATATATATATATATATATATATATATATATAGACCCCAATAATTTTTTAATTTTTTTTGTAATGTCCGTAACGAAATTAACGATGATTTTCACGTACAACCGAGTAGTTGAGTTGTTGCTATAGATTGTGTCACAATTTCATCCGTTGTTAGTGGAATGAAACTTCCGCAATTTTCATCGCACAAAAATCGTTCGCCACTCGTTGGAAAGCGCTTGATTTATGTGATAAATGTTCACATTTCAAGCTACCAATTTCCCTCTCCTTACGTACCTGGCTACATTCCAAAACTAAGGGCCCCCACGCACATGCGATTTTCAGTCGCAGCGACAAAAAATAGCTCGCGACAAAAAGTCGCGGGCTGTTCTGTCGGTGCACGCACTGGATGCGCAGCAGTGCGACAATGGAGGACTTGGAGCTAACCTGTGTGATAGCGTTGGCGTTAAAGTTGAAGTGTCGGCGACGGCGTTTTAAAAAAAGGTTTTGGATTCATCCTATTATCTCACAGAGGGAAAGCAAGGGGCAATTTCATAAAATTCATGTAGATCTCATCCAATACCCTGCCAAGTTTTTTGATTACTACCGGATGAGTGCGCATAGCTTCTACAAACTTCTAGAGTTGGTACGGCCGAGAATCTCGTACCAGAATACCAATTGGAGACGCGCAATACCGCCTGAAGAACGTCTATCGGTCACATTGAGGTAAGAGCAAGTGGGAAAAAGTCGCGCGACTGACGAGCCAGTGCGTGCAAGGTCATTCACTTCTGCGGTTCACATTTTCTGCAGCTGGCAGTCGCGTCGCCCAAAAAATGTAGCATGCTGCGATTTTTTAGTAGCCGCGACTTTTTAGTCGCAAGTGCGTGTTCTCTATTAACTTTTGTGTGTTTCATTTCTGCGACTTTTAATCGCTGCGACTGAAAATCGCATGTGCGTGGGGGCCCTAAGTTGATTCAGGCTAAGAATTGCATAGCAAATTATCCTCGTTTTATACGCAGTACAAAAGATAAAAGATCCGGCGAGGCGCGAAGCGCCGAGTATAGATTAGGGGGGTCCAGGGGGGCGAAGCCCCCCGGCGAGGCGCGAAGCGCCGAGTATATATTTATATATCTATATGTATATATATATATATATATATATATATACGTCCTCACAATAAATTAACATAAAAAAATGTTCGAAGAAATATTCAAAAAAAAAAAAAATAAAAAAAATAAAAAAAAAGGCGAAAAACGACCAAAAATCTTTAAATTTATATATATATTTTTTTAGCAGTATATCACTCAAATAAAGTTTATAAACTTTAATTCAGAACATTCAAAAATTGAAACATAAAGTTACGCTGAAAAATGAACTAAAATTTCATTAGTGTGCTAAAAAAATCGATAAAAACTAGAAAAAAAAATCTGCAAATCTTAAATACCTATCTTTTTGGATAGCGGATTATTATTTAGAATAAGTATTGTGTCATTAATTTAATAGTTACTAGTTTCCTTGCACTCTAATTGCACACATTTCAAAACAATTTAACACAAATATAATACGATAATTTACAAAAACTCGTTCATATGGTTGATTATTTTCACTGCATGATTGTTCAATGTTAATAAATAACATAACATGCTATTTAATAATAACACATTTGTTTATTTAACGTTTCTGAGTTCGAACCACGTGCCTACTTATGGTTCTACTTATCAAAATGTTGACAAGGGGGTCGATGAAATCTGTCCCGTCTTGAAAAAATTACGTTAACATCTAGAAAAATACTTCCCATGTCATTGTCCAAGAGGGACAGACGGTAGGCGGGCGGAACTGGGTATTGTTCGCTAATTGAAGACTCAGAAGGCTCTTATGCGAACCTCAGAGGCTCATCTTGCGGCGCGGTCTGGTCGGGTTATTCAAACGAGTAACGTAACAGACTATGGGAAGGCATCACCACAATGGATGCAGACTTCCATGTGATCCAGTAATACAATGACCGACATTCCACCCGGGGCTTATGAACGGGAAGACATCTTCTAGGTTCAAGATCTTACATCTTTACGTCTGTTGTTTTGGCAGATAGATTCGATCAAAGCGAGCAACCCCAGGATAATACTATCTATAATAATCAAATCCACTCATTTATTTTATACGATTTATTTCACGTTATTCATAATTAGTAGGTGACCTATGTGACCGTGCAAGTAAAAAGGGGCTTCAACTCACATTTTCCATTCACTTAAAAAATTCTTGAAAACGTTGGTTGTCCAAAATTATTCTACCTCAATCAGTTCCAAAGTTATGAACGTTTGAATATTGAAAAAAGTCTGATACCAACTGGGTGTGGCCTATAGCTTCTTCGTATCCATAACACGAATATAAAGATCATTAAAAGTTCAATCTGATCTCAAAATATTAACCTATGGAGGGATCCTTTGGTGTAACAAACTAGAAATGACGAAAAAACCAAAGATACCTAATAAAATATAACATCCTGAACAAGGTTATTTTTCTTCAACGTGAGGTAGCTTCAGTTGTAAATCTTCGTCATCCTTTGAGCAAATTCAACATTTTGGCGGGTTTCACCGTCCAAGAGCTAAAATGGGGGTTAGAAAATGATCGGAGTTGAGAAAATTAAGCTATCTCTGAGTTTGATCGTTTGCGTTCACAATGCACTTCAAGGTGGGAGTTAGTAAGACTTTGGTTAGCATCGCAGTAAGCGGCTCTAGACCCGCTGATAAAACTTATAGCTCAACAGGTTGTAATGTTTTGGTGTTTAGTTTTCAATACTCAACATGGCTCCCTTTAGAATCGAGCCCCTTGCAGTGTCACATTTGACTCCTAGTTCAATGCTGCCCTTAAGGTGATTGAGGTGCGGCTTTAAGACATTAACAAAAATATGTATGATAAATTGTTATTAATTCATCACATCCAGAAAAAACGATCGAGAACAGAAGGGATTAAATTTTATTTTTTAGATTGTATCAATAGGCGTGTGCGCACGCGGTAATGTGAATTTCCTGAAGCAACTATTGTTCACAATATAGCACTAGAGTTCGATCAGGATAGAAGGTTGAAGTATGAACTGAAATTAACTTCTCATAAATTTGATTGCGAATGGCTACGGCTCATGTACGAATTTAAGATCCACTTTCAAAACAAAAGGCCATACTGATGGAAGCCATGTTAATGATATTTTCAGGGATTGTTTGGGGTTGGTTCTAGAAGGTCCTTCATAAGTTTACTAGTAAAGAGTGCTCTCGTGCTCATGCGAGATCACCAATTTATTATTACACAGCCCGATATCGCTAAAAATTTCAAACTACCTAGTCACAAGACAATATTGATTCAATGACGGCTACTGCGTCAACTAATAAAACTGGGTGCGAAAGATAAAACTTCGAAAGTATCCTGTTACTTTCAATGTAATTCAGTGATTATTCAAGTTCGGAAAATATGTTTCAAGCGGTAACACAACTCGTTTCCATTAATTTATAATTTTACTATGTTCCAGGTTTCAGTTCTTGGGCCCCTGTTGTTTTTAATTGGTATCAATGATTTGCCTTAAGCACTTCCCCACTCTACTAATTTTGTTTGTTGAAGATGCTACACTACTGATGAGCAGAAACTTTAACTTACACGTTCTGGAAGCCACCCATAATGGATTAAATAGTGCAATTTCTAAATGTTTCAATTAAAATAGACTAGAGGTCAATGAATCTAGAACTCAACACATTTCTAAATGTTTCAATTCAAATAGAATAGAGATCAATAAATCTAAAACTCAATACCACCCCCACCCACCATCCAGCACGGGGCAAAAAGCGACCTCGCATTCAAGACCACTCGGTATTGCGGGTCATTGCCTAACTGACCCCTCCCCCTTCCCGCCCATGATTTGGGTGGGGGTAGAATATTTTTAAATTACTTACAATCCCTTTCGGAAAAATCACTAGAAGATCCTCCCACTCGTTGACTTCCCCTACTCAGCCGGTTGGCCGTGCATAGCGTAGACAGACAAACAGACGGAGTTTCATTTTTATTAATATCGATTAAATATCCTTGCTCCACCATCGATTTATATTTTAGAATGTCTAGACTTTATAAGAAAACACTTGTATTTTTATCAGCTAGATCTCGGGTTTATGACCAATAACATGAAATGCAGAAAAATCTGCCTGGAGAAATCGATTAAAAGTTACCTGTAATTCAATAAATTACTGAGGAAGTAGTTTAATATCTGCTATTACCGTTCAAAATGTTGGACTTAATTCATAAATTTCTTGAGGACATTTTTGTGTAAAAAAATGTACTACGAACCTACTGAAAATATTGAGGATATGATTTGAAGAAGCGCTAAGTATTGTTTTAATAGTTTGTATTTTTGATTATTTACTTCATCATACCTATATATGAGTTATAATTTTATATTTAAATTCTGGTTGTCAGTCGAGATATAGGTACTGAACTGTAAGACCACAAGGCTCTCTCTCTCTCTCTCTCTCTCTCTCTCTCTCTCTCTCTCTCTCTCTCTCTCTCTCTCTCTCTCTCTCTCTCTCTCTCTCTCTCTCTCCAAAGACCTTCTGATTGCTTCAAACTAATTGCTTTTTTAGTTAATTGGGATAAATTGGAATATTGATACTGCACAGGCGGAAACATGATATTCTTAGTCAGAGACGCGTTGTCACAGGAAGAAAAATCAGGATTTACTGGTGAAGTTCTGAGCAATAACACCCGATCCGGAGCCGATAAACAGGACCAAATTACTGGAATCGGTTGAAAATTGAGGCCCAAAATCAAATATAAAATTCACAAAATCGGTAGGAATAAACAAAGACGCCCCTAATTTATATTGGTTTCTTCTCTACATTGAGTTTAGTCGACATCCAAACTTGACGGGGACGTAAAAGTGTTGCTCCGAGAAAACAGCATCTGTTGGTTGACGGGAACCGCTACTGATTCATGAAATCTCATGAGGTTATAAACACTCCATAAGGAAGACAGTGTGTCATGGAAGTAATCTCTCTAGTACGGAGAAAGTTGCAGAATCCCATTATAACAAGTGCCGCTTTGCAAGGTTGCATCAATTACGAGACATTTCAAATGAGGGAGGTGCACTGCAGTCGCAGCTCAATCAAACTTGTTGTTACGTAATCCTTCGACCGGTCCCACCACTGCATCCATTTACTGTATAAGTTCAAACAAACGGGAAATTGATCCAGTTGTGTTTTTATCACAACAACTAAGTGAAACAGAAATACATATTATGTGGAAACTAATTTGTACCACGAAGCAACAGTCTGAGGATATATAAAAACATTGGTAAGTAATGCATGCATTACAGGGACGTCCTATGTCTGGTTTATATAATTATGTATGATTTTGGAATGAATGGCTGATAGATCAAATACTGCGAGTTAAATAGTAAAATAATTTTAAAAATCACCGGAATCGGTTGGAAATAGCGTGTATTTACATTTTCCCTTCCATCAATTCTCTCGAACACCCTTCATCATGATAAAAAAAAAAAAACAAATTTTCACACATCTAAACCATCTAAATATATCGAAAAAGGTTGAAAAAATTGACGAGAAAAATCAAATATTATAATTTATTGGAGTTATCCCCTTCATTCACCCTCACCGTTGATAATTTTGAAATCCCCAAGGTTTGTTGTGTTACCGAATAAAATTCCTAATTGAACAAAAAAAGATAATCACGAAAATCGGTCAAGAATTGTAGCTTATAGAGCACCGCTCAAAATAATACGGTATAACTCCCTCCACTCCCAGCACGATGGCGAATCTGAAACTTCCATTGCTTATGGCAGAGCTAGACTTCAACATAGCTGCAACTAATAAAGGATTTTGAAAATCGGTTATGAATTGTTGGGTAGCTAGGGCAGCGCTCAAAAAGGATCGGCTATTACTCCTCATTTCCACCAACAAAAATCCGAAATTTCCAAGACTCCTCTCCCAACGGCAAAAAATAATCCCGCAAACCAGTTAAGAATAGTAGCTCGGGAAGCGTATATAGGTACTGTAATAACAAATTACCCCTTCACCCCTTCCACCCCCCCCCCCCCCCCATTCCTTTTGGCAAGTCTAACATTTCCATGTTTTGTTGGACAATTAGACTACAACATCGAACAATAAGAGAATCACGAATATAGGTAAAGAATTATAGCTTCAGCAGCACATAAACGTTTTGGCTATTACCTCCTCCTATTGGCAAATCCACAGTTTCCAAGGTTTTTTGCAAAACTAGGTTAAAATTTGGATCAAACAAAAAAAGTCACCAAAATCGGTCAAGAATTGTAGCCTTGGCAGGTCTCACAAAATTTGTCTCACACACATCAACCCAGATGGTATCATTCAATTTATCGAACCGCTTTCAATTTATCACGTGGATTAGGTCCTTTAACCTTTGGTATGAGCCAGAGCAAATGTACACTTTGCATCTTTTGAAGATAATATTACAATTAACATCTTCACTTTTCTTATATAGTAATATTTCTTACTTTATTTTCTTACTTTATTTGTAAATGTTAATTATTTCCTCGTATTTCACTAATCCCGTATCAACTATCATGTTCTAGAATAGAGAAAACTACTGCCAACTCCATCTGGCAGATGTGTCATTCCTCTTAAATTAACGCTCGTAAATGGGGCAAAGAACATAATCGGTTTACTTTCTCGAAATTTGACCTTCTCGGAAGATTTTTTCTCTCTGATTGAATGAGAACCGAGGCGTAGAGAAGGTGGTGTAGCAGGTTTGAGAGGATCGTTCGTGAGTTCCAACTCCAAACAGGAAGAACCCACTGCCGAAAATTTCCGGAGTGGAGATAGCTACATATCAACTCCCTTGTACAACTGCGCCGACACGATCTTTGAGTTTTACCCCATGTTCGTCGAACTCCATTTTCTTAAGTGTTGCTCCGTGGTTTCAACATCTGACTAAGATACGTGTTGCTGATTTTCAGGAAGATTAATATCAGCACAAGAGTACTTTTCCCGGCTCGAGCACGGCCGCATAATTAGGTGTTAGCATTTAAATGGGACCTTTTCCGTTAATTCACTACCATTCATTCATTCTGATCTGTATGTCCAACTAATCTGTATTTTTACTAAGGGATCGACTACTTGATGTTATGTAATTTTGAGATGCGAGCTTGCGAGCATCCAGACCACCAAACTATACACATCATTCTGACCTACATGTCCAACTAATCTGAATTTTTATTAAGGGATTGACTACTTGATGTAATGTATTTTTTAGATGCGAGCTTGCGAGCATCCAGGCCACCGAACTATACACAGCATTCTGATCTATTTTACCACAGTGGACGTAAAAATGATTGGGGAACAGTTTTTAGAACAATAGAATATATATCAAGTGGTAGTGAATTAACGGAAACCAATAAAAGGGGTGGTAGTGACTTAACGGAAAAGAACCTTTAAATGTGATGGAATCAGCCGAAACTTTCGTTTTTTTCGAAGGCAGAACTTGGTGCTCAACGATTTGTGATCAACGCTTCTGTAAGACAGCATGTTGTTTTAAAAGGAAAAAACTTCAAATTATCACATAAAGGTCTATCATTTCTGTATTAGATAGGGCTCGTACGAAGATTACTGCATAAAAAACCCATAAAAAATTACCATTAAAACAGAGTTCATTGAGCATTTTTGAAATATAATAGGAAGATGTCGTCTACCGAAAGACAATAAATGTATAAACTGAGATTTAAATAAATATAAAATAAATACACAAAAAAATAATAATAAAATAAATAAATAAACGAATCAATCAATAATAATATTATTTAAACGAAAACTACTGTGAAATAGAAAAAAATTATTTGAGCCGGCGGGGTGCTGAACCCCAGCCTTGACAGTTCAGAGCTCTACACTTCAAGTCACAAATTTGAGTTCATTCGGTATTATACATTTTGTGTTTTTTGGGTTGAAACTAGTTAGATAAAGTGTAAAATTCGGTTATAGCTGAGTGTGGGATGTACGCTAGTTACCATTCGATTCAGTGTAAAACAATACGTAGAAACCGACCAGAAACTCGTAATTTCATAGAAGATCATTTTTCAAGAAAACCCTTGATTTCATTGGAAAAACAATGTTTTTCAATATTGAAACACAGTGTTCTCCCCTAATTAGCAAAGTAAAAGTGAAATTGACCACCCTTGGAAAGGTAAAATGTTGGCGCAGTTTTTCCTATTCCCGGGGGTAAAATCAGATTGAAGACTTTCGAGCTATAGCGTTCCAAATTTTGACAGATTTTGTGAGGTTTGTAAAATTTCACCATTCAGCCGGACTCCTCTCCCATTAAATCTGCTTACAAATTTTGAAGAAGTATAAGGGTGGTAGGTAATTTAACGTTCTTATCAAAGGTGTTCTCATTTTTTGATTTTCACTGTCATTTAAGGGAGTTATGGTTATTTCAGTGATATGATGTTGAAACACGAAATAATCTTAAATAGTAATTACCTGAAAACTTAGCGAAAAAAAAAAAAAAAAAAACTCCATGAAGAACTTTTTGTTGTAAATTATTTGTAGAATCGATCCCTGAACTTTGGCGAGTCGAGTCTGCATATGTCATTCCAGGAGATAACTATCCTCAGGATTGAGATAAAATTCCGCTCTTGGGCCAAGAAATCAAGCTTTTCAAATGGAAGGATGAGTTTATTTGCCAGCACTTTTTGAGTACATTAAATTGGTCAAATTTCAAAACATGAGCCAAAAAAATCTCTAAAGATGGTTAGAAATGGATAAAAAGCTTGTCTTTTTGGTGCGAGGAAGACATTTTTATCTGAATGCCCCTTCGACTTCTAATAGTTTACTTAGCAAGACACGTTCCAAAAATCGGACTAAATCAATTTTAACTCTACGCTTTTTCCCCAAACTATTGGACCTACGTTTAAAACATTTTAGTCTAAAAAAATATGTATTGGCTGTCAATGTACTTTGAAAGTTTCGGTATCACTTTCATTTAACTTCGTTGGGTAAAATGAAAGGTTTGATAATGCCAAAAATCCTTTCCTCAAGAATTTTCTTAATAAAACAATGGTTTTGTTGTTTGATTTTGATAGATATTCCCTCAATTTTTCCTCTATAGAACGCGCGGGGTACGGTATGACCGATATCATTCGATATGTTGGTGTTTCTGTTTCATGATTCATTGTATAGAGTGATGGTGATATAGCAGTGATGATGTGGTGGTAACATTTCTTCCTCACACCACCTTAATGCCTGACCGCCATGTACGCTGGCAGTAGCCCCAAACGTTTGATGTCATTGTTTTTTGTAGGTGTAGTATTTTCCTCATATAGCCATTCTAACCAGTATTGGATTTGAATAGTTGTGTTGCATGGTAACGTAAAAAAAAATCCTTCTGGTTTCGGAATTCAAGTTTATGTCAAATTTAGCTTTAGTTTTGTTGTTTATTCTTTAATCCTTCATTTGCGACAGAAGAAAATGAGGGATGGGAAGCAGCAGGAGTTTCAGGAGGTCGAAGATACAACAGAGGGAGTATTGGTGACCCGTATGGCTCAGTTTTCGTTCAAGGAATATAGTACTGAAGTGTCAGTGGACAATTATCTTGGACATTTTGAGCTCACGTGTAGGGCCTTTGGGGGGCAATTCGGACGAGTATCAAGCTTCGCATCGGGATCTCCTGCTTTCTAGAATAGAGCATCTGAAGGCATTGGCTCCGTGGAAAAATTAACCTATGAGGAAGTCAGAAAGGTAGCACGAAGTGTTTTCAAACCTTTGGTGACTTTATTCACATCCAGGTTTGAGTTCGAAAGGGCAACACGGACAGAGTAAGTCTTTTATAATTTTTTATGATAGGTTCTAGCGTGGAACTGCAAATATTGGAGTGAATCTGGATGAGCGATTCAGAGACCTATTTGCAAGGTACTTGGGTATCAAGTTCCCTGATTATGAATTCGAAGTTCGCCCACGGTGGCCGGATGGGGAGGAAGGCGTTGCAAAACAATCGAATTTGGTGAAAGCTGAAACGTTGTTAGAGCTTAGCTTTATCCATGGAAAGGAGTGCGGGGGGAGGTGGCAAAGAAGGATTCATTGAAAGAACGTAACTCTATTACCACGTGAACAGAATCATCAGGTGTCAAAGAGACAGTGCTAGTTACTACTTGTCATCAAGAATCCTAAATTCCCCCGCAGTCGTAATTTAGTTGTAACGAGAATTTAATTCAAGTTTATTTAACACTGTGTTTTTCTATATCGTGAGGTGAAGTTGTTTACCTAATTTAGGTACACACTTTTTATTATAGATTACGAGCGAGTATTGCTAAGAAGGACGATTCAAGAAGAGGAGAAAAATGAGTGCCAGTTACACAATTGAAGAGAGACAATTTTATGATTCGTGAAGATTGCTAGCTTGGGCATTACTGTGTATGAATGGATTGTGGGGTACGTTAGTGGTGCTATTCCTGTAAGCCTAGATTAATTTGGAACAATACAGAGAGTCAGGTGAAAATATTATAATGGGAGTTACATGTGAGATAATAATGCTATGTCCGATATGATCCTAGTTATTACTCCTATAGTGAATTTAGCTAGATAAAAAGTTGTAAAACATACAAAGATGTGAGGGAAAAACTAGAAAAGATGTTTTAGAATTCAAAATTTTCTCGCAAAGCTGCATTAAGCGTCTAATTCTACAGAATGAAAGAAAATGGTGACGTGAGAAATCATTTGAATACATTTATGAAGACGGTGAACTGATTATGAGAACTGACAATTGTTATCCCGGATGACCTATTAGTAATAATGATTTTGTATAGCCTATCAAACGCTACGCCTATCTGAAACGTTTGGCGTAGCTATTGAAACGCGCACTTCAATGCCATCTACAAAGAGATTCGAGACAAAATAATGGAAGAGGACCAAGCTCGTGGGTCGTGTTCATCAAAATTGGAATGAGAAGAAGCACTTTATTCAAATCACAGATTTGCGAGAAAAAATTTCAAAGATAGAAGTAAATCATTTAAAAAAAATAAATTTTTATACATTTTAATTCTGAATTCAACTTTAAATGCAACAAGTGCGAAGAAATTGGCCATGAATACGCGATTGTCCAATATTAAAAATTGATCGGTCGTCAACACCATGTGAGGGTGAAATTTTGAAAACATCAGTTTGGAGTTCCAGTCCCATGTGTGCACACAAGAAAGCATTCGTAAATAAGAAACAACAAAAAGCCAAACAGCTCCTGTGAAAGCAGTGGGTGACGTTAAAGTCTGCGAAAAAAATCTGTTATCTGTAGCTAAAATTGCAGAGGGGTTAATGTGTTGTTTAAGGAAGACTGTTGTAGATTGTAAAATAAATACAGTACTGGAAGCACAAATGAGAAAAGGTTTGTATATTATGTTTGTCCAGAAAGTGTAGACGAAATGGCAAATGCAGTAACCGCGACTGATTGATTGCATCGGAGACTTGGTCACGTTAACTTCAGGATCTGAAAAAATGCAAACCAGCCAGATATACTTCGTGGGCTCAATTTCAAAACGTCAAACAATATTCAAGAATGTTGGTTCCGTTTCCTAAAAAGGAAGGACCAAGAACCAGTAGATTATTGGAACTTGTTCACTCAGATGTATTTGGATCAGTTTGCATTAATTGAAACGCTGGAGCTAAATATTAAGTAACATTTCTCGATGTACAATCTCGATATTGTGAAGTATATTTTCTTGATTAAAAGAATGAAGTATTCTCTAAGTTTCAGGAATATGTACAATGAAAAGGCTGAGTGGTCAACTGGGAAGAAAATCAAATGCGCAATGAGGTAATGAAGTCTCAGGATATTGTAATAATATAACTCGGGATATTTCTTAAATATGTGAAAACTTTATTGTAACGATTAATAATAACTAAGGATGTTTTTTTGAATAATATTGGAAACTTTATAGTAGAATGACATGGACGTGACTAAGGTGAAGCAGAATCGGCACCAGAATATGATGAAAATGACGACCAACCGCATCTAGATGACAACGGATCAGTCAGTTTTAGAAGACTATGAAGAAAATTAAGACCTCCAGTGTCATTACGAGATTTTTACATAGGTGAATATTATGCTGGATTGACTGTTGCAGAAGACTCGGAATCATAAGACTACTTCTCGGAATGGCCGTTGAAAAGATTTCCCTATTGCATCCAATTGATGTTTCCGCAGCATTTTCAAACGGTGAAATTGATGAAGACATTTATAGTAAGAAACCAGACAAGTTAGAGAGATCTTAACATGAAATAATTTTAGAAGAATTGAATAAAACAGACAGTACACAAAGGCAAAAAAGAAAGTAGAAAACATTCGGAAACCCCAAAATCAACCAATATGTAAACTTTAAAAGCTTTATATGGGTTAAAACAGGCTAGCAGGCAATGGAACACCGAGCTTGATGGTAAGCTAAAAGAAATAGGGATGGAACCATAATTAGCTGATGCAAGAATTTACACTAAATCCGTGGGAAGACCGAAAATCGTTATGGTTTTGTATGTAGATGATTTTATTATTGGATGAAAAAATTTGAAGAAGTAAGAAAAATGTGAGAAGCTAATCAAGTCAGTCTCTGAAACTAGAGGTTTGGGAGAGATAAATTATTGTTTAGGAATATCGATTACAAGAAGCGATTGATCCATTATTGCTTCACAATCAAAATATGTTTGAGAAATATTTAAAAAGTTCAAAATACAAAATTTTCCATATAAATGACTGATTGGCTGAATCATGTATCTGGCAATGGTAACGAGATCGGGTATAGCGTATTGTGTGAGCTATTTGAGCTAGTTCAATGCTTGTCATGGAGAAGAACATTAGCAAGCAGCAAGGTGTATTCTAAAATACTTGAGATGAACGAGCAATCAGATTGATGTTCAAAAATGCAGGGCACGAGTTTGTAGGAATAACTGATACTGATTGGGCATCAAACGACGAAAACGACTTGGTCGTACACTAGTATCTGCTTTGTGTACGGGAGAGCTGCCAGAAGTTGGGATTTGAAGAAGAAAAAGACAATAGCTCATTCAACATGCAAAGCTTCTGCATGGCACTGTCAGAAGCAGCAAAAGATGCCATCCAACTTCAGCAGCTCAGCGAATAGGTAGGTTTGAATTTCGAAAGTTTATTATGAGGGGTCTCATACCATATTCTGTGAAAAACATGAAAATAAATAATTTTAATTTGAAAGATAACATTACTAAACGACAACTAAGAGGAGAAGAAACAAGCGTCAAATTCAGTTACCAGCAAAAGGCTGAACCATATCAGGCTATCAGGCTGAAGAAACATTTCGTCCGGGAGGTAGTTACTGATGGCGTTTTGAAGATAGAGTATGTGCCGACAGAAGATATGAGAGCTGACATCCTGACAAAGAGGCTTTGATTGGTAGCAAGTTTAAAAATTTTCGGAAGAATTTAGGATTGTAACTCCAAGACTGATCAAAAAGTCATCGGAGCCAGAAGTATGGGAGCTGTGATAAGAAGGTGATGGAAGCAAGACCGAATGCTGAAGGATCCGGTCTGTCAAAAGAAGAACACGAATACCAACCAAGTTGAATGGGGCCCACTGTCAGATGGAGTTTGACTCCGGTGCTTGGGTGACCACGATCAGGAAAATTGTTTGGGATCAAATCAGACTCCTAACTCAGGTGTTATATTATACTTCGTTGGATGTTTTCACAAGTTACGGTAATAATAGGCTCAACGTTGTAGGAAAATCGAAGATAAATAGTGAAGTTGGAGGAAAATGTCAATGTTTGTCTCTGAGAATGAACCTTTGGTTCCCTTGGTTGATTATCCTAGACGCTTGCAACACAGCGAATATGAATCAGTTAAAGAGTTTCAGACAAAAGTGAGGGGGAATAAATTAGTTCAGTAGTTTGCGTATACTTGTTGCAAGTATTAGATGTTGCCATTAAATTACTTCCGATTTTAATGAAACCTAACGGTTTCACAATATATTCCTGTTGATCCCGAGTCAATCAAGGTGGCGGAAGTGTTGCTTACACTTCCGGAAGATGAAACAATTTGATCGCCAATATTAAAATTTCCGCTTCCATCTTACGTTTTAGGCTATTCTGTACCACTGTGTTTTCTTGTCTGTCTGTCTGTAAGTCTATCCGCAATACATTATAACAACCTAAATTTCTACAGTTTCTATCAGATTTGAGAATCAATTTAGAGATCAAAGTTTCTGGGAATTCGTTTCAGTGTTGGGCTCATCATCATAAGTTACTTCTGCTCTTGCGAGAACGTGAAATCCTTGTATAGGCTGACGATCCCGTATTGATTAGACCCCTCTAATATATCTAGTTTCTTTTTTTCATGACATATTCTATCGATTTCCCTCAGATCCGGAGTGTAGTTGGAGCTGCACCTATTTCGAATCATTAACAGCCAGCGCGAACCTTAAATTTTTGTGAGCAGCATGGCCTCTACAGCTTTCATCCGATTTTGATAACATTTTCATTTCGGGTACGAAGGAGCTAACTTAGCAGGCGTTTGGATTTCTTACTTTATTGTTGATGTCTTTGGCATCTTGAGCCATGATGGCGATTTAACATAAAGCGAAAGCTCAGCTATATAGTCATCAATTTACCTGACCCTAATCCTGATACTTTGACATCCATCCTGATTCCTTGACATGTGAGTCATCCATCTTCTGTCTACCTTGTAACTTTATACCGGTTAATACTTGGGAAAACCCTTTAGAAAATCCAATGTTGATAAATTTAAATCACAACTTCAGGTTGTCACTCTACCCGTGAAAAGGGTAGCTATTTTCCATATCACTTTTCCAAACAACCTCTACTAGTACAAGTATTTTACTGAAATCTGCCAAAAAAATCCACTTAGTGGACATTTATTTTATTATTGAGTTAGAAAGATATAATAGCTTGCGAAACATTCCCGAAAAGTTTTTGTGACATCTGACATGCATTCCGCCGGAAGTCAGCGAGAGTGGAAGAGTTGTCAAAAAGAGCTTCACCCCGCGGACCACCTACACCGCTTTACGGGCGGGCGCCGGACCCCGAGTTTTGAAGAAGAAGCCCACGGAAAAGTCACGCAAGACAAAAAGACAAATTTTTTCTCATCTCTGCCCTTCCCGAGTTGGTCATTGTCCGGAAACTACTCTGGAGTCAGCCCAAGAAGAAGCTGTAATGAAAAAGGAAAACGTTACTTTTTCTTTTGTCCGTCAGCCGTTGGTAGAGGGGGGGGGGGGGGCTTTGGAAGAAAAGCGTCTAACCTTTGGGGACCTGTTTCTCACCGCTCCGGAAACCTACTCGGACTTTATTCTCTGCAATTTAACCGCTTTTGCCCTAAACTCGTCTCCCTCTTCTTCCTTCCACTCTTTGGCTTTATTCTCCATTAAATTCATAATTGAATGTAGAAAGAGAGGCTTCCTAAGTTCCCCTTAACGGCACAGAACAGCTAATACTCCGCAGCCTTTATACGTCGCCATAAAATTCGTTAAAAGACAGCTTAATAATTCATGAAAAGGATAGTCTTTATAGATAAATCCATCTAGGTTTCCGATGAGGGGGGGGGGGGGGGGATATTTCGCGTCTTGTCGAAAGTCTAACTTCCGCGTTCATTTCATATAGCAGCCCCACCACTGCGCGGATTTTGAAAAGGAAAATAAACAACTTTAGTTAAACAAATCGGTAACGTTAGCAACTGGATTGACTTTAGACAGTATTTTCTTCAGGCGGAAATATAATAGAAAAAAAAGTGTACATTGTTTGAATCAACCTAGATTAACTCAATTGTTATACGTATGTCGCAGCCTTTTTGTGAAATCAGCCTTTTTACAATACGCCGCCTTTTTGTAATGACGAAAAGGTGGAATGACAATCAGCCTTATGTTGTTCAGCTTTTTATAAAGAAGCTGGAAGTGCTTATTTTTTTTCCAAAACCATTCCGGTTGACAAAAAGGCTGAGGGTGATCCGCCTCTTTACAAAAAGGCCTAAAAAAAACCAGGCTGATTGTCATTCCATCGATTTTATTACGAAAAGGTGGCGTCTTCTAAAAAGGCTAGGCTTTTACGAAAGTTCCAGTCATGTAGCATGATAGTATGAACGAATTTTCGTAAATTATTAGTATTGTATATAATATTAAATTGTTTTTAAATTTGACCTTTTTGAGTGCAAGGAAATCGTTAACCATTACTTTTATGGCAAAAAAAGTATTCTAAATATCAATCTCCTATTCAAATAGAGGTTTTAAATTTTTAGCTTTTTTTACAATTTTTATCGATTTTTTAGCCAATTTCTAGTAAAATTTTCGGCATAATTTCGTACATAAATGTTTGAATGTTCTATTTTTTAGTTGATAAACTTTATTTTAGCAATATTCTACCAAAACATATAAATTTAACAATTTTTAGCCGTTTTCAGCCATTTTTAGTGATTTTTTTGCACATTTTTTGAAATTTGACCACTTGAATGAGATCAAAAAATGCTGGAAACGAACTAGTGCTTTTGTTTGGAACGCTTGATTTTTTGGCGCAAGAACAGAATTTTTATCTCAACCCTGAGGAGAGTTATCGTCTTGAAGGACACACAGACACACACAAATTTGCAGAACAATCACTGGAATCCACAAAAAATATCATAAATAATTAGGAAACCTTATGAATAAGACCATGTTTCCTTACCAGAATCAGAAGAAACCTTTAGCTTCTCGACACTAACACCTTCAAAACGAACTGAACAAAACAATTTCCACTCAGAGGTTACACTAAGGTTTCCCATATGGAGAAGTGATAATTATTTGCAGGGAAAAGGAACCAAAGTCAGTAAAAGTTCAGTATCCTTAGTTATTTACCAGAAAGTCCGGAAGTGTCCAACTTTAGAGCCTAGTCCAACTATAGGACCCGATACCCCACGTCATCCATTTAGGGTAAAGGCACCAGTCATTGGACACACCCCTATACTAACTGCTTGAGAGAATTTTGTATGATCGGTTCCTGAGTTATTTGAATTCATTTTCATTCCTCACACTTCACTTTCATTCAATTTTTCAGAACCTAAGGTAGGTACGAAAGAGATTGCTAACCATTTCATTTCTCACCTTCAAAAGCATGTGTGAAGTTTTGAGAGACTTACCGCTACGCTCAAGAGATTTATCAATGGATGCCTACCTCATCCAAAGAGAACTTTTTAATATATCAGAACTATTTTCTCCTACAAAAGATATGTAATAATTTGCTTAAAATTTCAACGACCTAAGAGTTCCTATCTGTAGACATTTCAAATATTTTTCCGACTGCCTGTTATTGTGAAGGTTGTTATGGAAAAATAAACGTACAATTATCTTGATTTCTGAAATCTACCTAGATCAGGTATCAAGTAAAAGCTTAAAATGTTTTAACGTAAGTACTCAAGTTCGTAGCTAATATGAAGTGGGGATCAGATCCTGAATATCATAGAATACCGCAACATGTTCTACGATCACGCATGCAAAACACACCTTGATAAAAAACCTAGGTTACATTTTAAATGAGTGAGACGATGTCTGGGATTTCTGTCTTCAACTCCTACTAATGTTTTATTAGCCGAGTCCGCGAGTTACCATTGGGGGAAAGTAGAATGATATTGACTGATCGTTACGTAATGAAGTTAAAGTCGCTTAAAAGTTCTGTTTTGCAAGAGATTGCTTAATTTTCAGTAGAATATATCACTAATGAAAAGTTGACTAGAAAAATAAATCCACCATTGGTAGAAATCTTTACTGGAGAACATATTGATAAAACAGCTGTCGCTTCTAGTAATATACCGCCTCCACGATATCGGTTGAAATTACCTGAGCTATCATACTTTTTTCCAACCAATTGTGTAGGTAGAAAGCTTAACGTGGCCTACCTGGAACATACTTGGTCGAGATGGCCCGAGGGTAAATGAATTTCACATATGGATCCGAGACTGGCAATTTAGTTGAATGTGCATTCTACGTACCAAATGATTCAATTGAGTAGATGTATAGGTTACCTCAATATACACCCAGATATACTGCAAAAATTATAACCATACTCCAGGTTATTAAATATATTGATGAATCCAATATGAACGAGACAGCATGAGTTTTCCATTGACTCTGAAAGCCCCTAATCTCAAACGCGCAGTGCTCTTAAGAGACACTCAACATTCATCAACTGCCGTATGGGTCTGGAAGCCGCAAAGTTTGAAAAATGTGCCCAGGAAATGGCTCAATGGCTCAGGACTTGAAGAAATCAATTACAATATCCAACGTTAGTGCGAAGTATTGTTTTAGGGCTGCCGGGTGAGGAAGGGGAGTTCAGTAGAGTTCTAAAGTTTGGAGAGGCTGTTAGCGGCTGTCAGCTCCAGCTGTATGTAGCCGGTGCGTTCCTAATTTTGAAACAATGTAAGTGAAAGTGTAAGTCTTTGTATGTGTGTGTGTATATATATATATGTATGTATGTGTGTACGTGTGTGTTAGCTACATCTACTATATCGAACAAATTCATATGGGGAAAAAATCACGGAAATATGACGGATATAGTTAAAACTTCACGATTCATTACTATTACCCTTTCCATTCACCCCCTTCCATAATTAAATTTGAAACTCTTGCGATACGTTCCAAAACTAGACCAAATTCACACACACACAAACACTCATATAAACTTATTTTTAATACAGAACTCCCCTCAAAGCCGCAGAGGGGGCACTCCATTGAATTGAAAAATAAACAAATGAATCAATAAAAAGTAGGAAGGACGCCCACGTTTACCCGACGCCAGCTTTAGGGATAAAGGACGTCTCAGGATGAGGAGGAAGAATGGGATGAAAGGAAGTGCCCCTATAAAATGACCACCAGTTTGGGTAAGAACCCCTCAGGAAGAGGGTCGTGATAGAACGGAGCACTCCTGCGGAGATCCCCAGCTGGAGTAACTCCATGACGCTTTTCCCACACCACACCCCATACCATGACGCGGTTGCAGCCATGACCTTGAGGTCATTGGTCGCCACTCCTTTTAGGTCAGAAATTGCTTGCCGCAGGTCATTTCTGTCATACTTATTTATTTTAGCCCGCCAGGTCTGCTCCACGTCTACTCTGCCACTGAAAACCTGGACATCCAAGATTATGACAGACCCATCTGGCTTGATAGATACGATATCCAGCTTCTTGCCACCGTTACTCGGCATGTGATATAGTCTCTCTCTCTCATCAGCCCAATCACTGACAAAGTGCCTGCTATCCGCTTGGCAACTACATCGTGACGTAGAATGCGGCCGTGAGTACAAGGACACTGCTGCACCACATGATACAGATTCTCATTTTTACCCCGTCAGGCAAGGCAAAGGGTGTCCACTGTCCTTCTACAACTCCGTGAACACCTCACCGAGGTGGCTAGTGTGGCCACCTGGACGACATGAAAATGGCAGTAGTCGTGGGCCCCAATGCCCTCTGAAGACCATTTCACCCACTGGGAACAAATGGGGGATTCAGAGTACTGTAGGAGTTCTTTACCATTTACTGACTCATGTAGTGCAGCAGCAAACTCAGCTGATGAGCTGGGTTTTGGAGCAGCTGGTGTTGCTCAGTCACCCCACAACAACTGCTGCCTGACAAAGTACAGGTCATCAGCAGTGCGATTGGCCTCCCAGCTCGAGCCCATAAGGGAAACCAGGCGCTGGGGGCGTAAATATGGGATGCCGGCTGAGGGAGAGAGAGAGAAAGAGAGAGAGAGAGACAACACCCAGCCCACCGGCCTCGACTGGTGCGCGAATATAGGCAGTTGGGACACCAGGTGGAAAGCCTAACCAAGAGTGCACAACAGAGCAAACTTCACGAGCTAACTCTAGCAGCTTCCCTGCAGTAAGCCTACCAAAGGCTAGCCCATAGGTAAGCTTTGGCAGTAAGTACGTGCAAAGAAGGTGCAGATTCTGCTGTGGCTTCAATGGAGCCTTGGTGATACGAGCTAGTGCTCCACCAAGGTCCACACGGCTTGCAGTAATGGTGGCCACACCCATGAAGTCAACTCCAAGGTACCACCAAAAATCCAGCACGGATCGGGTGGGGATGGGTGACAGTCCTATGACAAAACATTCCTCATCCACCACCTTCACCTGATGCTGGCAACCCGACGGGACCAAGGAGACTGACCCACACTTATCTGGGTTTATCATCAAACCACACCTGGCTAGCTGCAACCCAAGGATGTGTCCACGAAAAGGTTAAAGAGGAGTGGAGACAGAGGACCCCCCTGGCGTACCACGCGCCCAATGACAACATCCCCTGAGATCTCGCCTCGTGCCTCAAGGACCGTCACACCTTTGTGTTACAAGCAAGCAACATAATCAATTAAACGAGTAGGTGCCCTGATAACACGAAGACGATTGGTCAGGGCAAAATGGCTTACGGTGTCAAAGGCCTTAGCGACATCCAAAGCAGCAAAATTGAGTTGCCTTTTCTTAATACAGGCCAGTGAAATGACAGTAGGGAACAGTAAGATTCTTTGCTGTGCCATCCTCTGGCTGAAATGCTCTCTGAACATCACCTATAACGCCAGCAGCTTGGAGGCGAGATGCCAGAATCTGTTGGAAGCGGCGGAAGACTACAGATGATATAGATGTTGGGCAGCAGCCTCCCTCCTTTCTTAGGGATGAAAATGGTCGGGGCATTGGCCATTGCTTTCAGACGTCTTCCCAACAGAAGTAAAATGTTGAGGATGAGTAGCTTGACATTATTTGGGGGATTTATTTCAGCACCGGGTAAAAATACCATCAGGTCCAGCAGACGTGGATTTTTTAACACGGCACTTATGTGCCTCATCATGAAGCACCAGTGTGCGAATATTGCTGCGTAAGGAATCCCTCGGCTTACCAGGGATGTGGCTGGGAGCACTCAAGAGTGGCTCTCGATAGTCCACAAACTCCTGGAGAAGGGGTAAAACTTATTCATCCCCAGCACCCTCCAGTACCTCCACAGCTACACGAGCCGGATTCTTCCTCCAAAACTTCTGGACCCGCTGATATTCCCGCTTTCTTGCTTGTTTTGCGGCTCTGCAAGCGACCTCCACTAAGCACCATGCCCAGCCACAGTCGCTTCCTCAACTATTGAGAAGATCCTCTGCACATAGGCTGAAACCTCGGCTATTTGCCAGTATTGCATCCTGTACAAGCTGCTTATAGTGGGGCCTCAGGTGAATTGATTGAATGGCAGAAAGTGTGCGCATGAGAAAACGTGCTTACATGAAAACATTTATATTTTGTACCCCATTACACAGCTTCTGTCTCCTCTGCTGCCATTCGCCACAAATCCTCAAAAGCATATTTGGGCCGCTCTCCCTCTATGTCTATTGTAGCATTGGCCTGTACAGGATGCTTCTGACAGATGTGGGCACTGAGGCCACGCTTGGAGCTGAAGGCTCGCTCACAGTGGACATTGCTGCGGCAGTGGAAAAGGACGAGGGATAGGACGATGAAGAAGAGGGAGAGGATAGCCAACGCCCTTGCCTGGAGCACCCCCGAGCTCCTCCCCTAGAACCCCATGTGCCAATCGGCTGGCGGGGGTTATGAGATCCAGCGTAGTTGACTTCCATAACGAGGGGACACATTTAAAAGGGACAAGTGGCTCGTGTCAACGAGCGCTCTAATCGCCCGCGGGTCATTTTGCTATCCTCTGTTCATCCAGAGGGTGCCCGGGTTGCACGATGGGGACGTATGACCTTGACTTTAGTAGGGACATGAAGGTGCTCCGAAGAGATACAAACTTCAACAGTTACCCCACCCCAGCAACACACACACACACACACACACACACACACACACACACACACACACACACACACACACACACACACACACACACACACACACACACACACACACACACACACACACACACACACACACACACACACACACACACACACACACACACACACACACACACACACACACACACACACACACACACACACACACACACACACACACACACACACACACACACACACACACACACACACACACACACACACACACACACACACACACACACACACACACACACACACACACACACACACACACACACACACACACACACACACACACACACACACACACACACACACACACACACACACACACACACACACACACACACACACACACACACACACACACACACACACACACACACACACACACACACACACACACACACAACACACACACACACACACACACACACACACACACACACACACACACACACACACACACACACACACACACACACACACACACACACACACACACACACACACACACACACACACACACACACACACACACACACACACACACACACACACACACACACACACACACACACACACACACACACACACACACACACACACACACACACACACACACACACACACACACACACACACACACACACACACACACACACACACACACACACACACACACACACACACACACACACACACACACACACACACACACACACACACACACACACACACACACACACACACACACACACACACACACACACACACACACACACACACACACACACACACACACACACACACACACACACACACACACACACACACACACACACACACACACACACACACACACACACACACACACACACACACACACACACACACACACACACACACACACACACACACACACACACACACACACACACACACACACACACACACACACACACACACACACACACACACACACACACACACACACACACACACACACACACACACACACACACACACACACACACACACACACACACCTACGGGTTTTTCACGGATTCGGTTTTAGAATGGTCTGAAACGGATTTGTATCCGTTTTTTTCTTTTTCTCGTGCTTCAGTCGTCCCTCACTGGTTGTTTGTTCCTCTATTGACGAAGCCTAGCTTCAGACGGACGTCCTAAAAAGTAACCATGAACAAAACTAATAATGGACCCGCAGCTTTTCTTCTGCAACACCTTAAAAACAAAATTTTCCTCGTCCGTCGTTTAAGAGTTTTTTTGGTCATTGCGTTATTAAAATTGGGTTTCAAGTCGTAAAACAGTTTTTTTTTTGTTAAGCTTTTTCGGAAATCCCCACCGCTTACATAAAGAAGCAGGAGAAGCTTAGAAAACTTTCGAGTTGAGATCAGCTCTTGATTCTAACAAATTAGGTGGTTGGAGGAAAATAACTTTTACTCTGCATCTTCCGAGATTGCTCCCCGATGTTAAGTCAGCCGAAAAGTTTGTAAGACCCCGTACCCAGCAAAAGGGGCTTTTTGACGTCTATTGTCATCCGTCAGCAATCGCGGGGCGGGGTCTGGGAAACGGGTCCGCGTAATCTGAAATTAATTGGATGGCGTCAGAACTGGTTCGGACGGCTTTTTTACTCTAGGAAGCTTCGGCGCGGAAATGAAATCAGAAGTGTAGGTAGCCGCAGGATATTCCAATCTGGTCCGTATTTTATGGTGCGCAAGTTTAAAAGAACGCGTTGAGAGTGGAACCTGACTCACAAAGGTGGAATCAGACTGTGTGGCGGAATACGAAGAATAACGGGGTTACGGACGACTTCTGCAACTTATCCAACAGATTATGGGAATTCATTTCGTAAGAAATTCCTGTTCACTCATCAAACGATCGGAAGTTGTATAGCGTCGAGGGTCGCTTATTAATGATGTGCCACGCTCAAGCGACATATTTGGAAATGATATTGGTTTTCAGATGTGATGGAATAACTAATATATCTGGATGGGATCGCTTACGACTTTTAGTAATTGACGGCAGGCTTGTACATCAAGTGATAATTGGGTGAAGTCTATAAAGATCCCATGATGCGTTGAATCAGTGTGTGTTATGGGCTGGTGCGGGGAACAATTCGTTGCAAACATTATGATATTACTACTTAGATTCCGTATTCAGGTAATGGTTTTTTTTTTTCACAAGTTGATGTTGTGATCTGTAAACTATTTTATATGTCCTAAAATAAGAAATATTTCCAATATGAAATTCTTACAGAGTATTGGAATTTTACTCTAGAAGGTGGAATCAGACTGTGTGACGGAATACAAAGAATAGGGGGGTTCAACTGAAAGATTTCTGCTACTTATACAATAGTCAGAAAATGGGAAATCATTTCGTAAGAAATTCCAGTTCACCTCACCAAACGATCGGAAGTTGTACTGCTTTGGGGACCGTGCATTGATAATGTGCCACGCTCAAGAAAGTGACATATTTGGGATTCATATTGGCTTCCGGATGTGATGAATTTAATGTCCCCGAATGGGGTCGCTCACGACTCTCAGTAATTCATGTCCAGGCTTCCACATCAATTGATAATTGGCTGAAGTTAGTAAATATCCCATGTTTGCTGAATTCGTCATCAGTGTGTGTTTTGGGCAGGAGATGCACGATTGGATGAAGACATCAGAGTGTTTTCTGTACTTCTCGTAATAATTTCAATATTTATTTCTCGTAAACAAGTAGCCAGAGCGAACTCGATGAAATGCAAACCTTTGTGCGTTGATTTCTCGGAAAGTTTTTGTAAGCCCGAGAGAAAGAGAACCCTTATAGAGGCGTTAACGTGACTCTTGTAGTGACTCACAAAAAAAAAAGTCTGAGAGAAAAGCGATGTTGATGCTAATAGCTTGTATGGGATAGCATTTTGAAATTCACAACATTTTAGATAATAGAATATAGATTTTAATTAACTTTTAGTACATTTTCTTGAAAAGGAAGATATTGTTTCAACTTTTATGTATGAATGTACGTATGTATATCCTAGTAAAATCTGTTTATATGCTATTTCTCAACGTCCGATTTTGATGTTACTTCGTATAGATCTCAACCTATGACGCTTAAATTGGAGCTTGTTCGGGACATGTAGAAACTAAACTCTGGAGCCCCGAGATCTTCTGATTGAGCTATGGAACAAATTTATTTGCTATTCAACATGTGAAACTGAATTTTGAGGTGGAGCCTCTTTAACGCACTGCTATACTCAGGTGCTTCATAGTCCCGACTTTCGATATCACACAGGTTTTATCAATTTGCATCAAGGCCTTTACTAGTGTTCGGCGTGTGCAAATCATGTTTTGAAGAGTGATTACAGCACCCCGTTTCGGCAGTATCTGGCCCACCAGTGAAGTCAATTGTCTGACCTACATTATTCCCGGGATTTTTATAATCTCAAAGGCGACATGTTCATCTGCTTTGGGTCATTTTGTCACATTATTGTTTCATTCTAAGATAAAACTGTAATAATGGTTGATTTTCAGAATCACGAGAATTTTTCATAAACGTCAGGGTTATCCCGAAGGAAGGTCATGTCTTCGTCTCGTAGTTACGGAAGTGCTGATTTCAAATTGAGTAAAGCTAGCTATTCCCACTCCGAAAATCGTTTTCACGAAACAGAAATCTCTTTCCGTTTAGGAAAGGCTTTTCTCGTATACAAGAAAATGAATACGTGAAGTACTAAAGCACTCCATTATAACATAACTACTTCAATTCCTCATACAGGGATTATTTGTTTCCAAAGTTGACGCAGTTATCTTCAACTTAATTTAAATAGAGTATTTACGTTATGAAGTTCTCGAAAATGGTGGAACTTGTCTCACAAAGATGGAATTGGACCGAGTGGTGGAATACAAAGAATAATGATGTTGAACACTTACCTAACAGCGCAAATATGGGAATTTATTTCGTAAGGAAGTCCTGTTTACTTCATCAAACGATTGAAAGTTGTACGCCTGTGAGAATCGCGTATTAATAATGTGTCTTCCGGATATGACGGAATTAATATTAATATTAATTTTACTTATTAATATTACTAGTTTAATATTTTCAGTAATTATTGATGTCCAGGCTTGTTCATCTTCATAATTGGCTGTGACAGTTAATAATAGTATCAATTCTTTATCAATGTTTCTGATAAGGGACAATCAATCCCTTAACCCAAATATTCCCTGAAAATTTCATTAGATGCGGTTGAAAACTGTGGACACTTAGTTTGTTACAAGGATTTGCGGACACACGACAGCCACACAGGCACAGAGACAGGCGTGGAACGCAAGTTGTTCAGAATGCTCTATAACGAATAATGCAAGCGTAAATATAGGTTTTGGAGACAATCAATTTTTCATCTCTCGAAAGTGAAAACAATGCTTCCTCTATTTATAGGTAGACTCAGAAACAAAACCTGGTGTGGCACCTACACTACCAAGTTTTGCTCTATCACATCAACATAGTTACCTTGAAGTAAGTAGTCATGCCGGCTTATCTAGACGATGATCTAGGTGTACAGCAATTGAATTAAGATAAAAATCTTGCTCTTGGACAAGCAGTGGTACAAATAAAATATACCAGTATTACACCACTAGAAATGAAATGAGCTTTTTTTTTTTTTTTTTTTATTAATTCTCGTTTATCTAGATGATAATCCTGTACTGCAGGAACATCGAAGAAATAAAAATAATTTTGCTGGACAAGGAGTGGAATATTTTGAGATACACCAGTATTCCACAATTACAAGTATTCGTAGTGTACTGATTTATCTGCTCCCCACCGGCGAGTTTTTACACTATCGATAAACCGAAACCAGCCCCATGTTGAGCTCGTCAAGACAAACCACCATTTTCGGAGATATAGGTACCACTACTAATCCCTGGTACATTGGCACACACACATTCGATTACAACATCATTATATAACTTCTTCGATTCATTACTTTATGTTATGTTTCTCCATACGACGATTCTGCTGTCTCCAACCTAATGTTTTATATATGAAACCATCCGGATTCCTTTTTATTTATAACACGAAATTCTCCAAAAATGGTAATCTCACAAAGGTACACTGAGTCTGTGTGGCCGAATTTGAGGAAAGATGAAACAGAATGGGAACGCTTCTGTGATTTATTCAATATCGCATATATTGGAATCAATGTCGTAAGAAATTTCTGCTCATTCCATCAAAATGTCGGAAATTGTACGGCATTGAGCATCGTTTATTAATAATGTGCTACGCGCATCTAGAAATGATATTACTTTCCGGATGTGATTGGATTAATTCCTCTAGATCTGGATGGGTTTGGTTACAATTTGCAGTAATTGATGGACCCATATTGGGTTGAATTATTTTGTGTGTTTTGAGCTGGTGCTGTATTATTTGATGCAAATTTACCTTCTTCAGATAATACGTGTTTCTCAAGTTAACTCCGTTTTCTATCACTTACACTCTGTTCCACCACGGAAGATCACGAATTAATCCAGAGTTAACCCAGTCATCTCACTGCCTTTCTGAGGAGTAACACCAGATTTCGGAATTAATTCCCCCTTAAAGATGGAATCATGATGTATGGCGGAATATGAAGAATAATGGAACTATTTCTTTAATACCAATCAGTGCGGATATGGGAATTCTGTAAGATATTCCTACTTAGTTCATCATACGGTCGGAAGTGGAATGGCATGGAAAATTGTTTACTAAATTGTGCCACGCTCAAGTAGTGCCGTGTCCGTATTTTGTTATAAGGTTTTCTACCAATAAACACGGCAGGCCAGTTTAAGATGGAGGGGGCTTTGCTCAAGGGACAAATCAGTATAAAAGTGCTCCATCTACTCCGTGCGCTTCTCAGGATCTAAAGTTTGTCTGCAATCATTCCACCAACACCTATCCTCTTTCCTAAACTACGGGTCACTTAAATTCCGGAATCGAAGTATCTTCCAAACCTCTGGACCTCACTCCCAAGCAACGGGTTTCTTCCGGCCTCAAACACATCCCTTCATCCCTTGGGTTTGTTTCGGGGGTATTTTCCTATCCGTAGTGAACCACGAGTTTGTTCTGGGCTCAGACTCCTCTGAGCATCCACGGGTTTGTTCAATAATGCTTTCATCTTTTAGGTGAGCTACGTGCTTATTCAGGTCTCATTCTCCTTTTCCAGTTATCCTAAATTTACAAGTTCTACCTAGGTAGTTTTCTAAGTCAACGTTCAAAAGATCTGACCACTTCACGATCAAGTACCATATATATATATATATATATATATATATATATATATACTCGGCGCTTCGCGCCTCGCCGGGGGGCTTCGCCCCCCTGGACCCCCCTAATCTATACTCGGCGCTTCGCGCCTCGCCGGATCTTTTCTCTTTTGTACTGCGTATAAAACGAGGATAATTTGCTATGCAATTCTTAGCCTGAATCAACTTAGTTTTTGAATGTAGCCAGGTACGTAAGGAGATGGAATTTGGTAGCTTGAAATGTGAACATTTATCACATAAATCAAGCGCTTTCCAACGATAGGCGTACGATTTTTGTGCGATGAAAACTGCGGAAGTTTCATTCCCCTAACAACGGCTGGGTTGTACGTGAAAAACACTGAAATTGTGACACAATCTATAGCAACTACTCAACTACTCGGTTGTACGTGAAAATCATCGTTAATTTCGTTACGGACATTACAAAAAAAATTATTGGGGGTCGGCCTAAGAATTGCATAGCAATTAATATATATATAATAAACCAATCCTCTTAGTAAAATGTATATTAGTTAGACAAGTGGATCTCAATTATCAGTATAGTTTGGTGGTTTGCAAGCTCCCATCCCAAAAATAAAATAATATATCCCAAATCAATACTTTCGGTAAATAGAGAATACCTAAGTTGGCAAAGATAGGTCTGCGATTGAAATCCGTGAAGGAGGTGGGGGGAGGGGGTTCCCCAGACACTCTTGAGGTCGAACGGGGATGCTGTCACTACTTGACGAAGACGGGTCTTATAGTTCCCGTTTAGTGAAGTGATTACTTATTGCAATATTATTATATCTAAACCCCTCAACCATTGAGCAAAGTGTAAGTACCTATATCTTTGCTATCAGTAATACATGTGTTACAGTTTCTGGTCTTTACTTCTAATTAAGATACGGGTTTCTGAATAGGCAAAACCTTTAGTGTTGGTCCCTCCCTCCCAACAATCAAATGTAAATCGTTTTTAGGACGTTTCAAATGTCACTGATTAAAAAGGGGTGAGTCTAACGATTCCAAATCGAGTTCTAATTTAAAATTTGAAAACGATGGTTTGAAGTGGATAAATCTCGTTTTGAAAATGGAGGCAGGACTAAAATACGCTAGAATCCAGAATGAAAATCAATGAAATTTCGTCGGGTATTTTGTCGGGATTTTTCCCAAAACTAGAGAACCAATGAAAATAGATAGGAAGCCTCTCAGGGATAGCAATAAACAAAATGACCTTATAGGCTCCTTCCTGATCAGCTGAGTGCGCTAAAAGTTATGTTGTCTGTCTAATAACAACGAAATTCGATAGGGAGCCTCTCTAGGACATCAAAGGACGAATGAAATGACAGGTTCCTCTCAGAGCTGTAGCTGACAGATTCGAAAAGTTGGTTCTGCTGACGCAAACTGCGTGAGTGTTTTTTAACCAACTTTTTGCAGTAATACCTTGGAATAAAGCCTTTGTAATCGACCAAGAAAACCCGAAAGGAATTAATAACTATAAATCAGGAACAGCTTACATACGAGTCCACAACCCCGGGAGACGTATACGTTATTATGCGTAATATATCACTATACTATCTATTGGTAGTTTTTAATACCCTCATGAACTTTCAATCTCGTTTTGTATGGAAATACAATCAATTTACTATCTACCTCAACAAAATAATTAAAAATCGACGAGTTAACATATTTTTACCGTTTTCTTCAAAAATGCTCTGTAGTATTTCACAAAAGTACCAGAATTTGCTGTTTATGAACATGTGTCATATTTAACACCTCAGGAGCCTGTAAAAATTAGCTGAAGGGCTCAATTGGCGTCGTTAAGTCGAAGAATATGTCAAAAGGAATTTCAAATTTCATGCTAGAAGTTTTACTTATTTACTGTCGGTGGAGGGGGCCAATAGGGGGGAAGGATAATTCCAAGAAGTCATGATGTTTTTTTTCTCTTATATAAACTCTCACAAAAATTATATACGAACCATTCATAGGGACGTCCCTGTAATGCACGCATTATTTACCAATATGTTTAATACATACGAAAAACAAACCACCATAAATGTTTCTATGGTTTTATTCATATTTTCATGTTTTGTTTACCACTAACTTACTAACTAACTAAAAATTGAGTTAAGCAAAGATTACTGTAGGGAAAATTTCTGCAAAATCCAAATCTGTACACACTAATTCAAAAAATAAAATCGTATTTACGTTTTACGCGAAATTTTGAGGTAGAATTTTTGAAAATTTATTTTGAAAACGCTTGCTTAGGAAGTTGCAGTTGCGTGGTGGAAGGGGATAGGTTTGTGGAGGTGGTTGATTCGTAGTTATATGTTAGTAGATGTTAGTTTTGATCATTTGCAAGCGTTAGGTATCCTTTGTAATGCAAAGGTTCGCTCTCTTCTGTAGCATGGAAATACGATTCGGTCTCCAACTACTAAGGCAATAGAAGGAGTATGAGTCAGTACAACAAATATTTCTTCTTTGTATTGCCTTTAAAAAATGTATTCGGCGGAATGGTGTTGTGTATTTTTCTCTAATGGCTGAGTTTGTATTTTGTCACTTGATAATAGACATGTTGAGACTTATATGTTATTTTTGTACAAACTACATAATTATAAATCCCCCCACACCCCCTCACCAGTTATTATCATATTCTGATTATCGTAATCCGATCCTTCAATGATTTAATTTCCATCTTATTGCATCGTTTAATTATTCGTTAAATTACCTACTTCGTTACATGGCTCGACACTAATTTATTAGCAGCAAATGATTCAGCCCAATTCATTTTTCAGTAGTATTTTTTTTTTTTTTTTTTTTTTAAATCGTGTTATTTTCTATTGTTCAAATGATCCTACCCAATGAAAACTATTATTTTTTTCAATGATTTGTTCTTTAACGGGCTCTTCTAACTTCCGCGTATTTTTTAATTTTATTCGTATTCTGTATTTCTGATGCATTAATATTTCTTATATACGAATGCTTATAGATACATAAGCCACCTTGCTTATAGATACATAAATAAATGAAATAAATAGGCTCTTGCTATTAATGAATCCTTGAACTTACGGGTAAGAACGGAAGCAAGGACATAACGGTACGTGTTGTAGGCACTGACTGCTGAGTTGAAAGAAAGAACCTTGGAGACCCGTCCAGTCAAGGTTTCTCTTCAGCTGCTTCAAGTTCACATAACTGGAGGATAGGGGTACACTTCCCTTGGTCGGAGGGCCTTACTCAGGAAGGAACCCCCCAGGTGAGGGAGAGGGTTGGACGGGGGTACGTCGAGGTGGAAGGGCGCGGGACGGTGGCAGGGGTGAGGTCGGCGGGCCGCGGTGAGAGAACCGTCTTGTAGTGGAAATCGCTACGGAGAAACCGATGGTGGGGTCGCATCCAGACCAAACACGGGTTCCAGACCGGTATTGGGGAATCTCTTATGAAATTGCTATAACATCCTTTCGCGTCAATACAAAAAATTGTGGATAGGCGGGTGTGGCACGTAGCTTCCTTGTATCCAACATAACTGCTTAGTTAATTGAAATGTGTTTATAGATAGAAAGTTCCAGTCATGCAGGATGATCGTATGCGCAAATTTCCGTGAATTATCGTGTTATGAAAATGTTAAACTGTTTGGAAATTCAAGCACTTTGAGCTGAAAGAAATGGCAAACGAAATTCGAAATTATATTATACTATCCAGGATATAATTTGTATTTTTTATTATCTTTTGCAACTTATATAGATTTTTCAGCAAATTTGAAATTTAAGTAGGTACATTTTTGGGGAAAAATGTGTGCATACATTTTGAGATGTTCTAGTTCATTGTTGATGATCTTCTTTTGACTGAAAGTCTGCTGATAATATAAATGCAACATTTTTTTTAACCGTTTCTAGCAATTTCTGATGACTTTTTAAGCACAGTTTTGAAATGTTAGCAATTTAATGTGCTCTTTAACGTCATTCTCAATCAATTGTGTCACTCTCAATCATATCGGCTGGAATGACCAAACAAATATAAAAATCGGTACCTATATACAGGGTGTCCCCAACCGCCCTCCCCCTCCCCCTGCTAAATTCGATAATAATGGTAAAAAAAAAAAAATCGTCAGTCTTAATTTTTTGTGTGTGTAAGGAACTCAAAAATGACATAATTGCACATTGCGCACACGCGATATTGTCATCAACTTCGTTATTTTAAAAGAGATCCCCCATTTTTTATTGCAGATTTGAATTCTTCATTATGATTTACGAAGAAATAATGAATCACTTGATTTTCTAAGTGCGCGCAAACGGGCGCAATTCCGCTTTAAAAGTCAATAAATGAGAAACACGGAGCTTTTGAAGATACTCAATAGCCACATGATTTTGTAGTTCATTTTCGTGCTGAATCTCGTAATGATGTCCATTTATTGATATTTGCAAGAACGACTTGGAAAAACGAAGAAAAATTTACCAGAATCGCACTTTCATAACACATTTCCACAAAGCACAAAGCGTATCTACTAAAATGTAGGTTTTTCGGTGTTTACCTAAGTTGATGTTGCGAATATCAATAAATGGACATCATTAAGAGGTTCAGCACGAAAAAATACTCCAAAATCATGTGTTACATAAATATGGCAATTGCGTATTTTCATGCGTATCTTCAAGGACTCAGTGTTTCAAATTTATTGGGATTTTAGAGCGAGATTGCGAACTTTTGGAGCGGATTGTGCCCGTTTTCGCGCACTTAAAAAACCGAGTGATGAGTCAGTTTTTCATGAAATTTTATGTAGAATTCAAATCTGCAGTAAAAAATGGGGGTTTCCATTCAAAATAACTAAGTTTATCAATTGCGCACGTGTTTGCATGTGGACAATGCGCAATTTAGTCATTTTTGAGATCTTTACAAAAAAATATTAAGATTGAAAAAAACAAAAACATTTTTTTAACTCATTGGAGCTTCATTGGAGCAGTGTTGGGTAGAGACTTGGGAGAGCATTTCCACAACCTGGTAGAGCTACCAGCCAAAGTGGGGGCCTTGCTGTAAACAACCCAGTGAGGTCTGCATTAAAAGACTTTCCCATCTCCAAAAGAGCCACAAGCCTTTTAGTTGAATGCATAAAAGGAGGTTTAGAGCTAGACACGCACAGGCACTGTGAACAAGTAAGGTCAGTCCTCAATGAAGGTAGATCTTTGCGAAAGGCAACAGATGCGGTCAGAGGGGAAGACGTTATCAACGAGCTACCCCCAAAACACCAGCGTGCCATCCGAAGATCCAGAGATGCTTCCCAATGGCTCACAGTTATACCACTGGCCGCAGATAACTTTGATTTGTCCAAATCACAGTTTCATGATGCACTGTCAGTGCGGTACGGATTTGAACCATATGGCTCGCCAGTCTCCTGCGATGGATGTGGAGAGTCAATGGACGTTAATCATGCCCTTAATTGTAAAAGGGGAGGTTTAATAAAACGAGGTCACGACAATGTCAGGGATGATAGTGCCCTCATGGCTAACCTTGCGTGGGGCGGCGTCACGACCGAGCCAGTTCTACGCGACAATGACGAAGGGATGCCAGCTCTAGTTGCGGACATAAAAATTCATGGCGTGTGGGACAGCGAGAGACCGGCGTTTTTTGAAACTCGCATCATTAATGCTGACGCCGTCTCTTACTCATCCCAAGAATGGCGTACTATATCGCAAAACGCAGCTCACACCAAGCATACAAAGTATAATCGAGCAGCTGAAGACCTTAGAGGATCCTTCACGCCTCTGATGTTCGTGTGACGGAGCTCACCATCAAGAATACGATCTGTTTTTGAAGAGGATGGCGGGTGTCCTTGCGGACAAGTGGTCTCGCCCATATTCACAAATTTGTTCTTGGGTGAGGGTGAAAACCCAGTTCTCCATCATCCGAGCAGTGAACCTTCGGCTCAGGGGAACAAGGAAGGCAATAAGAAGCCTGGGCTTGGAGGATGGGGCAGCCACTCTACTACTGACAGAGTAGCTCATCAAGAAGTTCTGCGTTTAGAGAGAAGGTCGGAACCACCAAGAAGCTAAAACCAACAGCCTCATACAAACTCTTCCGAAACCCCCATCTTCAGAAAAATTCCCATAATAATGTTACATTAAATATACATAATCTAATGTTAGTTTTTTAAACTCATTATTAACGATTTTAGTAGGGTGGGAGGGGGGCGTTTTTGGGTACACCCGGTATATGAAAAAGCGCAAACTTCAGGAATCGTTCCAGAATGCCTCAAAACGGATTTTAATGAAGATCTTTTTCAAAAATGTTGATTTTAAAAAATTCTGAGCCATTGGATTAGCTTGATTTTTACGAAAATTCGCCAAAAACGCAAACATTTTGTTTACAATTTTATTTAGCAAGACTTTGTTTAGGCCATTAAATTTGTTTGTAATAATATCTTTCTACCAAAATTGCTCAAGCTTCATTACAATTTAACATATTATAATACGATACATAATTTAAGAAAATTTGCGCATACGATCATGCTGCCATGACTGAAACTTTTCAATAATTGACGTTAAAATTGTGGAAAACGTACAAACAAAGTTTTTTGATCTTCTTGAATTACTACTATAATAATTTCCAATCTTTTAATGCGGTCTTTAGCGCTGAAATACGTGGTGGTGTTTTGGTTAAAGCTATATCGTAAAAACAAAACGAACGATGACGTTATTCTATCACTATTATTAATTATTTATTTTTTTCAATTATGATTGAATACCCCTCTCTAAAAAAAGTTGAAACTATAGGTAGCAGGATTTTGAAAACAAAATTCAGCGTTTAAAAACCGGTGAAAATCATATACTAAGCATGATTTTTAAAGAAACGAAGTTGCTTTGACACTAGGGAGGTGCCCTCAAGATTAATACTTGTAGGAACCTTGTTAGTTTCTGTGCGATATATATATATATATATATATATATATATATATATATATATATATATATATATATATATATATGTGTGTGTGTGTGTGTGTGTATATGAATATGAGCCCTTTTTGACCTCTCTGGATCAATTCCAATAGGCGTCCCTCTTGTTTACGAAGCCTTTCCTACAAGACATAGCTTCAGGGGAACGTCCTAAAAAACACCTCCATGTTAGTCAGTGGGAAAACTCACATTCAAAGGATCTATGTCGCTTGATAATTTATGAATACTCAATTTTCAGCGCTCAATTTCCGCACATTTTTCGCAACAAAAATTGTTTAAGCTGTAATTGCTTAAATTATTTTTGCTTCTGTTGTATTTAAATAAATAATCTTAGCGTGAAAAGATTTTCCATTTTGGAAAAATATAGGATCATTAACTTTTTGCGGTCGTACGACATTTGTGACATGCCAGCTGCCAATTGGTAGCCTGGACGCCATCCATGAACCATGGACGAGGTTGAAAGGCTAGTGGACGCATGACATGTGTGACATGAACTTTTAATCAGCTCGATTTAGCCTCAATTTTTTTCATACAAACTTCCAAGCAATTTTCAGGCGGTATTTACCCATCTCCGATACCTAAACAACCAAACACTTCAATAATTCGGGTGGAAAAACCCTGTTTCGCTCCTTCTATAGGAATTAGCAGATGGAAAACTTGTCCATCGGAACCAGCACTCAACTCTGGAGACTGTTTCGAATGATATCACACTATGATATAGTTAAAGTAGGTAAATAATTTATTTTCAAGGTAACGTAATTGTAGTGTATTATTGAAAAAAATAAAATTAATATAAAGTGTTATTATTTTACAAAATTAAATAATAATTTTTATCATTTAATTTTGTTTCAAACTGGCCGGTTTTGGCAATTTTCTAATTTCAACTGTTCCTAATGTTCAATAAAACGGACAGTTCTTACACATCATTTTTCATGCTCTTTAATTTATTTGTTATACCTAGTTAATAATAACAGCTTGACGAGAGAATATCCCAAAGTAAGAGTACTCTTGTCAGACCAAATAGAAAATGGGGATCCTGACCATGTACTCCTCGCGTTCTACATAATGTTCTATCCAAGCCATTGAGCTGAGGTAGTTGACATCATTACAGTATGCACCAAAGGTAACAGGGAAGATTTAATCATAATATGAAAGTATTCCGCCCATCAAAACCCATGAAAATGGTTCATTGGAGAACTGGTATCAGCGAGTGCCAAATCTACCTCATTTATTTCAGTGAAATGGTTAATTTTAGAACAGTTATGGAAAATTAACTTGATGGTACGGTCCAATCATTCTCAAGATTACAAATCAATCGGGAAAATTCGGAAAATTCGACTCAATTTGGAACAAAAAGGAAATTTTTGAGACTGTTCGAAAATTCCAAAATCGCTGTATATACCATGACGCCCAGGCTAAATCATCTTGGCAGAACAAAATGCGTTCTATGTAGCAACTGGTGGCTGGCATTTGACACATACCATACGACCACAACGTTTGGCTCACCTTGTCATCCTTACGTCCGCAAAAGGTATTTTACTTTCTACGGCAGAAACGCAAAATGTTATTATTCATAATTACCGAAATATTTTTCAAATCCCTCTGCTGACCAGGATGAATCCTCACGTTGAAATTGTATTCTACGATTCCTTAGGAGACACCGTTTTAGGTTTCATCATCGTAGGTCGATTAGGAAAAAATAGACCTCATGGCTCACTTAGCTGATCGGGGTAGTTTTGCACTTTGTGGTTCTATTCTAAAATAACCTGACAGGCTTCACTTAGAATTTGAGCATCTTTGAACGGTCGGGAAAATAATGATACTCATAATCTCAGTCATGGGAAAACTGTTACATTTTATCATAACGCCATAACGTGAAGTTATTATGAGTATCATGAGACTGAAAGTATGAGTATAATAATTTTCCTAATCTACCTAAAATTTTAAGGTATCACGTTTTTCATAACTTTGAACTTTAACAATCCAATGACATAAGATGTATAAGTGTAAAAAAATACGTTTATTTATACGCGGTTCACCATTCATTCATTTATTATTTGACGCATGTTAAGGTGGTTGCGTTGGGATTATTGGCATTGGAAAAATATCCACCCTCTTAATCTATTGAGTGATGCTAGGTAACTAGAATCCGAAATGAAAATCAACGAAATTTTGTGCGAGAACTTTGTCGGGAATTCCTATGTCTCTCTACTCTACTCTTTAACTTGTAAAAGTCTAAAGTATTACAGATAGTTGTTAAGTAGTCAGTTTGAACATTCAACCCTAAATTTATTCTATTTCAAGAAGTGTTTGTGTGACACATTGTGAGGCGTGCTGTGACTTATCTGCCTCAACTTCACCATTCTGGTCGTCTCTCTTAGCTCAGACAGTACTCAGATCATTTTTCTCGGCTATTCTTAATAGAAAAACCTTCTTTAACTTGTCAGTCAACCAATAGCTGAAATTGGAGAAAGAAGCGAGACAGGAAGGACGTCCATAATTATGTATTCCACAGCCATTGCTCCAACTATTTGTCTTCGATGTCATTTGTAGCAAAGTCTTCCCACGTTAATTGGACTCCAAGACTTTTGTTATTTATTTTTTTCGCAGGAAAGAAAGAAAACGGGGGCCTCTTGATGAAACGAAAGTTTGATTAATACTGCGAGCCTAGAGAGTAACAGTGGGGAGTATTGAGGGATGCGAGGATGGTGGGGGGTAGTGAAATGGCTGGAACCGGGAACCCTGGGGCTGGAGAGGGGTAGATGGGAGGGGGTAAGTTTTAATTTAACCCTAGTCATCCATCAGGCCAAGGAAAAGGTGAAGGGCTCCAAGGAACCCTTAGGGTGGGAGTGGGGTTGACACGTCACTTTATATATTAAATCCATAGAAGGCCTGAGCCCTAATGACCCAGTCACATGCGGAGAATACCTTTCGGCTCCTCTCTCAATCACTATCACCCTATTTCCTCCTTGCCGCCTCCTTCAATGTCACCTCTCCTTTTCTCTGCCTTTTATTTTTTTGGCGCGTCTCGCCGCCCTCGGACACCTGCCTCTGGGAGGAAGAAAAAATCATTTTGATTCACCGGATATGTACTCTATTTTGGTTCGTGTAATAGGCTGGTTTTACAAGTTGCGTTTACCTGTTGTCCGTTAGATTTTCTAATTGATCCAATCAAAAAATTGGAAGCCGACGGGCTTGCAACCAGAGAGAGCAGAGAGTAGTAGAGCAACAAGCTCAGGAGAAGGGAGACACCGAGCATATAAAACTGATTGCACGCTGGTTGGAAACCACAAATCCCACATCCAAACTCGACTTGTTCATTTTCTATAGTTACCTATCCCACCTCTGCTACCTTCTTAGACGCCAGTGTCTGTCAAGGACTCTGGGTGTTAATTTTCCTATCCGAAGCCTCCCTGCTTCTTCCTTCAATGACGGTGCCTTGATTATTATCAGGGCTCCGAGGGCTTGTTCTGCTGATTCCAAGTATGACGGTGCCTCGAATAATCGGGCTCCGAGGGAAATGGTTGCCTTCACCTCTCTATATTCTGCTAAGCCGATAGGGCTTCACTGGTTCAGGTTCCAACAAATTCAAAGTTTTCTCTAAGTCAAATTTTCTTTCAACTTGCTATATTAAGTTAGCACGAGTTCATCACTGCCAGACTCAGTTGGCTCAACTTCTCACACTCACAAATCACAACATACGAGGTGAATTATAAGTTACTACAGTTACTGTGGTCCTTGGAGGTGTTACACAATAGCGCAAAGTGCGTTTTGCTAGGCATGGCAATGTTATGACAACTCATAGGTATCTTTTTACATTGGTTCTAGATGTCTCCGATAGGAATAGACGTTGGAGAGTCCGATGTTATATCAAAATGACACGCTTTTTTGGCACATTCATCGGCTTTGTCATGGTTAGAAAGACCTATGTGTCCCGGAGTCCATTGAATTATCACTCCTGGTCGTTTGTTCCCTAGAATTTGATAGAGGATGAAATTTTTGGAAGGTTTGCATGAAATTTGTTTCAATCGTTGGCATACACTGAAGGAATCCGTAAATATATAACAGCGTTCGTTATACCCAATTCACTAATATAGTTGATCAATACCCATTCGAATAGCTGTTAGTTCAGCATTTGCAATGGAATAGTCAAAAGGCAGCCTGATACCTTTTGCATTGTAGATCCTTATTCCACACGCCATATTTGGTTGTTTGGACGCATCGGTAGGTATATAGGGTATAATAATTCAAATATTCGTCCGTGATCAAGCTCAGTACATTCGCTTTCGATTCAAATAGAGGAATGTCCTTCTTTCGGCCAGGAGCTCCAGGTATCTTGGTTCTAACGAAAGGTCTTATAAAGGTTGGGGGACAGGGGAGGACAGGACGTATGATTGTATTGATAGTACCATTTTAAATAACACATATATATTGATACACATACATATACATATTGATACAAATACATATTGATAGTACCATTTTAAATAACACATACACCAATTTTGTGATTTAATAGATAAAATGTGCGCTTGGCAACATGGGAGAACACCCAAGCCAAAAATAAAAGGGAAAAAAAATTCATAGGAAATTATGTGCTGATTTCGATTATACCCAGTGTTCTTAATACCCGAAAAACATAATACGCGTACGTTTTGGCAAAACCTTATCGAAAAACACTGTTTTCAACATAGTTATTCAGCAATCTACAGTTTCTCTTTAAACTGTGGTGGGGTAGGAACCCGCTTGTCATTGATAACAATTGTTACATTGAACCCTATTAGTGGCTTCACCTTTCACATAATGGATGCGGTTCGTGGGCATTCCCCGAGCAATTTTGGTGGGTTTTAAAAAGCCCCCTCCGAAATGTTGGAATCTAGTTAGTACGGCACCAAAACATTCATAGAGTATGTTTTCTGCTGTCTGCATTTCATCATTACAGAGGTGACATACACATAATATACAGCTAATTAGTGTCACTGAAAATAGTTCCAGTCATGCAGCATGATCGTATGAGTAAATTTTCATAAATAATCATTATGTTATATGATAAAATTTATTGTTTTAGAATATATTGTTTTGAAAGTTGTTGTACTGTTTTGAAATTCGAGCATTTTTAGTGCACAGAAGTAGTTAATTAATAATTTTATGGCAGCAAAACTCGTTCAAAATAATATTATGCATTTCAAAGAAAATTCGGAAATTTGAGCTCATTTTGGGAGTTTTTATAGATTTTTCAGCAAATAATAATAAAATTTGACTAGCTTGTTCTGCAACATTTTGTGCATAAATTTTATAATGTTCTAGTTTGTTGATGCTCAACTAAATATGTTTGGCTAAAAGTCTGCTAAAAATATAAATTTGACAATATTTTGACAAAGAACTTAGCTCCAGATCTAACTCAGCTGACTTGAGGGTTCCAGACTTCAAGATTCATTTTTAAACGCCCAAGGGGCCTTAATTCAAAATTTCAGCTTCATAGGTTGAATAACAAAGAAGTTATCTCCGGATCTCACGCAGCTGGTCTGCGGGGCTCTGGGCCTCATGATTCGTTTCTAGACGACCCAAAAGGCCTAACTAATTAAACATTTAACTTCAAAGGTTGATTAGCAATTAAATTTTCTCCGGATCTCACTCAGCTGATATTGGGGGCTCTAGACTTCATAATTCGTTTTTAGACCTCCCAATGGTCCTGAAATCCAAATTTCAGCTTATATGTTGAATAGCATAGAATTCAACTGCTGAATTCAACGCTGCTCCGGATTTTTCTCGGCTGATTGGGGGGGGTCTACATTTCATTATTCGTTTCTAGACGTCCCTAGGGTTTTCCATTTCAAATTTCACCTTCATAGTTTGAATAAACAAGAAATGAGATCCGCCGTTACTTTAGTCTCGTTTTTTCGTGACAATATTTTGTGAAATTTTTCAATTTTAGGTTCCGGTAAGTAAAAGAATAGGTATTTCCACGCAAAAAAAAAAAAAAAAAAAAAAAAAAAAAAAAAAAAAAAAAAAAAAAAAAAAAAAAACGTGGAAAATTAAAGCAAGTTT